>JADLZK010012841.1:0-93556 GCA_015847255.1 Hyparrhenia diplandra
GTTGTTCCTTATTACAATCTATTAAACCATATCAGGGGAATCTCAAAAACAAAGTTTCGAGCCATAGATAAAACAAAGCGTTAAGAAAAGACAACACAATTAAAAGCAAGCATGTTGCTAAATCTCTCACCATGTCGCAAAAAACTTCCATCACGATCAACTCAATAGTACTACATCCCATCTTCATCGTAAGATGATCCTCCTCCGCAGAGGACCTGATCCGAGTGAGTCCCCATGAAGATAATCTGCAAGTAAGATCGAAATGGCATTCTGTTGCCTCCCTGTATTCTTACTTCTTACTTACACAGATCATTTTGCAAATTGCAAAGCTTAAGCAATAAATAGGAAATGATTAGAGTCGGGTCCTAAATGAGTTTTGCTCAGAACATCCACAAACATCTTTGTAGAATACTACACACTTATGTATAGCACATTCCTGAAATCCAATATGCCTATTGACATGATATAGGATGAAATAAAGGACATAATTAACATCTTTTTTGTTTGGGACTAGACTAATAAACATAAACAATGTTTCTTTTTTTTGAAAAAATCTGTAGAATTAAGTGATCGATCAACTAGTGTAAGTTCATCACTAATCGCAAAAACGGGTGAGTTTGGACAAACAAATTTGTAAGAGAGCATAGAAGCTTGTATTTTCTTTTCCCCCTTAAATTAGCAACTAAAAATGGTAAAAAAAAAAGCTTCTTAAACATAGTCTTCACCTCTGCTATGCTAGTTTTCAGTACCTTAATTTAGAATACGAACTTTTCATGCCATTATCCCTTGCAGAACTGATCCCTTGGCTACTTCTCTAACAACACGCATCTATCGGATCTCCTTTATTGGTTACATGATGTATCATCCGAAGTCCACTTTATTTGTAGCTAGGTGCGGGGATATCCTGATCCACATGAGAATTTTACGTTGCTCTGCAATTTCCGGGGAAAAAAAACAGCTATTAGTTATTACTCACATTCGTTTAAACTTTCAAGTAGAGTAACAAAATACGCAACTACTCCATGACGCATATATGAGAAGGAGGAGATCATCAGCAAGTTGATCACTAGGACGATCTTGTGGAGGAGAGATCATAAGTGGTAGATATTTAGCTGATAAATTATCACGGCCTGCTGCTGAATGCTGATAAACAGAACCCAATCAGGAATGGACTCGCATGAAAAAGAAATCCACTTGTCCACTCATCATTGCCATTGCCGGATGCTGAATCAGAGAGGAAACCTGCAGCTGCTAGATTCGTGCTTCGTGCGCGAGCATTTCTCCGCATAAGCTGTCCAAGTGCATTTCTCCATCGATCTTCTTTTCGTTCGCCGGGGCTCTGAAACTGAATTCCTTTACACGTCGAATCCACCTCTCACATGACACTTGCAGCAACTTTCAACAGTGCTTTACACTGCAGCCTAACCACCAGTACGTCTCGATCTCTCCAGCTGCAGCAACAACCAGCAGATAGATGGAGGCCGGGGTCGTCCCTGAATCGATCGACATGATCGATGGAGCTCAGAACCTGATGGTGATGGGAGGTGCTGTGTACGTGTGATGAACAAGAGAACGTCGCTTTCATTCATTCGTATATGCTAGCCAGGCACAGGCGCAGCACGCACGCGAATAATGAACTCCATTACCGATCAGCTGTGCCCTGGAAACTAAAAGAAGAGCTTTCGCCCAGGGCACCCATATTGCTCGACGTACGACGACGGCGGCAAGTTGCTGCTTATTCAGGTCTCCCTACTCAGACAGCACTGAAGGTCGAGATCGTCGTCACTACGTCCTTACCTGCACGCCTTTTGCCTAAAGTAAGCTGAGTTCGTGGGATGGGAATGAGATGCCGGCACAACAAGGCGCCAGATTGATTCGCCAGCCCCGGCCTGATGAGTGAGTGACAGAGATGCAGTTTGGCAATGCCATTGACGTCCGTCTTGGAATCGCCATGAAGCAATGGGAAAAAGGCTAAGCTAGGGCATGGTAGGGCTGCAGGCTCTGCAGGCCAATGGGGGGTGAGGATCGTGGAGATGACCGAGATGGAGCTTGGTGATTCTAGTAGTGTCATCCATGCAACTTTCGAAAGGGTTGGTGCCTCGGTGACGATGACTGCCATCATCCTCTCGGGCCTCGATGAAGATGAAGAGTGTTGATTTGGGAACTAAGCGGTTGCTGTTACTGGTTGCCCACTCAGTTCCATCTGTTGGTCAATGATTCGACTCTCAGTGAGTACAAGTCCGCGTCATTCAGGAAACTTGAGAGAATTTGGTTTGTGCACATCACCCGAACTCAAAAAATCGGTTTGGTTCAGCCTGTGGTGGAGGCTTAGGCACCGTTTGGCACAACTCAGTTTCAGTAGTAAAGCTGTTTATTTTAAAAAACAACTTCGTGATCAACTTTCTTTCTAGGTGAAGCTGCGCTGTTTTTGAAAAAAAAATATTTGGTAAAATAGCTTCACCAACAACTTCATACATGAATTTGAGAGAGAAAAGAATAAGAGAGGTGCAATAAGCTACTTTTTTCAGATCTCTCCCACTCTATCTCTCTGTGAGAGGGAAGAAAAACAACTTGATAGATGAAGCTGTTGTTTTGAAAGGGGGTATTTTGACAAAAAAAAAAAAAACAGCTAACAACAGTTTTGATCAGGGAGTTCGATCGGTGCCTTTGCCATAGCTTTTTATTAGAAACACACCTAGTTATAGTGTATATTATTGTTCTATTTTTGTGCAATTTCTATTGTACTTTTCTCACCCATTTGACTTCCATCACCTTGTCTAATTAAAGTCTATTGTACGCTATATCTTTCTTTATTACTACATGGTAATAATGTAACGACCTTGATCTATATATAGGCAAGCTTGCTTCGTATTGTACAGTCATATTTATGTGTCCAGTCATTGTCATATGAGCACCACATATTAATCTTCTTTTAGTTGCGTAGTAGTTGATGTTATCAGCAGGTCTTTTCTTTGGTACCTTGTTCTATATGTTTACATTTTCCCCCTTTAGCATGCACTCTCTCAGTTCCAAATTGTAAGTTGTTTTTAACTTTTTTGATACATCCATTTAATTATGCATCTAAATCTAATAATACTCTGTCTAGATACATACCAAAATGGGTGGACCAAAACAATCGGAAGCGAGGGAGCAGAAATTTCATAGAAATTTTAATAGGGATCGGTTTGTTTTTCACTTGAAACTAAAATAGAATGAATTCCTCCAATTTGAACTATATTTTCTATCATATTTAATAAAATACTAATTTAAAATACAAATTTTGAATCTCCTTTTAATTGGATCTCTCAATATAGACATCCTCTATCAATGGTAAGAAATATAGAAAATGATTCTCACTCAATGACTCCAAATAATAAATTAGAGAGTAAACTTTAGCTAGACTCTTCGGAGATGTTCCTACTCATAACGACATTGGTGTATATAAAATAAATTTAGACAGACTTATATTTACAATGTGAGGAAGTAGTAGAATAATTGAAGTATCATGTTCAATACATGGTGTATTTTGTAATGTTCAATACAATGTGAGGAAGTAGTAGAATAATTGACATATTCAATGGTGTTTTTTTTTTTGTTCAGTAGTGTCTCTTAGGTTGTTTGTGTTGTTCAATGTGATATTTTAATTGTTCCATAGCATCTATGAAATTTTCCTTTTTTTGGGCGAATATTATGGAAATTTATCTAAACCTATAATTTATTGTCCTGAAAAATCTAACTATAGTTAAGTGGAGCTTTGTTGAAACATTTCTCGTAAGAAATACGATGGTGCAATCAAAATATAAATTTTTTAGTACAAAATATAGTTTAGATATTCATAGAATTTAGCTAATCATAGTGCTCTAATTTTCTCATGTGTCATGCAGTGCAGGCTTCTCCTTGGCTGAAGTTGCCAAAGGCCGAAATAGGCGTATTTGCCGAAGGCCTCTCTGATGCTTGAGGCTTCACATACTAATGGGACGATACAGAATTAGGCCCGTAATTCCCAGACATGGGCTGCTTCGACATAGGCCGTTGGAGAGGCCACGGAACAGCGCAAAGAACCGCCGCGGGGCCGGGCCAAATTGTAGATTTTTTTTAAGCGGGCCAAATTGTAGATTTGTCGGGCCTGCTTGGTTCGTTCCAAAATTTTCTTTGCCAAAGAATTGGTGGCCAAGATTTTCCACTTTCACTTTGGTTTCCACACTCAAACTGCCGGCCAAACCACATAAAACT
The DNA here is from genome assembly GCA_015847255.1 of Hyparrhenia diplandra. Classification (NCBI taxonomy): domain Eukaryota; kingdom Viridiplantae; phylum Streptophyta; class Magnoliopsida; order Poales; family Poaceae; genus Hyparrhenia; species Hyparrhenia diplandra. Next base: position 4,234 of record JADLZK010012841.1, read on the forward strand.
TACCAATTCTATGAGTTTTTTCTTTAGTTTTTGAACTGCCAAAATCTTTTGGCGAGGCAAATTTTGGGCGTGAAATAAAAGGCCCGTCGAGTTCGTTCGATCTGTCGACTTGTCGTTGAGCCGAAGCGATCGTGACGTGCCCGAGCGGGGTCATTTTGCTCTTTTTCTTTTCCAGGTGGACCCCAAAAAGACTTCTTCGAGATGAGATCAGGACCAGACTGCAACCGAAACCCGATCGTCCCTCCCACAGGAATCAGGACCACAGGAACCCAACGACCATGTTTCTCACTCACCAAACATCTGATGAGGCTGCCACCAGCTGACAATGAAGCAGCGTAGATTGGCTCAAGATTTCGAGTTAGAAAATGCCAATAGCAAAAAATAATACTATTAAAGGTTAATTAGTTCGTTTTAGACATAATTTATCATAGCAAGAGTGATTAATTAGAATGTATTTTTCGCTTCCTACCCCGTATTCTCGTGGTCATTGCTACCCGATGTATACTCCCATACTGGTCCCATGGAGTTCGATGTTTTTGACTTTTGAGCTTAAATTCATTTGACCATCCGTTTTATTCAAAATATTTATGCAAATTATAAAATAAAATAATCAATATTCAAGTATCTTCATTGATAAAATAAATCGTAAAAAATAAATTATATTTGTGTAAAAATTTGAATAAAGACGAAGCATCGAATAAGATGGGCACGGAAACCAGGGGTGACAAACTCGATTAAGGGACGGAGAGAGTAATTTCTTACTTCAAAAAGCACAGCTAGCTATAGCCTAGTTTGTTCCAAAAAAAAAAAAAAAAAAAACCTATAACCTAGTTTGGCAATGTAAATGCAACCTGAGGTTTCGTTTAGAAAACATTGACCAGAGGTAGCAGTATAAACTTTTTTTTTCTCCGTTTCATTCCTATCTGATGATCAGAAAGAAAAGCAAGTCTTATCTGCTCTCGTAATATACGCGCAAAGTCAATGTGAGCTCTCGGTGTGCTAGTACTCCGTAGTAGTGACAAGGTTTGGAAAATACAAGGGATCGGTCAACAAGACTTTTAAATCAGCAGGAGCACCTGGTATCCTCCCTCCAGGGGTTGGTGAACTTGGCAAAAAAAAAAAAAAAAAAAAGGTGCTGGTGCTTGGATTCCCATTGAGCACAAGCTCCTACCAATCACTATTAACTTTATTTTTGCAGAAAAACGCCTAGGCATATTATTCCTGAATTATATGAAGGAAAACTTTTTTTTATCCCGGCATGAAAAACACTCAATTTTTATATTAACTAAATTATTTAAAAAGAGAAAAAAAACAGTGAGCTGCTGCTGAAAGAAAGTGGAAAGAAAAAATGAGGAAAGGGGCAAGTCAGCGGGCCCCACTCACCTACCCCCAACCGTCCCCCCTCCTCTTCTTCCCCACTCTTCCATTCCCGTTCCCGCCGTATAAATTCGCCGAACACCGCACCACCATTTTCCACCAACCCCAAGCAGCCCAGCCATGGACGCGTCCCTGCTCCTCTCCGTCGCGCTCGCGGTGGTGCTGATCCCGCTCTCGCTCGCGCTCATCAACCGGCTCCGGCTCGGCCGCCTGCCGCCGGGCCCGCGGCCGTGGCCCGTCCTGGGCAACCTGCGCCAGATCAAAGCCGATCCGGTGCCGGTGCTTCCAGGAGTGGGCGGAGCGGTACGGTCCCGTCATCTCCGTCTGGTTCGGGTCCGGGCTCACCGTCGTCGTCTCCACCTCGGAGCTCGCCAAGGAGGTGCTCAAGGAGAATGACCAGCAGCTTGCGGACCGGCCACGGAACCGCACCACCCAGCGGTTCAGCCGCAACGGGCAGGACCTGATCTGGGCCGACTACGGACCGCACTACATCAAGGTGCGCAAGCTCTGCAACCTCGAGCTCTTCACGCCCAAGAGGCTCGAGGCGCTGCGCCCCATCCGCGAGGACGAGGTCACCGCCATGGTCGAGTCCGTTTACCGCGCCGCCACTGCCCCGGGTGAGTAAGCTGAGATCTCAGTACGGTTCCTCTCCCTCTCTCGATCCCGGACAAGGTTAGGTATGTGCAATTTGGACAAATTAGGGGCGTGTTTGGTAAAAAGACGGAGGATTCTTTGGTGTGAAGATTTGTTAGTTGGGCGACCCCTCCCAATTTTGCCGTGGTGTCGGTCGGTGTGCTGGTGGATTGGTGACCAGCTGCTGTCTCGTACGTATTGTCGTACTGACTTAGCTTCAAACGGCGCTGGGATTTACTGTGTGTAGCTGCCTTCTGGCCCGCTTGGTGGTGAGTCTGCGCCTATCTTTGAGCAAAATGCCAAACCTCGGTCGGTAGTTTCGTAGTTTTTGTGACAATTTTGTCATAAGACCCAAGGGAAATGTCAAACGCAGTAACAGCCTGTCACAATCCAGTGAAGTAATAAACGAATACAAATGTCTTGTACTGTCAAGGTGGCCACATGGTAAGCACGTTTTACTGAATAGAAATTAGCCTGCAGAACGGCACCAGCAGTACTGATAAATGTTCAGCTGCATTGAACTCACAAACCTTGGGGTTTATTCTATTAGCCATACTTTATGTCAACCAAGATCACGAAGTTAAACAATTAGGATGGGATTTCGATGAGCTTTAGTATTCATGGGAACATGAAGTTGTTCTTCTTGATCTAGCTGTCGTGTAAGTGTTAGGGTTGCGTTTCAGCTAATTTGGTGGTTTCCACATTATGCCCTGTTAAAGAACTTTTCATACAACTAATAGTCAGATTAGAAATGTATTGTATCTGTAATGTTGGTAAACAGTCTATCATGTGACTGTGAGAATGGCATGAAGATTTAGTGTCTTATATTTATTTTTGTGAAGGATACAATTGTTATTTGATTATTGAACAACCAATATATATTGTTGTTTCAGAGCAATCAGTAAGTGGATCTAAACTGATTGCTGCAGGGAACCATGTTTCAGGCCATGGTATTATTCTGAATGGATAAATCAGCACTAGTTTTAGTTTTTATTATCTGGTATTCACGAGAAAATGTTAGTAGTCATATTCTCCTTCCTTGATATGTTAGCTGCAAAGCAAACCACCTTCTGATATTTGACTTTATTTAGTACAGTATTGATTATTCCAATGGCTATTGATGTTTTTCCCCTTACTGTTTTGAATATTAGTTGCAAAACAAATCACCCGTGATAGCATTTTTAGAGTGTTTAGCAAACATTCATTGTTCCATTAATGTATTTAATGGAACATTCTACAAAAAATGGAAATAGGACATAATTCTATGGATGACATTAGTGAAACAGCCAGCTATCATATCAGTTAGAACCCAAAATCAGTCAACCACTTCATCACAGTATATAGTTTTAAACTATTCCTTAATCTTATGTTTTTTATTCAGGTAATGAAGGAAAGGCATTGGTAGTGAGGAACCACCTTTCTATGGTGGCCTTCAACAACATAACAAGGCTAGCATTTGGGAAGCGGTTCATGAATGCAAATGGTGACGTTGACGAACAAGGGCGTGAGTTTAAGACTATTGTGAACAACGGGATCAAGATTGGTGCATCTCTCTCTGTTGCTGAGTTTATTTGGTATTTGAGATGGTTGTGTCCACTTAATGAGGAGCTTTACAATACTCACAATGAGAGAAGGGACCGTCTGACAAGGAAGATCATTGATGAGCATGCTAAGTCATTCAAGGAGAGTGGTGCCAAGCAACATTTTGTGGATGCACTCTTCACCCTCAAACAACAGTATGACCTTAGTGAAGACACAGTTATTGGACTTCTATGGGTATGTTGGACCGCTTTTCTCATAGATTACTCATTTGTAGCTGGATATTCTTTTTACTAGACAGGATCCCAATGCACATCTATTTATTTTTCTATAATGCACACATATACCCTTGAAAGCAGTGACTGATTTATAGAGGTTACTGGATAAAGGTTCAGTATCAGTTTGTAGTGTGAGTCAGAGCGAGACATCACTGTCTTAAGGTAGGTGCAAGGTGGTGGGATTTGGAAACTGTCTATGTTTACTTTGTAGTTGGAAATGCTTTGCACTTTTTTTTTCATTTTACCTACTACCAACACGTGGAATGAGCAAAGGTTAGGCCAGTTAGCTAATATGCCACTAGGTGACTGCCATTTGATTTGTAAAAACATTCGATCCTAGTAATTCTTGTTGGTGCTGTGAGTACTAATCTTCTTTGATTTGTTCCTCATGTTCAGGACATGATCACTGCTGGAATGGACACAACAGTCATCTCAGTCGAGTGGGCAATGGCAGAGCTGGTCAGGAACCCCAGGGTGCAGAAGAAGCTGCAAGAGGAGCTCGACCGTGTGGTTGGCCGTGACCGCGTTATGTTAGAGACCGACTTCCAGAACCTCCCCTACCTACAGGCCGTCGTCAAGGAGTCACTCCGGCTTCACCCGCCGACACCACTCATGCTCCCGCACAAGGCCAGCACGAATGTCAAGATCGGCGGCTACGACATCCCCAAGGGCGCAAACGTGATGGTGAACGTGTGGGCTGTGGCGCGTGATCCCAAGGTCTGGAGCAACCCGCTGGAGTACAGGCCGGAGCGCTTCCTGGAGCAGAACATCGACATCAAGGGCAGCGACTTCAGGGTGCTGCCGTTCGGAGCCGGCCGGCGTGTGTGCCCTGGTGCGCAGCTCGGCATCAACCTCGTGGCCTCCATGATCGGGCACCTTCTGCACCACTTCGAGTGGTCCCTGCCGGAAGGCACCAGACCGGAGGACGTCAACATGATGGAGTCCCCCGGGCTCGTCACGTTCATGGGCACGCCACTGCAAGCTGTCGCCAAGCCGCGCCTGGAGAAGGAGCTGTACAATAGGGTCCCCGTTGATATCTGAGGTGCCTGCTGCCGCTTTGAATTCACTGCTGGATTTGGGCTTTTCTCGCTGCGGCTGCTTTCAGCTAAGCTATTGGACAGACTTGTTCGCGTTTGTAAAATGTGAGGTGCTAGATGCATTTCGAATCTCATAAAATTGCCACATACAGTTCGTCATAGTCTTACACAATGTGTCTTTGTAATTTGTATAACAGTATAACACGGTAGAACATTTCCACTTTGAACTGAAATTCGGACTGCGTTTATGTACATACACTGTGGTCAGAGCTTATATAAATAAAGGGAAGCAAAAAGAAAAAAAAAAGGCCCAAATGTTGTAAAAAAGGCCCAAAAATCCGGTAAAGCTTCATAGCATATCCAAGTTAGCCAAATGTACTGCTGTAGTTACTGTCTAAAAATAGATTTAACAAAAAAATTATAGTACTCTGACAAACTCGTACTAGATAGCTAGTGAGGTAAATTTATCCAAAAGTAGAGAAGCGCGAATGTGGTGGGATGAAGAGCTAAGTACTAAATTTAGTGAGTTATTCTATTGGAGATGAATAGCTAATTTTTTTTCTTTAAAAGGTCTTGACTAATCTTTTGGAGTTGCTCTTATCATGCAATAGTATTGAAAGAAAAAAAATCCATTCTACCTCAGACTATTGTTGTAGTATATGAATTTTCTTCTCGAGCTTCAAAACTAGATATCTTATTGTCTCCTAAACTATGGTTTTAAAAGACATTTTTTGTTTTTAGTTAAAAATTGGTAAATATTTGGTAATTTTTTAAATCACGGAAAATGTCTCTAAGATTTAGATAAAGGAAAAAAAGCTAGAGACACCAAAATATTAAATAAAAAATACTTAGAGCTCAACAAAGAATCTTTAGAAACTTTTAAAAAAGTATGATTAGGTCAAGAAAAATGGGAAAATATCCAACAAAAAATATAGAAAATTAGCAAAACATTTTATACAATGTATAAACATATATTAATGTCGAATGCATCCATGCTACATATTTGTGCTATTTGTGTACTATGTTTTTTTGTTGCAAAAAGTTTTCAAAACACTTCACAAATCAAACGGAATATTTTGAGACTATTTCTATATATTTTTGGATATTTTCTAGGTAAGGCATCTGGTACTTATTAGTCTTGATCCAAACATGACCTCGACCAAGGCTAATTTTCAGTAGCAAATCCGTTCTAAAGGAAAAAAATAACAGTTCTTATTTTTAAATAGTCATCAAACCAATTAAAGTTGGTCAAATCTATACAAAATACTGACATTTATAGTACCGAGGCTCTGTTTGCATCCATCAAACTAACTATTAAATGTGTTAGCTGAAAAAAAAACCCCAACTAATTGTTAATTGTTAGCTGTGTGGTAGGTGACATTTTCAGACATGGCTATTAAATGTGTTGGCTAAAAAATATTTTTCTAGCTACATGGGATCCAAACTCTTGAATAAGTATCATTAAATTAGTCAGACATTATACTCTCATGGCAAGGCCTTGTTTGGAGCCATAGAGCTAATAATTAGCTCCTTTGAATCCAATACATCCAGCTATTTGTTCACTGAATACCTAGCTAACAACTATCTCACTAGTTGAACCAAACCAGTCATTGAATACCTACTAGTTGAACTAAACCCGCTCATAGTTAGCTAGTTAATATTAACTACGAGTTATTAGCTAAAACTAATAGCAGCCAATGGATCTAAACAAGGCCTAGATCTAATAGAGATATAAATGTGCTGCTTCATTTGTTCTTTTAAATTGTAATTGTTTTTAGTTTTTTCTAAGTATATAGTAACTTTTATTACCCACCTAGATACACACACTATGTCTACATACATACATAGTAATTGTAGCTAAATATGCCAAATTACTTGTAGATTATTATTCATGCTCTAAATACTAATTTATTTTCACTCTAAATAATAATTTATTTTGTTTTTTAAAATAATGTATATTGATACACGCTATGTTTAGGTATATAGCAAAAACAAGTCTATCTAGAATAGCCAAGACTACGTTTAATCTTAAATGGAGAAAGTAGTATATAGGGAGTACAATTTTAGGTAAATCAAGTCAAGGTTAAAAAATTGGTTTAGTTTAAGTCTAGAATTGTATTATTGTAACCTTTAACATCCAAAATAACGCAAGCGATGAAACGGGAATATCTGTGCCACCGTTCAACTTTAGAGGCTTGTATTGTTGTATTGGGTTGAGGGCGGTGCGTCGTTCTCGTTTTAGGCAATCTTTGCCTCGGTGGCGTTCCCTAATTTCCTTTTAATATTTATCCTGCTAAAAATAAGCAATACTAAACGATAAGGATGTTTCTGATTGCAAGAGAAAAAAAAAGATAATAAATGATGATTGATGGAGTTAAGTGACATGACGTGGGATCGCGTCAAGGCCTTATCTCACAGGTCACAAGGCCAGACTCCAAAACGGAACCCGCGGGGTTGGTTGCACCCAAATTTGGGAGGACTCGAAGCGCGTCCGGGCCGCTCGGTGGGCCGTCGGATTCCCCACCACCAGACCAGACGGACGGCGGACACGGGAGGCCAACCGCGCCACGGCTCTGCCCGCCCACCCAAACCACAGCTCTGGCAGGAGGGCCCCACGCCCCGCCCGCAGATAGAACGAACGAGAGGCTGCGCTGAACGCGCGGAAAGTCCACGGACGTGGGGCCCGCGCCTCCCCTCCCCTCCCGCGTTCTCCACGACTACCCGCGCGCTGTGGTGAGGTCACCGTGGGCGAGAACCACCTCCGTGGACCCGGTCCGTTGTACATAGGCGGAGCGCCCCCAGCCCCACCCAGTTCGCGTGGTGGTTCGGTGCGGGTGTTGGACTATGCACCGGGTCCACGGTCCAGACGGTTCGCGCGGCCCGTCCCCGGATCGAACGATTTGGGGGAAAAGGGTGCTGTGTTTCACAAAAGAGGCAAACACTAAAGCCGGTAACGGAAACCCTAATCGCTCCAAAATCCCCCAATCCTTCTCGAATTGCTATTTAATGTTCCTGTTCTTCCCCTCCGATCCGATGTCCCCGTCCCCAGAAGCTGCGCTCCCCGCGCCGATCGAACCCCGGGTCGCGGCACTCGACGCCGTTGAGGAGGTTTCCGGCGCTGGTTCCAGCGCCCTGTTGTCGTCGGCGCCATGAGGAAGAAGCTGGACACGCGCTTCCCCGCTGTAAGACTACTCAATCTCAGATCGTGCGATCGGTTTGAATTCCTGTGTCCTGGTTCCTGTGCATATTTGTGCGCGGATGCTTGATACGTGTGCCTGTGTTATGCATGTGGCTGTTTGAATTTATGATGGTTTAGTTTGCTTTGGAATTCTCTTTTTCTCATTTTGATTCTTCATTCAAGAGTCCCTATGATTTTACTGCATCGGTATGCTCTAAGATTGTGGCATGCATGGTTTTGTTTGAACAAACTTTTTGTGGTTCGTTCAGTCATACATCAGGATACTTCAGGGCTTTGGTTGGTTGGTGATTTTCTGAATTCCCTGTAGATCTGAGCAGTCGATCTGTACAGAGTCCTGGAATGTTTAGGTCTTGTCACCGACCACCAGCATTTCCGTGATAGGTTTTGGGGTGGATCAGGTTACCTCAGGGGGGTCTTGTTTGAGAAGATTACGTTTTATACTTTTGCATGGTTAACTACGAGATCATGTAATAATTCTATGTTCTGTTGTAATGTAAGGAATGATGAAGAGCAAAATTGTTGGTGTCCGGATGCATTGAGAAGTTGTCAAATATTCTTTTAGGATGTCATTTAAGCTACACTGTTGCCGGTCTGATCATTATCGATTGTCTTCAAGCCCATGTAATTCTAGACCTATGGTGGTTGATAGCTTGTTTAATTGATTATCAGCTTAGTTTTGTGACAATGCTGGCCAGTTTTGTGATACCATCTGATTCCAAGCATGGTACAATCTTCTGGTGTAATTTCTATTCAAAAGAAATCGTGTACTCATCAGTTATTTTGCAATGGTATTTTATCAGTGTGTTATGCATTTGTAGATTTGAATATTTAGGCGGCAAAAGTCTGATTCACATGGAATCCCACATGTGGTGCCTAGTCATTTGGGATGCAATCTTCACTATCATTTGCTCGAAATGTTGTTTGTACATATGCTAGGATTGATGTTTTATGCAGCAAAGCAAGTAGACAAATTAATTACATACCATTTCCATGTTTTCCTCAAGTGGTTGAATGGAAAGCCAGTTGATGATTAGTATGGGTTAATCATAATTACTAACATTGCTTCAAGTAATTTATTGCCCTTGGGTTGATCTAATGTCGATTTATTGTGTTTTAACATACAGCCTCGGATTAAGAAAATCATGCAAGCAGATGAAGATGTTGGCAAGATTGCTTTAGCTGTACCTGTTCTAGTTTGTAAGTCAACCTACTATTTTTTTACCATTTACTCGATAACTGTTAGGCATCCTACTATGTCAATTTTTGGCCACTTAGTTCTTTCACTAATCAGTCATCACTGCAGAATGGATCTTTTTTTCCTTCCATATTATGACTCTGTTATCCCAGAATTGATTAGGATTTAATAAAAAGACATGCATCTAAACTATATTTTATTGTAAAGCGTGTACTGTCCATGCTTGTCAATGAATTACTTTATCAGAAGTATAATGTTTTAATTGGTTCCCTGATTTTGACATTGGTGCCAAAATATTGTATTGTCATGTATTGTCGGCAAAATGTGATACATCTATTGTTTAGAGAAAGTTAAGTAATGTAGTAGCAAGATTAATTTGGTCCATAGTTCCATTTGGTAGTGGATGTAGAAAATTAAACAGGACTACTGTTTTAAATGGTGCAGATAATTTATCAGTATGCTCTAAATCATATGTGGATATCTATTCTCTAATTTCTGCTTTGTCTTCCACTGGTAATACATGCGCTTTTCTTAATTTAAATTGAATTGGCTTCCATAGTTTGAGATGATATGTCTGCATACTGTGCAAAGTAACTCCAAATTTGTGTTTCCATTTTAACTAGCCTATTCAAATTTTGGTAGTCTGTTTTTCAATGTCAATATAATTTATTTTAGCATTTTTCCCACATTTTGTTCAAATTATATAACATTCATGTCTTCAATGTCTTTGATTTGTAGCCAAAGCATTGGAGCTATTTCTGCAAGATTTATGTGATAGGACATATGACATTACAATTCAAAAGGGCGTCAAGACTGTGGGTTCTTCCCATTTGTAAGTATACTTGACCCATTTTCTTGTCATATGGAGTTTGGGTGTAGTTTTTATTTTGATCAACGTATAAGAGGGAGGAGCAAGTTATAGAAAATACATGAGTGCGTAGCCCTACTTGATTATCATAAAAAAAGAAGCTTAGTGTATTTATCTGCTTTAAATTTTAGTTTTCCTTTGTTGCACATTGATTTTACATGTCGCATGTAGGCTATTCTACAAGCAAGCAATAAAGTTCAGTATATGTCTATTGGCAAGGAAGGCCTTGCTTTGGCTTGGCAGGAGCATAGGTTCTGTGCAGGCATTCCTTTTCAAGCTAAACTGTTCTGAGTTATATTATCTGGTGATCCTGTGTACTAACTGCTGTTTAGGGTCCATATTAGTTTGTTCGAAATTTTGAATCCTCTAAATTCTTTCTTTGTGGATATCTATAATGATCCTAGTCTTGTGAGAAAGAAAAATTAAGTGTGTTGGGTGATGGGAAAAATGTAGACAAGTGCTGTCGGGGCATAAGGGTGCCGTGTAGGTTGTGTTCTGTCATTGTATGGAGAGAGAATGTACTTATTTTCTATATTGTAGTATAATTTTTTTGCATGTTTTTAATTCATCATCTATTGAACTCATTAATATTTTTGCTTAATGTGTTCAGGAAGCAGTGCATACAAACGCACAATGTCTATGACTTCTTGACTGAAGTAGTCAGCAAAGTTCCTGACATTGGTCCTTCTGATGTTATTGCTGATGATAGGCTTGGCAAAAGGAGGTAATTTATCTGTCTTGTAGTTAACAAAGGTTCTTACATGTCCCAATCATTTTTCTACGAAGTGTTAATAGATGTTGAATTTGTCATCAGGAAAGCTGAAGAAGACGGAAGTGAGGAGGAATTAAAGAGGACAAGAAATGTAAGTCACTATCATCCATAAGACCATAACTTGTGGATGTTGCATATTTAACAGCTCTCATACATGTTTCAGAAAATTAGGCGAAATAACCAATTTCACCCCTCAAGTTTTACTAGTAGAGGCTCAATTTTGTCCCTGAACTTTTGGATCGGCCATTTCAATTCTATAACTTTCTCTTTTGGGGGCTCAAACTTATCCTTTCTCCCATATGGCATGACACATTGCATGCCTTGTCAGTTGTCACCCATGGACATCGGTTGCTGTTTCATCACACATGAAATGTCTCTGTTGCTCTTGTTATGCTCCAATTATTAAGGGAATGGATGCAACAATATCCCAGTCCAATCGACTATGAGCATCCTTAAGTATTTTTTACCCTTTTTTGTTTCTTTACTGATATGTTACTTCACTGTCTCCTAATTCAATGCCCTTTCTTTCCTTGTTGGATTATTGTTAATCGTACTCACGTATTATCCGAAGGCAACCTTTTATAGCTGCCAAGGGAGTGGATTAGTCATTGGTTGGAGATTACATGATGCATTCCTTTAGTAATCTAGCAAAACAAGTGTAGAAGAGAATTCTTCCGTGATCGCTCAACAAAGAATGACCAGCACTGGCTAGGCATGCCATGTGAGAATAAGGATATATTGGAGCAAAAAAAAAAAAGAGAGCTTAGTGACTATATTGGTCGGTTTGAAAGTCCCAAGGATGGACAAAGTGGTCTATTTCAGCTACTATTAACTTAAGTATCTGTCAGAACTTAATTTACTGCTGTTATTGTCTTCCAGATTTCACTCTGTATTATCAAATATATGATAATCCTATTTTCTATTAAGCATTAGACTTTCTGAGTCCATTTTGCTGAATGGGTTGCCTTTGTGCAGGAGACAGAAAGCTATACAAGCAATGGCAGAGGCCGCGGGAGGGGCCGTGGGAGAGGCCGCCGTGGACGCGGAGCTTGGCGGGAGGTTGTCACAACTCATGAACAATTCGCGAGAGAACCAATCCAGCCTAAAGGTGGAGGTAGCTGATGAGGTCTCGAATGCAACTGAAGCTTTAAAGCGGCTATTACACCAGTGAGCAATGCCAGGGCTTCCTTTAGGAACTTTGACCTGAATTTGAATCCAACTGATGAAGAGGATGAGGTTACAGTGCCGCCCCAAGCCCAGCTGTCAGCTCCAGGAACTAGTTTCGCTGCAGCCACTGCAGCACCTGGGCCATCTGCACCTGGACCATCTGTTCCCCCTTCAAAGGAAGGAGCAAAACTCAAGGACTTTCTTGGTGCTTGGGATCTGCCTGACATGAACAAGATGGGGATGGACCCTGTCCAGTTTGCTTTGTCAACAAACCATAGATTGGAGGAGGATGAGGATTATGACAATGAAGACTAAGCTCCGCCTTTATGGCTTCAGAGTTGGTAAGTAGGAGTAGCAGGACAACTGTAGGTTCAGCTTAACTCTAGCAGTTCTCATGTATCATCTGTATCATAGCCGCCGAAGCTCCTGATGTAGCTTACAATGTTCCAGAGGTTAAGGTTGTCCAACTAGTTGACTGTAATGTTAATGTTCTAAAGTTAGATTCCGTCAACAGCTAGTGCTTCTGCAGATAGTACCTGTTGTACATTCCAGTTGCTATCCAGTTTAATGTTAATTATTTTGCTTTTGCTTCCTTGGATAGTTGAGAAATTTCTTTGTTGATGTGTCATGTATGGTAACATAAAAAGCAAGAAGGCTTTCAGATTTCTTAGCACAGCTCATTCCATTACCGGAGTCAATATTTCCTATAGGATACAGTACATTATACATGTGGTAAGATGCTGGTTTATTCACCATATTATACTTTTCCAGTGGGATGTGTTTCATGTCCGACAGCTAACACATCATGGCACTGGAAGGATGATACCTTTACCACCTGAAGCATGGTAATCCAAGCACAAGAACTTTCAGAAGTGATAGAATAGCAACTAGGTTGTACACAACGAAGAACACCATTTCAACCTTTATTCCCTTCTAGTTGTACGTATTTCTTGATGTGAAAGATCCTGTACCTCAGGCGGCCACGGTGTCCCCGACCGGCTGGAAGCTCTGCAGCTGCTTGAAGTTCTCCCACACTTTCTCCCACACCCTGGCCTCATACAGCTTCTTGCCGCCGCCGGCCTCCTTCACCTCGACGGTGAAGTGGTGCATAGTCCCAGCCACCACCTGGTGCCTCACCTTCACCAGCCTCTCGAACTCCAGCATCGCGTTCTGCACATGTGATGTGATGTATATACATCGTCAGTGACGGCTCTGATCTGCAATCTCAACTTAGAGAAGGTGAGATTATGCAAAGGGGAAACGTGTCTTACGGTCTTGCTGTTGTGCTCAGCGACGGCGAAACGCGCGAGCTCGATGGCATCGAGGTCGTTCTCGCGGCCTGCCGGCGCGTCCCGGACGTCGCCCACCATCCTCACGGTCCGCGCCTCGGCCATCCCTGCCGCTGCCGTGTGGTCCGGTGGCGGTGAGCGGATGTGCGGCGGGAAGGAGAGGAAGCGGCGGCGAGACGACGGCCACTACCGCTAGTGGGAGCACGATTAGCACTAGCACTACCGAATGTTGTTGCTCCACCAAGCCAGATGCGCATATGTCTCTGGAGTGTAAGGAGGGGCAGGCTTTATAGCGAGAGGGAACGAGCTAAAAGCAACGGCGAGTGGGCGGTGTTTGCGCTGGTCGCCGTTTGCCGGACGATGCGAATACGGTGATGGGGACGGGGGCCGTGGGCGTTGGGACGCGGGCGAAGGATGCTGCGGTGCTAGTGCTGTGTCGTTGACAGCGACGCGACGGCTCGGATCAGATGCTTTGGGAGGAAGGAAGCAAAGCGTTGTGGCGAAGGAATGCTGTGGAGAGGAGGTGGAGGTGGAGCCGTCGGTATGCTTTGGCAATTGGCCGGTCCGTCCGTCCCCTGTTTTAGTAGGGAAGAAATTGTGTGACCGTGCGTGATGCGTTCGAATGGAATAATGTGGCGGTTCAGACTTTCAGTCCACACGAAGGTATGGCCGGTTTATATGGCTTTGTTCGGGGTTGCCTTGCGATGATATGGCTGGTTTATATGGCAGTGTTCGGGGTTGCCTTTGCGAACTCTGGCAATTCGCCGCCCTGGCATCAGTTCTGATCGTCTGATCGATGTTCGATTGTCACGATGTTCAGTGACTGCACTTGCGGTATGAATCGTATCAGTGTTGGTCTCCTGCAACATTTTTGTCACTGGGCATCAGGCAAACAAGAACAACGGAGAGCAACATGGTGGTCAGCAGTGATCGTTCTTTCAATGGTCCAATCTCCAACGAAAAAAAAAACGTAGAAGTCGTCGTCAATTTTCCATGTCTTAAACGCACCACACACCAGGATAGTTGTGTAGTGCAGTTCAGTGAAATAATTTTAGACAAAAGTAAATCTTATTATGCTGGCTGCAGGAATTAAGCTTACAATAAACTACTACAATTTTAGCCTCCGGCCAATAAAAAGTTCTTAAAAAAGCAAACTAGCAATAGCAAATGAGCTGCGTTTTTTTTTACGGACGGTAAACCGCGGTAAACCGCGGTTACCGTTTATACCGGGCGGTCCGGTTACGGACCGGCCGGTATAAAAGAAGGCAAATTCAAAATTTAAAATTTGAAAAAAAATCGTTGAAAAAATTCTGTAAAATAGTTCATGATTTATAGAAGCCAATGGTATAAAAATTTGTCAAATTGGAGTTGGTTTGGTATAAAAAATTTCAAATCTAAGTTTGAAAAAAAAAAAAAAAGAAAAATACACAGCCAGCCCCATTAAGGCCCATTAAATCATGAAGGTCGAAAAAACATACTAAACACACTCAAATTTAAGTAATTTTGACATCATTGGATTCTACAAATCATGAAGTATTTTTAGGAATTTTTTTAGCATTTTATAAAAAAAAAATACATTTTGAATTTTGAAAAAACCGTTCAAACTGCTCAAACCCTCGGTAAACCGCTCAAACCGCTCGGTAAACCGCTCAAACCGCCCGGTTTACCGGATTTTTACCGCTTCGCCGGGCGCCGCCGTTTGAATTCAAACGAATTCAAATTCCAAACCGTCCCGTAACCGGCCGGTTTCTGCAGAATCGAACGGTTTACGATTCGGACCCCGGCGGTTTTACGGGTCCGGTCGGTATATAAAAACGCAGCAAATGAGACGTGATCTAAACAACAATTCTATTAGGCGACAAATATAATGTTTAACAGTGAACCATCCTAAAAGGCAGCTTCCTATCCGGTTAGTCTATATCTATACCTACTAATAAAGAAAGAAAATTTCTTGTCCATACTTTTTTTTGGTCTGTCTGGTGTCCGCTTCCCGTCCCTACGGCGCATGAGTCCGAGTCTCACAAGACCGCGAATCGTTTTTTTTACGGTAATGCTCTCATTAGAGCGTCCTAATCTAATCGGACGAGCGCGTCGTGGGCTACCGCCCAAAAAGTCATTCCCCGCACTTCACGCCTTTGACTGGGACGCTCCGCTCGTTCTCTCTCTCTCATCTTCATCCACCCATTCTCCACCACTCATTCTTTCCTTCCCCATCCTGCTACCCCGCATGCCATTTGCTCCCCGCCGCATCGCCCATGTGCTTTCCTCAGTATGACTCTCCAAATCGCGCGGCCGGGCGAAGCCGCCTCTCTCGCTGCGGCGTGCGCCGCGACGCCGACAGCCCTAGCGGTCGCTACAGCGCACCATTTGCTCGCCTCACCGGCATCCACCATGCGCGGAGGAGACGATGGCGCGGTACCCGCGCCCCGGCGCTTGGTGTTCTCGGCGCCCGTTGTTCCACGTCTGCGGCACGGTGGTGTCGCGTGGCGGACAGACATGCGCCCCTACCGACACCTTGGGCCCCGGAGGGCGTCCTCTACACCGGCGTGCGGTTTAGCTCGTGCACGAGAACGGCGGCGTCGCGTTCACGAACAGCTCCAGCAAGCGGTCGTGGGAGCCGTCGTCCGCCGGGGAAGAACCCCGCACCACGGGGTCGTCCTCCCAAAGACGTCGTGTTCACCTGCGTCGGCCAGCGTGGAGGTACGGGTCCGGGAACAAGGCCGCCAGTGGCGCCCAGCCTCCACTCGGCGGAGACTCGAGCCCAACGTGCCGCCCAACCTCGGCGATCTTCGGTGGTGCCCTCGTGCCCCATGGTGGATCCACGAACACCGGATTGTCCGTGGTGGATCCATGGAGCTCGACGCAGATCCAGCGGTGATGGCGACCTTTCATCCCATCCCATCCCATCCCATCCATGGAGGCGGCTTCATCTTCAACCCCGGCGTCGCGCCCGACCCATGTGCCTCTCCTCTTCCCCTTTGTCTCGCCGCTACGATGAATTTTGTGGCGTTGCAACGATTTTATTCGGATGTTGCAACACGTATTTTACGGATATTGCAACTGCCTTTTTGAGATGTTGCAACACGTGTTCTTTGAATGTTTGAAACAAGCAACGTTGCAACATGTTTTCTCCGATGTTGCAACTATCTATTTTGAGATGTTGCGGCTATCATTTTGAGATGTTGCAACATGTGTTGTTTGAATGTTTGAAACAAGCAACGTTGCAACATGTTTTTCCCGATGTTGCAATCGTCTATTTTGAGATGTTGTATTTGTCATTTTGAGATGTTGCAACATGTGTTGTTTGAATGTTTGAAACAAGCAACATTACAACATGTTTTTCCCGATGTTTGTAATGTCTATTTGAGATGTTGCAACATGTCCCCTTATGCGTGCAACTGTCGATTCTAGATGTTGCAACATGGTTCCCTAGATGTTGTAATAGGCGTTCGAGATGTTCCAAAGAATCGATTTTCATGTGTACTTGCCTCGCCCTTTTTTCCTCCAATCCTCGGTGTGGCGTCCCACCTGAATTCCCCAACCCCAGGCTAGGGACGTGGAGATGGAAGAGCTGGAGGCGAAGGCGAAGGCGAAGGCGGAGGCGGAGCCGCGAGGGAGCTTGCCCGACGAGGGTTGGGGTGCGCATGCAGATGGAAGGGGAAGCGAGAGCGAGCTAGAGCGCGGGGACCGCAGGTGGCGACCGAGGGGAGTAGAGGTTGGCGAAAGCACGGGGTGTGGAAATTGGAAGAGAGGCGGGGAGGACAGAGGTGGGCCGGGCCTGCGCACAGGGCGTCCGATGGATTTTTTCCATCGGACGTCCGAGCGCCAGCGCTCCCCTTTTTTTTATCACCCGTTCTTTTCTTTCACCTCCCGTAGTGCTTTCCAAATCCGATTGTGGCCCACATATGTCTATACGCGTCAAACACATTTGGGCCTGGAGTATAAATCCTGGTTGCTACTTATAGTCAATCAGATCAACAGGCCGGGCCATGGTCGTGAAGCCTTGTGGGGCCGACTAGCCATGACGGGAACGACATATCTTGAAGTTGCCGCTTGCTTCTCTTGGGCCTTGCCGATGGCAAGGGCAGAGAATGGGCGCGTGAGCTGCTGCTGCTGCTGCTAAGGCCAAGCCCAACGCTCCTACGTGTACTGTGGCTCCAAGTATACCCGCGCCGACACATTGTCCACCCTCAACTTGCTTGGTGCTTTGCGAGTGGCAGTGGTTTCCCGCAGAGGTGCCGACTGCACGGTCGACACGAGCAGCGAAGCTCTCATTCGAGCACGCACTGTGGCCTCCAAAACCACTAAAGAATGCACGCGCGACGTCATTTCCGCGCTCATCGTCGGCTTTTTTGTGTGTACCTCCAAACCACAGTTGAAGCTACGATTGCGTTGGAAATTTTACCGGCACTTAACAGCCTCAGCCTGAAATTATATACGTGTCGTTGAGACCACTAGTTACGTGCTGCCCGCGTTGGGCTTGGCCTAACAGCACAGGCTCCTGAGTCCCGATGAACGTGCATGTATTTACCATTACCATCGTCAAACTTGTTGGTTGTAGGAAGGAGCATGATTTGAGCTGGATGTGTGTATAATGGATGAGATTTGTCGACCAAGGAAGCATGGGTCTTCTTTCCAAGAATTTGTCAGAGTAAAACATGAATGAAACAACCAACAAAACTGGATCATAGAAATTACAATTATGAATTAATAACAAAAATTATATATCTAAATATAAACCTTTGTACGAAAGCATAACATACCATATGTTCCGTGTATAGATATACTAATTGGGAGTCCAACAAAATAATGGATTTTTCATTTTGTAATGTTTTGTGCTATGATTTTTAAAACATTCAACCGCAATTTATACATCTATACCGATTAATAAAGCGAGAAAATTTCTGCCAAAAATTTTACCCTTTTTCCTTCCACCTCATTCCTTGAAAATTTCAGACGATGACTTACGCGAAGTCGGAGAGGAACGGTGGACGAATGGAAGCCTGCGTCCGTGTTTCGGAGGAGAAGATAAGGGAGAGAGAAAGGATGAAAGAAAACAAATAAAAAAAGGTATTACCTCTCGGCCGCAATGCCTCGCTCGCTTCCTCTCTGGTCTGTGAGTCTGATGAAGCCTATAGGTGCTGGATCAGCCCATGTTTCAACTAAATAATCAAATCGTGATTAATATTTATTATCTACAATTGAGTATAAATAGATATATTTCTACAAGCTCATAGTCTAACTAATAAAATCATCGAATTAATCTTAAATAGTTTGTTCTCTAATTGAGTTTAAATAAAATATATTTGTACAATCAGCGTCTGGAAAATCGAGATAAATCTTCCTATCATATTTATCTACAGATGGACAGAGCAATTATTGGCATGTTGGCAACTATAGGACATTGCCATTTTGTTTTCAGTTATACTCCTTTACATTATGGAAATCATGGTCATCAAAAAAATAAACTATATAAACTCTAAAAAAAAAAACTATATATAGTCTCCCCTGTTTCAAGTTGAAGATTGTTACAACGTTTTTAAAATACAATAGATTTTGTTACATATCTAAATATACATAACTTGAACATTTTGTTAAAGAAAATTAAGATTTCTTTCGCCATTTGACATTAATATTTAATAGATTTTTTCCCGAAGAACGCACGGGCATATTCCTAGTATACTAATAAAAAGAGAAAATGTCTTGCCCACCTCCTTTTTCCGTGCGCCCCTATATGGGCCTTAATTGGGCCTTAATCGCGCCGTCCTCGCAGCGCTGCCCTGATCTGCCCGGCCTGAGGTGCTGATCTACCCTGATCTTGCAGAGGTAAAAGAGCGCGAGTGACGCGAACGTGTGGGGCGGGGTAGCTCCGACTGGGTGCTGGTCTGCTGGGTCGCTGGTTCGTCGGGACGCGTGTGGGCGACCTCGCGTGGCCACGGTGGAGCTGAGACACGTACAAGTCGTCGTCAATTTTCCATGTCTTAAACGCACCACACAGTGTAGTGCAGTTCAGTGAAATTTGAAAGTAAAATGGCAGGAGCACAGTTCAGTGAAATAATTTTAGACAAAGGTAAATCTTATTATGCTGGCTGCAGGAGTTAAGCTTACAATAAAGTAAACTACTACAATTTTAGCCTCCGGCCAATAAAAAAGTTCTTAAAAAAGCAAACTAGCAAATGAGACGTGATCTAAACAACAATTCTATTAGGGCGATAAATAGAATGTTTAACAGTGAACCGTCCTAAAAGGCAGCTCCCTATCCGGTTAGTAAAAGAAAAAAAGAGAGTAGATGGTGGCCAGCAGTGATCGTTCTTCCAATGGTCCATAGAAGACCACGTACATTGGTTGTCATCGAGATACATTGGTTGATTTTAGCATTAATTTGTACTTCGTTTCGGTTATTCATGCAACTTTTGGTAGTCAAACTTTTGTAATAATTGGTCCGATTCTATCTTGTGATAGATGAAGCCGGATTAATTTCCATTATCTAAAAAAATAGAAGACCACGTACCATTATACCAAATTATATAGTAATCTTATATTGCCTGCCACAGATTCAGGAAGTTCAGTGTCTATATATACTCATGGTTCAAAACTGCAGTAAAAATTCAGATTTCTCGAGTTTAAAATATTTCGGTCACGAGCGAAAGAAACTTCGGCCTTCTAATAGCACATCTGTTCAACGCAAATAAGTACTGTATAAGTACCAAAACTGTATAAGTTTCAGTTAATTTGGCGTTTCTCTCTGGCAATTACTGAAGCAGATGCAAACTGAACCCATGATCGGAGTACTAGCTAAACGGACCTGTCAGACCTTCGTTTTCCCTTCGTCGGCATTTGCGACCGGCTCGAATTTGTCGAGCCCCTTTAATTTCTCCCATGGCCTACCCCATACCTTCGCCTCATACAGCTTGTTGGCGCCGGCGCCGGCGCCGGCGTCGTCCTCCCTCACCTCGATGGTGAAGTAGTACATGTATCCGGCCACCACCTGGATCCTCAGCTTGACGAGCCTCACGAACTCCAGCGCCGCCGCGTTCTGCACGCACGCAAACGCAACCCACGCGTCAGATACATAGGTACTGCAACGTACAACAACACGCAGACGTACGATCACAATTCACAATGCAAATAGAGGCATTCCCGGTGCGGGAACGGGGGGGATCGATCGATGGCCGCGTCTCGTCGTACCGTCTTGCTGTTGTGCTCGGCGACGGCGAACCGCACGAGATCGATGGCGTCGGGGGTCCATCTGCGTGCCCTGGCGGCGTCATTGATGCCGCCACAGATGCAACAGCCCGACAAATAGGAGTACATGGGCGGCGGATCATCGAGATCGTCTTTGCGGCGGTCGGGTAAAGTAGGCCGAGGAGAAGCGCAAGCGGGACCGAGAGGCGTGGATCGACGAGGGAGGAGAGGGAGACGTCCCCGCCGCCGAAGCGCTACCAGCGCCGCCACTGACTCACGGGTGAAGCGACATCCCGGCCAATGTTAGCCGGCAGTCGGCGATTAACATTGCGCGACCACCTTAGGCGGGCGCCCAAGGCCCGCCAGCCCAAGGCCCTTCTTCCACCGGCGACCTTGGCGGCCCGCGACGCCGAGGCGAGGACCTAAGGCCCCGACGCTTTAGGGTTGCGGCTCGTCGCCCGTCGCTTTAGGGTTGGAGCTCGTCGCCGCCGCCGCCGACCTCCCTCCCCTCCATGCCTCCCAGGCCATAGAAGAGCCCGGCCGGCCGGCGCGGCCGCCGACAGGCGGGGGCGGCAGGCGGTTCGGCGGGCGGTGAGCTCGGCGGCGGCGCGCGCCGAGCCCGGGGGTGGAAAGCCCCATTCGGCTGGGTATGGGTAGGCGGCGGGGAGCCGGAGGTGGCCGAGCCGGAGAAGAAGGCCGACCGAGCCGAGGTCGCGGAGCTGGTTAGGGTTAGGGTTTCGGCGTGAAGAACGGAGGGAGGGCTGCCGCCGCCGGCGCCTAGGGCTCGCCGGAGCTCCGGCGAGCCCTAGGGTGCCGGCGGCGGCGGGCGGGGCAGGCGAGGAAGAAGCGAGAGGTTGAAGATGACCGAGCGGGGCTTTTCGTGGGCCGTTAGCCGGGCCTCGTGGTCGGCGATTAACATGCCCCGACATCCCGCACTTCTCTCGGCGGAGGCGGTGGCGATGGAACGAGTTTGAATGGGGATTCGAAGCAATGCACGCTATGGCGGAGGCGGTGGCAGGCCGGGCAGGCTTCGCCCAAAAGCGGAGCGTGCACGCAATGGCCCGCCCTCAAATTAGGAAACCACTTTCGTACCTCTATCAATTTTGACTGCGATTTTGCTGATATGAACTAGAATTCGATATAAAAAGGGCTGTCTATCTAACATTCATATGTTTTTTTAAGGATTCTTCACGCGTGTGTTTTTCCCCTTTAAAAGCACATCATTCCAGCAATCAAGAAATTCATGTGTGTTTTTTTTTTGTTATTTTCCACATGAATTTTGGCCAGCTAGTAAAGACAATATTACAAGGACATAAAAAAATCACAAGAAACATTTCACAAGATCACAAAAAACAGATCACAAGAACATAGATCGCAAGATCACTGATCAGAAGGGACAAGGATTTTGTATAGGACAAGAGACAAATTTTTACCAGCCCAAAAACTTTATTACTGTACAAAACTTCACCACCCTAAAAGCACAAATGTTCATCGCACATAAGTATTGTACAAAACTTTATTATAACTTCAAAGAAATTTGGCAATTACTGAAGCCGACGCAAACTGAATCCATGCCAAAACGGAATGAGATCTTGTGCAGACCTTCGTTTTGCCTCAGTCGGCATTCGCGACCGGCTCGAACACATGGAGCCCTTAAAAAGTTATGCCATGGCCTAAGCCCACGAGAAATTTCTAAATTTAACCCGCCATTGGCATGCCCCGTATAATATGACCCGGAATTAGTTGGCCTTTTGAAATATGACCCGGATCACGCCAATTGCTTTGAAATATGACCATGACGGATTTTCTCCAATTTCTAAAATTCCAGAAAAAAATCTTGCACTGTTTGGACCACGAGAAAAGACACAATTGCCCTCTCCTTCTTTCCGTTTCTTTTGGCGGCGGATCGACATCGAACACGCACGCATACGGAGTTTTTTTCGGCCGCGCTGAAAGTGGGCGCGGACGCTAACCCCCGCGCGGACTGCCGCCCGCCGCCGAACGCCCCATTGGGCGCCGCCCGCCGCCGTAGGATGCAGCCCCCCCGCGTCGGCGGCGGCGGTATCCTGCGCTTTCGCCCGTGCGTGCGCTTGCCCGCCCGCCGGGGCCGGCGCGCCATGGCGGCGGTGCTCTAGCGGCCGGGGCCCGCGTCCGCGGCTTGCCCACGCCACGCCCGGCGGCCATGGCGGCGGTGCTCTGGCGGCAGCATGAAGTTAATTGTTCAGCAGGAAAGAAAAGAAGAAGAGGGCAAATGAGTCTTTCCGCGGTCCAAACCGTGCAAATAAAGCCAGAATTTTTAGAAATAGGGAAAAATCTAAAATGGTCATATTTCAAAGCAATTCGCCGCGATCCGGTCATATTTCAAAAGGCCAACGACTGGGTCATATTGTACGGGCACGCCAATAACGGGTCAAATTTAGAAATTTCTCGCCACACTTTCGCCTCATACAACTTGTTAGCGCCCCACGCCGGGCGCCGCTGTCGAGCCTCTTTCACCTCGACGGTGAAGTAGTACATTATTCCGCCACCAGCTGCGCCCCTCACCTCGACGAGCCTCACTAACTCCAGCGCCGCGTTCTGCACGCACAAAACGCGAACCCAACGCGTGATAGGTATGTCGCTGCGCGCAACAACGCATTACCCGACGATCACAATTCACAATGCAAGGACGTGAACCCGCATCGCCTTGCTGTTGTGCTCGGCGACGGCGAACCGCGCGAGGTCGATGGATTAGGGGTTCTTCGCGCGCCTGGTGCGTCCAGCGATGCCGCCACACAAGGGGCGGAGGGCCTCCGATTCGATCCCGTGGGCTGTGGCGGCGGATCGTGCTGCGCATCTCTCTCGGGCGGGGATCCGGCGTCTCGCTCCGTCGTCGCTGCTGCGGTCGCGTAGGGCGGAGGAGGAGGAGAAGTGGGGGACGAAGAGCGCCTCCGCCTCCCAATAGAAAAAGAAAAAGGAAAGAAAGAAACAACGACGACGACGACGACGGGACCGGGAGCCGGCGAGACATGACGGGGGAGGCGGCAGACGTCCCCTGGCGCCGCCGAGCGCCGACCTCTGGATTCCACGAAGAAGCGACATCCGCATTTCTGGAGCGGAGGCGGCGAAGGAACGAGATTTAGGGCCTGTTCGGTTGTTGGGGATTTATTCCACGTGGAACCAATCCAACACAGTTGTGATTAAGGTGAAGGTATCTAGCGAGCCGGATTCGTTCCGGTTCCACACCTTGTGTAGCACGTAGCTTTGGCATGGATTTGTTTCGGCACCCTGGAGCAGCGGCTTGATTCCAGGCGAGTGTCACGTAATTCCACGATGTATAATCCGACGACCCCTGGACAACACACAATCCAACACAGGCGAGCAGACAATCGCAGGCGAGGAGCTCGCAGTATTGTACTGGAGAAGCGGTCCGGATTGAATCCAGGACTGGAATGAATCCAGCCACAAACCGAACGAGGCCTTAGGAGAGAGCGATTGTGTTGCTCGACTATATGGAGTATCGCAAGACGATCGACAACGCGGGCCAGAGATCGATCCATCGGCAGGCCACGCCACCGAACGCGACCGACGCGACGCGACGCGACACGGTTTCCTTTCGCCGTGACGGTTGCGTCTCGTTCTTGGACGGCGCCAGCGTCGCGTCCTGGACCATGTCTGGCAGGCGTGGACCACCCAG
Source organism: Hyparrhenia diplandra (assembly GCA_015847255.1). Classification (NCBI taxonomy): domain Eukaryota; kingdom Viridiplantae; phylum Streptophyta; class Magnoliopsida; order Poales; family Poaceae; genus Hyparrhenia; species Hyparrhenia diplandra. The sequence goes on from JADLZK010012841.1 coordinate 28,449, forward strand.
AGGAAGGAGTAGCAGGGGGGCGAGTGGCGACAAGCCCACCCAAGAGTTCCCTGAACTGTGCCCTTGTGCAAGATGACAGTCAGATTTGTGAAAAAATAGTAACTACTACGTATTTGAGAAAAAATGTTTAGTTGAAAAATCTATAGAAAACCACACAGTAAAAAAAATATAGAAACCTACACAACATATTATACGCTCCTCCGTTCTAAATTATAAGTTGTTTTGACTTTTTTAGAGTTGTCTATATAATAACCGGTTGTTTTAAATCTTAAAAACAACCGGATTTTATCCTTTCCACTTACCGTGTAATTAATGTAACTATAGTTACACCATTTGCTACTATATTTACAATGACTTTTTCAGTGTAAGTTATTGAATAATAAAGTGGTGTAATTTGGGAAGAACATGAGGCACAAAGGAACGGAGAACAGAGAGCAGGGGATCGGGGTCGCCGGGGGCAGAGGGCTGGCCTAGGGGATGGCGGTGCATGGTCGCATGGAGGTGGCCAGGGCGGCGACGTGGGACCGCCCTGGAGCAGCGCCAAAGGTCGACACTCTGGGGCGCGCCGGAGGCTGGTTGAAGTTGTAGGGAGGGGCAGGTGGCGGCTTAGGGCTGCCTTGGGCCGGCGAGGGCGGTCTTGGAGGTCGGCATGCGGTGCGGCGGTGTCCGTCGCATCACGTTGGCGGCGTTCGAATAACAGACACGGTAGAGATCGAGCGAAGCAGAGTGAAAAGGAAGAAGAAAGGTTGTGGTAGAAGATCGGACCTTCCATATAGCGCAAATTCACATCCAAGGGTTCAAAATCCAGTTGTTGGAAAGACCCAAAACAACCAGTTAAGAGATAACATTTCTCACTTTTTTTATACATTTATGTATCTATAAACATATTATTATATTTAGATGCATAATAAAATTGACGTACTAAAAAAGCAAAAACGACTTATAATTTGAAAAGGTGGTAGTAAACTTGCTGCTATAATTTGAAATCGGGGTTCAAGAATTCCGAAAAAATAAAATTTCTCAAATTTCATACATTTAGGTCATGAATGAAAAAAAAAATTCGGCCTCCTGAAAGCACAACTGTTCATCACATATAAGTAAACATGTAAGAACGGAGTACAAAACTCTATTATAAGTTTGCGTTTCTCGCTGGCAATTACTGAAGCAGACTTAAACTGAACCCATGATCGTGCTGATGTATTCCTACTAGCTAAACGGAATGAGTTCCCGTCAGACCTTGGTTTTCCCTTCCCTTGGTCGGCATTCACAACCGGCTCGAATTTGTCGAGCCCCTTAAATTCTCCCATGGCCTAACCCACACCTTCGCCTCATACAGCTTTGTTGGCGCCGGCGCCGGCGCCGGCGTCGTCCTCCCTCACCTCGATGGTGAAGTAGTACATGTATCCGGCCACCACCTGGATCCTCACCTTGACGAGCCTCACGAACTCCAGCGCCGAGTTCTGCACGATCACAAGTCACAATGCAATTAGAGGCATATTATTCGCATAGAATCAATAGCCGGCGCGGGGACGGGAGGGGATCGACCGATGGCCGCGTCTCTTCGTACCTTCCCTGCTGTTGTGCTCAGCGACGGCGAACCGTGCGAGCTCGATGGCTTCGGGGTCCATCTCGCGCCCTGGCTCGTCGTTGATGCCGCCACAGACGACCCAGCCCGCCGACGAATATAGGGCGAAGCGAGATCGTGCTGCCGTGGTCGGGTAGGCGGAGGAGAAGCGCAAGCGGGACCGAAGAGCGGCGAGACAAGACCGTGGGAGGAGAGGGAGACGTCCCCTGCTGGCGGCGGCGCCGAGCGCTACCCGAGCCAGCCTCTGGACTCCACGAAGTGGCGACATCCCGGAGTTCTCTCGAGCGGTGGCGGTGGCGGTGGCGACGGAACGAGATTGAGAACGATCGCGTTGCTATGGCCCGCCGGGCAGGCTTCGGCCCAACCCAAGCGAAGCGTGCACGCTACGGCCCGCCCTCAAAATTAGGAAACCGTTCACTTTCGTACCTTGATTAATTTTGATTGTGATTTTGCTGATATGGCAACATGTACGTAGATCGGACTAAGTTGAAAGCGATAGGTAAATCAAACTAGAACACGACATAAAAAGGGGTTGTCTATCTAATAATCATATGTTTTTTAGGGACTAGGTTTGTGTTTCTACAAGATAGCTAAATTTTTGTATTAAAACGTATGATCGCACAATAAGATAACGTTATTGTGAAATTAAATACTGACGTTAAAGTGACTTTTTAATCCAAAAAGGCAAAGTATTGTAAGAAGTTTTAGTAGCAATACAAATTTATATCTATTGGTATATAGGGGATGTTTGGTTGGCCTCCTCACCTTGCCACGCTAAACTTAGGCGTGCTGTGGCGGAGGCGGGCGGGGCGGAGGCGAAGAAAAGCATCGCCACACCTGCCACAGAGCTGCCACAATTTGCATGCACTACACGATATGAAATGGAAGGAAAACGACAGCCGATGCATGCGGTGGCGACCAAAGGTTAAACATCAACCAAACAATAGCCTTCAATACAGTGGCGGCCTAAACTTAGCTGTGGCAGTTTTGCGGCGGGAACCAAACATCCCCATAATAAGTACTGAAGTATAATATTACACATGTTTGTGCTGTGTATGACATGAAGTTTTGGTGCAGCCATAGCCTAGGGTCCTGTGAATTAGGTTGAAACTGAAGCTATCTGTGTTTGCTGATCCTTTGGATACATTGAGAACATAGGCATCAAATGAAGGTAGCTGTATAAGGAAATCTCTGTGATATGTTTTCGTGACAACGATCTGGAATTCAGCTTGGATCACTTCTTGGATACGTTCGTGAAAGATATTGTGTCTGACATGTTCTGTGGATCTTGTAGTAAGAGCATGCTCTACAAGAATTGGGTTGTCCTCTTCAATGAATGCGAGGTTGATATGATGAAAAATTAACCTGCATATATCTGGAGCAGTTTTACAAGAGAGTGCTTGTTATGTCTTATGTCTACAAGAAACTAAGAGAGAATTGTTTGACCACTTTTACATCAAAAATTTTTGCCCGAGATCCCTAGACAAGTTCTCCTTCTCTCCCTCGGTTGGTGCCTCTGGTGGGCTAATTACAGTGTGGAACAGCAGTATTTTAGATGGGGATATCATTCAGACTAACAATTATGCCATCACAGTAAAATTTTCTTGCAGGCTGGACAATAGCTCCTTCTGTGTAAGCAATATATATGGACCCTCCCAATCCCCCCTCAAAGATGCTTTCATCACTTGGCTAATAAACTTTGACACGTCTGGCTTTGACAACTGGATCCTAGGGGGTGATTTCAACTTGATAAGAAGCCCTGAAAATAGAAACAAACCTGGTGGTGACCATTCAGAAACGAATATGTTTAATGATATGATTTCAGATCTTGATTTAACAGAACTACCATTCACGGGGAAGAGAATATACGGAGCAATATGCAGCAAGATCCTCTTCTTGTTAAGCTTGATTGGGTCTTTATTTCTTGAGAATGGGTAACTTCTTTTCCTGCTACTGTGGTGCAATCTCTTGATAGGCCAACCTCAGATCACATCCCATATGTAGTTCACATTGGTACCTCTATTCCAAAATCCAACATCTTGATTTGAAAATTTTTGGATGGATCATCCAGGCTTTCTTGAAACAAAGATTGGAGCATTCTTTGGAATAATTCCCCTATTATGCCTGTGCAGCCAAGCATTTGTCAACAAAGCTGAAATCAGTCAGGAGTGGATTGAGGAAATGGAGTAAAACTCTCTCAAATCTCAACAAGCTTATTCGTATAAACAAATGGGTGATTCAGCTCATGGATGGATTAGAGGAACAAAGAACACTCTCTAGACGGGGAATCAGCTTTGAGAACCCTAGTAAAGAATTACTTGGCTAGCTTATTAGAATCCAAAAGAAAGCACTGGAAACAAAGGAATACAGTCAGATGGGTCAAGTTTGGAGATGAAAATACCCATTTTTTCCATCTCATGGCCACCATAGCTAATAAAAGAAACTTCATAGTATCCTTACAAGATACTAATGGCCTCCAGGTTCTAGATCATGAACAGAAAGCCAATCTTCTCTGGTTAGCTTTTAAAGAGAGAATGGGCATTTGTGAATTTTCTAGTCTCAGTTTTGATCCATCGAGTTGTTAAACCTCAATGACTTATCGATCCTAGACGGTGATTTCAGTATTGAAGAAATAGAACTTGTTATCAAAGATTTGCCAAATAGTCATGCACTGGACGGATGGTTTCAATGGGGCCTTTATTAAGAAATCTTTGGAGCTTTATTCAGAATGATTTTAAAAGACTCTTTGAATTTCGCCATCATAATCTTCTTTTCTGAAGAGCATAAACTCCTCCTTCATTTGTCCGATTCCTAAGAAAGAAAATCCGGTGTCGAGTTAATGATTATAGACCCCTCTCACGACAAACTACTCTATGAAATGCATCACCAAGATCCTATCTACTAGACTCCAGTCAGTGATCTGTGACATCATCCATGAGAACCAGTATGGTTTCATTAAGGGTAGGACCATACAGGATTGCCTGGCCTGGGCATTTTAATTTTTGCATTTTTGTCATCAGTCAAAAAAGGAAATAATTATCCTAAAGTTGGACTTTGAAAAGGCCTTTGATAGAATAGAGCATCAATTCATCTTGGATGTTCTAAAAACATAAGGGTTTCTCAACCAAGTGGATTATTTGGGTTCAAAACATTCTTGGCGGCTCCTCAGTCATTTTGAATGGAATTCACGGGAAAAGTTTCGGATGCCAGAGAGGGGTCGGACAAGGTGATCCTTTATCCCTCTTCTATTTGTCTTTGGGAGCGAGATATACTTCAAAGCCTAGTTAACCGAGCTTGGAATGATGGTGATATTGATCATCCCCTATGCAATAATTTTCCTGGAGGATATCTAATTGTCCAATATGCAGATGATACCCTCCTGATCTTACCTGCAGTGGAGACAACCCTCAATAAAATAAAAGACATCATTCAGATCTTCTCAGACTCATCGGGATTGATTGTGAACTATGGAAAATCCAACCTCATCCCAATAAACATGGAAATGAACGAGCCCAAGACTTGGCCAACATTTTTGGATGTCAAATTGGGAGCATGCCTTTCACCTACCTAGGTCTGCCATTGGGGACAACAAAACCTTCAGTTTCTGACTTTGCACCACTAATCAACATAATGGATAGAAGACTTTCAGGCATCAGCAAACTCCTCTCCTATGATGGTAGATTGATTCTAGTGAACTCAGTTTTCTCTTCTTTACCAACATTTTACATGTGCACACTCAAATTCCCCCTCAAGTGGTGAAACAAATTGATCATAGAAGAAAAAATGTCCTGTGGAGTAAAGGAGAAGTTTGTGAAGGGGCAGATGTCTAGTTGCATGGGAGGAATGTTGTAAGCCAAAAGAAAAAGGTGGTTTGGGAATTATAGACATAAAAAGGCAGAATGATGCTCTCTTGATGAAAAACCTGGATAAATTTTATAACAAAGCCAACATACCTTGGGTATCTATGACCTGGAACAATCTCTATTCCTCGGGAGTAAATCCACCACACTCCGGGACACCAAATGGTTCTTTTTGGTGGAAGGATGTCTTGAAATTATTTGGAAAATTCAATGGCTTTTGCCAAATGCAACCCAAATAAAGGTGACTCGGCCTCTTTTTGGACTGATATCCGGGTGGATCAAGCACTAAAAGACAAATACCCACAACTCTTTTCCTTTACCAGGAAACCAAAATGTTGCATCGGGTTCTACTTAAATCAAAGCTTTGAAAGAATTTTTAGTCCAACCCTCTCTATCATTGCGGGGATCAATTGGAAGAGGTTAACCTGATTCTTGAAAGCATGGATCTCAATGATAATCTTGATGATAGTTGGATATATTCATGGGGAATCAATTGTACAGTAGCAAGAAAGCATATAAAGCAACCTCAGAGGAAAATCTTTGCTCACCTTTGTTTACATGGATTTGGAAAGGAAGTAACCTGGGCAATCAAAAATTCTTCTTTTGGCTCCTTGTCGAGGAGATAGACTAAATTGCAGAAACTTGTTGAGAAGGAAAAATATGCACTTGCCTTCTTACGGTTGTCAAATGTGCAATCAAGACTGTGAAGAGACATACCTGCATCTCTTCTTTCTTTGCTCATTCAGCACTCTATGTTGGGATTTTCTAAACATAGTTTGGGATGCTAGCTTAAATCCTTTTGACATGTTTATCAAAGCTAAAGAGAATTTTCAGAATATCATTTTCAGAGAGATTGTGATTTGTGCATACTGGTCAATATGGAAAAACAGAAATAGAGTAATCTTTGATAATGGAAGGAAAGAAGTGGAGGAATGGAAAAGACTATTCTTTTCAGAATTCGACTTGGTTTGTATCAAGGCGGAAACCTTCAACAAGAGCAAGACTAGTTTCTGGAAAAGCAATCTAGCTTAGTGGCCTCTTCTTTGTTCTGTTCTTTTTTCTGTTCTTTTGTTCTTTCTTTAGTTTCTGCCTTTGGGCATGGTTGCCTTGTAATTGTTTTGCTGTTCTAGATGTAACTCTCATTCTTTCATTTAATTGAAAAAAAAAAAAAGAGGTCAGGGGGACTCCCCGACCGTTTCGATCAAAAAAATATCTGGAGCAGTTTTCTTTGTTCCTGTAAAAAGATGCCTTTGATTTAACAGAGCTGCAGTGGAAAGCACATGTTTATTTTCATCTTTACTACATAAATGTTAGCATGCAAGTGGGAAGAACCGGTAATTATAGAAAAGGGACACATTATTAACTGGATATATAATGCACACACCGACACACGTATAGTGCTGAAATCAGAATGGATATAAATGCACACAGAATTTTCCCTGCCTTTTTTTTTAGTTGAGCACAAGACGCGCAAACTGCAGTGTAGACTGCATGGTTGAATGATACTTGCTGGAGATTGAGTATGTATGTAAAAAAATAAAGAACATATTGCACAGCAGGGAACATTCAATAATGGCTAAAAGGCAAATGATTGAAGCCTCTTATCTGAGAACCAACTAAAAGGAGCAACTGGTGACTGAACGAGGAAGGAGAGTTAGCTGTTTGAAACTAATGAAAATCCTCGCTACCAAGGTACCTTGTAAAATCTATTATGTCTTTCCCTTACATTTTTATTAATATATGGGAAGGTATAGATCACCACTCTGCTATGATGATATTTGACAAGTGAACATTAATTGCGCCATTTAGAGGGTTTAGGCTTCTAGTTGGGAATTGTTTTCAGAATGGCAAACACCAGACGCGCGGTGACTATCAGCCTATGTAACTGACTCTAGTCGGTTATATGCAAACATAAACAAGAAGCATGTAGATTATATGTAAGCTCATATAAATTGTTAATTCTATTTTCTGAAGGTAGATGCTATGTTACGTGTTTTTGCTATGAAACAAAAAACTCCAGTCATTCAAACTGATACCAGATGGACATTTTGACCTCAAAAATGGTGTCATTTCCTATAGACTTTAACACTCAAGCAAGATTGTTCTTTTAGTATCAGATCTAGCAGGTGCCATCACTCATTGACAAGAAATTTAGTTCCAAGGCAGCTCACCATCTTCCCCAGTTCAGAGAAAATCTCACTCAAACATGACCAACATAGCTAAGCAAGGAGATAAGGACTATCCTGACAATCTAGCCATCCCAATAGGTATCCACCTGAACTAAGCCTTGATAATTTCTCAAATGTTTTTTCAGTCTTTAGAGGAATATATACACTAATTAGGCATGGAAATAGGCTACTCTCTAGAGGAATGTATATATACTAATTAGGAATGCAGTCCAATGATCCTTGGATATAAGATAGAATGTGGCTTACACTGCATGGGGCCACAGTACAGCTCAGGTGCTCCTGGGTGCAGTTGCTGCCTCCCTCTCTGCTGCCGGGACACCGCACAAGCTAAACATAAGTCAGGTCAATTTAGTAGTAACATAATGTGCCTGAAATATGCATCTCGTAGGTGGATCAAGCTAAACAATCACAGGTTAGCAGGTTTGTGAACAGGAGTTCATGCGCAAGAGAAAACATGGAAAAAAAAAAACATTACCTAAGGTCATTACCAAATCGAATAAAAAAACTTCTCAAATCGAGGAACTGTATATTAGTCATAACCCATCCCAATCCTTCCACACATTAGATAGAGGAGAGAGAGAAGATCAGAGAGGTACCTACAGAAGGAGCATGGATGGCTTCCAAATTTGCTTCAAACATCAAACAGTAGCTGTTTGCTTAACCTGCATAGTGCAGATGACAGAAATATTAAAAATAAAGATAAAGATACTACTAAGGTTGGGAGGATGAATAGCAAAGTCCTCGGTTAAGTCCAAAGAACATAATCTGCAGGCCATTCACTGTCCTTGGATATGATATTACATGGATACAGATCAGAGCAATGTGTATCATAGACACAAATGCCACATCAGGTAGTGCCAATTTCTCTTCCAAAAAGAACAAAAAACTTGTAATACAGTAGGTTTTCTGAACTTTTTGTACAGTTTTGCCCTCTTTTTATATACATAAAAACAAGATATTAGTGGGAACCCTTACTGTATATAGCATTCTTGCTGCAGCCCATGATTTTGGAGATTATGAGTAATAAGTAATAAAAAGTAAATTGGTACAACATTCGGCCAAATCCATTCTAAAGCAATCATCAAAACCTTGCTCTTTTACTAACCTAATTAGGAAAAATCATAAAATCATTCGAGGAACAATAATTCATCGAAAAGGTGTAAGATCCAATTAAAACACCATTTAGAATACAAAGTTAAGGGAAAAATAATCAGGTAATCAACTGAATCATTTATAGATCAGAAAACTAGCAACTCCAGGGTAGAAATGGTATTTATCATATTAACCAGCAATCTATGTGAAATATGTCTAGAAATTGGTATGTTCATATTCCTACTAATCACCAATTATGAGGACAATCGTTTCACCTCGCAGCTGATCCAAGGAACAAGAGCTTTCATAATGGCAGATAATGCTCTAGACACTTTGAGAGGCTGTAGAATTTTTTTTTCCCGAAGGCACTAACCAAACATGTTCCCAGACCCGAAAGAACAATAAGCAAAATGAATTTTCAAACGGTTCTGCTACTATTCAAACGGTTCTGCTACTATTCCAGGCAGAAAGCATGTGTCTGTGATAGTGGATGCAGGCAGACTGCCGGATAGTGTACAGTACACGAAAAACTAAAGCTATATGGCCCATTGCTTATGTGGCAAAACGTAAGTCACAAGTGTTTGCTTCTTTGCGGCCTCCCTTTGTGCAACACATGCAAAGTGAAACAATCTGGATGGTGAAAGTAAATGCCCCTTCTCAAGATCACTATATATCCAGAGAACTCTGAACAAGCACATGGATGGATAGCAACTAAACATATTCAGAGAACTATTAATAAGCAGTTAAGCACACATATGGATGCCTAAAACATAATTTCGACAAACACATGCTGGGCTCGCCTCTATTGTTGGATTACCACTCCAATCTCGAAAGATGCAAAGTGAGACCGTGTCTAGTCATGTGAAAAAAAAAATTATAGCTCCCACCATAAAATTAAATTTAAATCTTTTTGAAATGGATCATTTCCCATTAACCTTTCACTCTATTTCCCCAAATCTCAAGATTATATCGTCGGTCGCTATTGACTGGTGTGTAGCTTTATGTCGGACATGCAACAAAGCAGCTTCATTTGTCGGTTTCCGTTACAACATGCCTATTTCAGGTTACAGATTTAGTAGTTACACACCATGAATAATCAGATTAGTTGATTGTTAGAAAGGAGTATCTTGCTAGTGATGCAACAAAGAAAAAGAAATTTGGCAATCAGACTTGTAGTACCTAATCAAATAGCAAAGGACGAAGCTAAAATCAAACCAACAATGACAAAGGCAAATAAATGGACAATGAGTCAATACTTAGAAAGCTAAAATCAAAATTCAGATGGATGTGTACCTACGGCAATTCTGCAAATGGAGGCAAGAGTATCTGACATCTTGTCTTCAGCAGAGACATGAAAAGGTTATTCCTCCATGCTGGAAATAGACCCAATTTAAAACCGAATCCGCAATTGAGGTTCACACATCTGAAATTCTGAGTACACATTTACTACAAATCAGGTACTAAAACAGTATGCAGACATATGTATATAATTTATTTACCCCAGTTGTGTAAAAAAAAAAAAATACAATTGACCAATGTGTTCTAATCAATAACTTGAGAGAAAAAAAATAGCATCTGTTCTATCATTGATGCTTGAAAGATGAAATTCTGGATCTAACAATGACCTCCAAATTGCAACTGTGGTTTCAGAAACTTCCAACACCCTCAAAAGCATACATTCAACATACTTCCGGCGAGTTCTCAAATTCTTATTCACGTTCTTTGAATTTTATATCATGGCAGAGTGACTTGACCTTCTTATTGACATTTTGTCGAGCATGAGGGGTACAACTACCTAGTGTGAAACATTTGCAATGGAAAGATACGGTGAGGGAGACAAGGCGGGTTCTAGTACGTGTTTATGTTTCGCATTGGAAGGGAAGACAGGGATCTAGGGTCCTGGTGTCTACCTGGTGGACGCTCGTCGTCGTCGCTAGCTCTCGGCGTCGTGATAGGGTACAATGGCAGCGTCGCAGGCCGGCGTCAGCTGCAAGGGGGCGAGGCGACGGGGACAGAGCGTCGCTTCAAGGGGACACAACACCGCTGATTGTTGCTCGTGTTGGAGGCACGGTGTCGCATGGGGAGGCAGAGCCACCTGAAACATTGTCGCACGATTCGCCAGTCTTACTTTCATTCTTTTTAGCTGTGGGGAGAAGAAAGATTCTTCACACGTGTGTTTTTAACTTTAAAAACACATGATTCCAGCAATCAAGAAACTGTGTTTTTTTTTTTTTTTTTGTTATTTTACACATGAACTTTGGCCAGCTAAAAAAATCACAAGATCACAAGAAACAGATCACAAAATCACATATCACAAGAGATTTTCTAGAGGACAAGAGACAAATTTTTACCAGCCCAAAACTTTATTATTGTACAAAACTTCACCACCCTAAAAGCACAAATGTTCATCGCACATAAGCATTGTACAAAACTTCATTGTAAGTTGATGAAGGCAATTTGACGTTTCTCGATGGCAATTACTGAAGCAGACGCAAGCTGAATCCATGCTTAAACGGAATGAGATCCTGTCAGACCTTAGTTTTCCCTTCGTCGGCATTCGCGACCGGCTCGAACGCATGGAGCCCCTTAAAGTTCTCCCATTCCCTAAGCCACACCTCCGCCTCATACAGCTTGTTGGCGCCGGCGCCGCCGTCGGCCTCCCTCACCTCGACGGTGAAGTAGTACATCATTCCGGCCACCAGCTGCGTCCTCACCTTGACGAGCCTCACCAACTCCAGCGCCGCGTTCTGCACGATCACAATTCACAATGCAAACAGAGCCATATTATTCGCGATAGAATCAATAGCCGGGGACGGGGACGGGATCGATCGATGGCCACGTCTCGTACCGTCTTGCTGTTGTGCTCGGCGACGGCGAACCGTGCGAGCTCGATGGCGTCGGGGTCCATCTCGCGCCCTGGCGCGTCATTGATGCCGCCAGTGATCTCCCTCTCCCAGCCCGACAAATCCGTGCCGAAGCGAGGTCGTGCTTCCGCGGTCGGGTAGGTGGAGGAGAAGCGCAAGAGGGACCGAAGAGCGGCTCCACCTCCCAATAGATAGAAAAAGGAAAAAGAAAGAAAGAAACAACAACGACGACCGGGACCGAAGAGGCGGCAGACGTCCTCCCATGGCGGCGGCGCCGCGCCGCCGAGCGCCGACCTCTGGATTCCACGAAGAAGCGACATCCGTATCCGTGTTTCTCTGGAGCAGAGGCGGCGACGGAACGAGATTAGGAGAGAGCGATTGTGTTGATGGACTCTTTTGGAGTATCGCAAGACGACCGACAACGCGGTGTAGAAATCGATCCGTCGGCAGGCCACTGTTTCCCACGCGGTCCGGCCTGGCAGCTGGCACGTCGCCCCCTGGCGATAACTGTTTCCGCCGCACGGAGCATGGTGGAGCCTCACGAGCTGATCGTTTGACTTTACATACGCGCGACCAACGCGACACGGTTGTGGTCGTCCCGGCCTCCTACTCTTTGCGCAGTAGCGGAACCAACATCCACGACGAGGACGCCGCCGCCGACGTTGCCACCACCACCAAGGAGCGCTGGGTCGCGGAACAAACCTCCATGGCCGGGATTAATCAGCCGCGCGGTAGCCGCCGGCGGAGCCCGGCTGCGACGTGACTGCATGCGGTATGTGCGGTGGGGACGGGGAGCTCGTACTTCGCCATTGGTTCGCTATTCGCTGCCCGCTTTCACCTCCGTGGCGCCCGGCGTGCTGAGCACCCTGATTACGCTGACGAGCCGCTGTAACTGATCCTCCTCCGACGACCAGCCGTACGCAACATCCCGCTCCCGCTTTACTTGTTCCAGTTGCGCCAGAGCCTCCGCCGACCGCCTGATCCCAGCGAACTCCATATATAGCTTCCCTCACCGTTCCTATCGGCTACGCGCTACGGCTCCGTCGCACACGCGTCCTTCATGTCCAGCCCCGTCGTCCACACGGCGCCCCACCCTCCAGCGTCGACTTCAATTCCATCCGGCGTGCGTCGATCAGGAAGCACCCCACCCACCTCGCGGTGCCCCAGTACGTCTGACGCTTCCCTGCGGCGCCCACGCCACGATGCGCAGCTGACGAGTGGTTTTCCTTTCGCCATGACAGCTGCATCTTGTTCTTGGACAGTTGGACGGCGCTGGTGTCCTGGACATGTCTGGCCGGCGTCGTGGACCACACAAGAGTTCCCTGAACTGCCCGTGCAAGATGACCGTGACAGGCTCCCAAACCTCATCACGTACACGACGGACCGGTCAGATTGGATGCCCGTACAAGATGCAGCCGTCATCCTCGCGCCACAAGCTGGAGGACGCCAGAGCCGGAGCCATTGCGTGCTGTTTGATGATTATTTTGATCATTTTTTATATGAAATAATCATGTGAGGCAAGCTTTATATAAGAATATATTTCTCCGGTTCATACTACTTATTGAAGGTTTACAAGCGTACCAGATTTACCATGTCTGAGCCTATGACACATGGGCCCCACCTCCGAAATATTTTACAAGGTAATTGTTCTCTTGACGAGAGCATAAGAGTTGTATTTGATATTGGAACATATACTTGGTTCTGATATACATTGATTAAAATAAGGTAAAAGTGCACGTCATGGAGCATTGATCTCTATACGCGTATATACACAACATTTGCCCGGCTAGCTGCTAGTTGGGTGGATGGAATATTAAACAATGGTTGAGTATACGTATGTGACTCAAATTCTCGAGATACATATATGTACGTGTATAATTTCAGATCTTTTACTGGGAAGCTAACTGCCAGATCACAAGGCCCTGGTAGATACGCACCAAATTGAAGATGCGTGCCTGTTTGCTTTGATCCTGATCTGCATATGTCCTTTGCTTGGCCGAGGGGAAACGTCCTATCTCCTGCCCCTATATAAACTGACCCTGGCCAACAGGGGAGTCCCGGCTGCTTCCACGCATAGGCATATTACACATCACGCAAACAACCACGTCCTGTGAGTCGCCGAGAAGACAAGCAAAGTCGGCGAGCAGAAGCAAGTCGACGGAGGAACCAGCGTGCATCATCCATGCAGAGGCCATATACATGCAGCGCCTGCTAGTTACCCTCTGTCCATATACACATAACACATCCACGACGCAAGAAGCACATCAAGTCGTCGATGAGCATGCCAAGCACGCCGAGTCGAAGTCGCTGGTTCTCATGATCATCTTCAGCATGCTGGCCATCTCGTATCCTGGTGAGCCTGTAACTCAGATGCGTTCAGAGTTCACATCGGTACGTATTATAACATTAGCAGCTTGATAACGTTAGAACCCTCGCCGCGCGAGGTCGTTGTCGAGTTGTCGATGGTCAATCTGAATCATGAAGAAAATCAAGCTTCCGATATACTATACATCTATCTTGAAAAAGAGCTCTAGCAACTAGACAACCTCAGAACCCTCGCCCGCGCTGAGGTCGTTTGTCGAAGTTGTCGACGATCAATCTGAATCATGAAGAAAATCAAGCTTCCGATATACTATACATCTATCTTGAAAAAGAGCTCTAGCAACTAGACAACCTCAGAACCCTCGCCGCGCGAGGTCGTTGTCGAGTTGTCGACGATCAATCTGAATCATGAAGAAAATCAAGCTTCCGATATACTATACATCTATCTTGAAAAAGAGCTCTAGCAACTAGACAACCTCAGAACCCTCGCCGCGCGAGGTCGTTGTCGAGTTGTCGACGATCAATCTAAGTCAAGTCAAAGGTCGTGCAAGACGGAAGTTCCTACTCGTCATGATGGAGAACAAAGGCCATACGAGACCGGAAACTACGCTCGTTGTCAATACCGAGAAGTATGTTCATTCGATCCTTAAACAGCAAGCAAGCATCAGGCCGTTGCCGATCAAGAATCAAACCAAGCAAGCAACTCGTTAGTTCTTGCAACTACATCATCATATATAATATACATGCCACCAGTTCAGCTGACCGACCTGACAACGTCAGAACCCTCGCCGCGCGAGGTCGTTGTCAAGTTGTTGATTATCAATCTGAGTCAACCTGCTCGCCGCGTTGACAAAGAAGAAAACACTAGGAGTTCCCGCTCGTCGCGACGACGACGAAGATATGTAACGCCCGACCCGGCACACGGCTCGGACCCACTCTACCGAGGAGCGGACCCCACCTACGTAGCAACCCGCTTGAGCTTTCGTCCTCGCTTCGCTCAAAACGGTTAATCGAAGGTTATTACGTGTCCTTGGCCTGGGTTTTTAAGTTGGTTCGCACTCACCCAAACTAGTAATGGTATTCAGAGCCAACTCTCGCGGTTTCACGGACGTATGGATCGGGAGCTCGGAAAAGTTGCGCATGGCTCCGTAGAGGGCATGGCAAATAGGCCGAGGAGCTGGTAATGCGGGACGTGAGCCAAGAGAGTTGATCCTGGACGCGTTGTCTGTGCGGTAAGTCGGTCCGGTACTCGGCGAGGACGTCGAGTCCTTAAGGGTGGATGGATGTGAGACCCAGCCCAGGGGGCCAATTGGGCCAAGCTGATTCCACGGTTACTGTAGCAGCGAGCTACTGTAGCACCGAAGCAAGTGCTCCTCGGATAGTACCATACCGTGAAATTGAAGTGGAGTAGACCAGCTTAAAAGCTTCGGCCGGGGAGGCTGTTAACTCCGGATCGATTCTTTTGCGCGAAGCGAGGACGAAAGCGTAAGAGAGTTAATTAGCAGGTGTAGTCCATTCAACGTGTAGAGTGGATCTTAACCGTCATCCCGGTCGGGCGTTACAAGATAACACCTACGTTACGCGGATACGGATACGGGTATCGGATACAATACGTATCCGATCACGCGGATACACACTTCTCTAAAAACAGTGACACGGGATACGGCTAAGATTTTTTTTAATAATAATAATAACATGATTTAATATAAATAAAATAGTTCACAACTTAAAATATTGCTTAAAGTCATCCATAGACGGACACACGTTCACACATAATTGAGTTCACATGCATAGACGGACACACGTTCACACTTCTTTTTATTGGTCATCAACTTCAATTGGAGCACGTTCTTCACGCGACGCCATCTACTGATCTACATGACGAACAGCAGAAGTACAGAACTATAAGTCTATAACTAGATCGTTAATTCCTGGGAGCCTGGGACAGGGACGTTACGTGCTAAAGCTAGGCAACGTAGAGGCTAGAAGCTAGGGCAGGAAGATCACCTGAGTGCGAGGACTGAAGCTGGCCGTCGTCCGCCGATCGCCGCCGTGTTGGTCGATCGCCGCCGCCGCCGTCGCTAGTCACGAGTCGAATGCAAGATTGGAAGGCAGAACGTCGCTAGTCACGGCGGAATATGAGGCGACAGGTATCGTATATTTGTATATACACACAAGCAAAGCACGGAAGCACCTCAGCTTAGAAGACAGAACGTCGATTGTGCACACTTGACTTGGGCCATTTAGCCTCTGGATACGACCCATGTGTATCCGATACTCGTATCCAACGCAGCACGTATCCAAAATATTTAGTACGGCTCGGATACGTATCCACGACGTATCGGCGACGTATCCGTATCCGCGCCGTATCCGATACGCGATACGCGCCCCCCCCTGCCGTATCCGCGCATCGTAGGATAACACGCATTGGGCGAGAAATCTCACATCCAAGCCTTGCTGCTCTTCAGCATACACATATACATACTAGCGTGGTGTGTTGTTCAACATACACTTATATATGCTGACGGCCTGTTGTTTGAGAGGATGTTGTGTTAAGAATAAATGACGGCGCACATGCTAGCTGCTCCACGCCTTGCTCTTGCATATACACCCAAAGGCCACAAGCTGCCTTCAGCTACTGGTCGTGCTTGCACTCCTACCGACGCCGTGCAAGTCCCACCGGCCGGATGGCAATTCTACTATACATACATGTGTGGTACACAACGCTAAGGCGCATCCTCGCCATCCCGATCTGGATAGCAAAGCGCCTAATGGCAGCTATCTCTGATCATGAGCATGAGCAACTACAACATGTTTACCAACCCACATACTACTTTCTACGATAGTGGAGAAGGTCGTATTGGCTTATCTCTATCGTTTTCTTCTACGCCGGAGAGGTCATATTGGCCTGATCCGTACCACTTGCTACGATAGTGGAGAAGGTCGCATTGCCTTATCTCTATCGTTTTTTCTACGCCGGAGAGGTCGTATTGGCCTGGTCCGTACTACTTTCTACGATAGTGGAGAAGGTCGCATTGGCTTATCCCTATTGTTAGAAAGGTCGTTTTGTCATACAAGTGCAGATCATTGCTACCAAATTTGGTGTGACATACAAAATAACGCAAGTGACGTCGGGAGGCTGTCAATTTGATCTCTTGGGAATTCATAGTCCAAGCAATACACGCACCGCTATACTCGGGTTTCTACTTTACAATCGTCCACTACGTCTAGTGCCGACGCAGGCTAGACGAAAACCTGGCCGAGTGCCGACGAGGCGAGGTCATCACTCCACCGACACGTCCTATTGAACGGGATCGGACACACCGTTGCTGGGCACCGACGAGGTGAAAGCAACTTACACACGTCCATGTTAATGAAGGCCGGCGTACATGGCCTGGCACCGACGCAGGCGATAGTCATCCCCTTCATCAACAATACATTCCGTTTACTCCGGCGTGGCGTTGGCGATGTCACGACCAAGCTTCGGCAACACAAAGCCACCCATATTTACCACGCCATATATCGCGATATGGCTCGACGATGATCAAATACAAGGCGACCATCTAGCGCTTAATTAATGAAGGTTTTTCGCAATCTCGTCTTGCGGACGTAATTAACCGACCGCGCCAACAGCCCGGGAATCGGTGAACTACACAATTTTCCTACAAGTCGACCTCTCCTTAAGCATGACGCGAGAAGACGGAAGAAGACAATTTTTCGTTGATCATGTATTTTGTGTATTCAAGAAAGAATTAATGAAATATGTGGTTCTCGAATATGTGTGCATGTGTCTCCCTCGCATTACATTATTTTTATACATGTCTTCGCTCGGTTTTCGATCAAACACGTGCAGAGGGCCAATGGCTTAATGAAATCATCAAATTAGTGATGTTCTACCCCATCACTAATGGCAGCTCGCTGGGAAGTGGTATGGGGCGTGTTTGTTTGGTTTGTAGGTCTGTTGACCACTCTTCTCCTTAATGAAATACGCGTGAAGTTGTGTTGTAGAAAAGAAAAAGGACTAGCCAGAGAATGAAAACGCTTGTGGTAAGGGTAAGTGGCGAGATGTGGTGGTGCTTTGTTGTTAACGGAATGTGTTCAGGTCTCAATTCGACCGTCTGATATAGCCTTTTGTTGTTTTAGTTGTTAATGTAGTTCATAGTTGTTTTTATCGTTGGGGGTTACGTTGCTCTATTTGTAAGTCTATATTTATTTTTGTAAAATATATACTCCCAAATAGATGTTCCAATGGTTCAATGAAAATGACGCAGCTCGTTCGGTGTCGTAATCGTTAGGCAGCTCAGTGTCAATATATACTCAGGGTTCAAAACTGCAGGGGAAAAAAAAAGATTCCAGATTTCATACATTTCTGTCATGAACGGAAAAAAAAAAAACACTTCGGTCTAAAAGTACAACTGCTCATCGCAAATAAGTACTGTAAATAAGTACGGAGTACCAAACTTTATCACAGTAGAAGTTTGCGTTTCTCGCTGGCAATTACTGAAGCAGACTCAAACTGAACCCCATGGTGCTAGCTAAACGAGATGAGATCCTGTCTGACCTGACCTAAGGCACTTAAATTTCTTCCATGGTCTAGGCCACTTGAATGACCATGGCTCGAACGCATGAAGCCCCTTAAAGTTCTTCCATGGCTTAAGCCACACTTTGGCCTCATACAGCTTATTGCCGCCGTCGACCTCCCTCACCTCGATGGTCAAGTAGTGCATCCATCCTTCCACCAGCTGCGTCCTCACCTTGACGAGCCTCACGAACTCCAGCGCCGCGTTCTGCACGCACAAAACGCAAGTCAGATACGTAGGTACAACGTACAACAACACGCAAACGCAATTCGCAACGCAAATAGAAGCATTCGCCGTATATAGAATCCATAGCCGGCCGGCCGGCGCGGGGACGGGATCGGCGATCGATGGCCGCGTACCGTGTTGCTGTTGTGATCGGCAACGGCGAACCGAGCGAGCTCGATGGTTTCGGGGTCCATCAGGCACCCTGGCGCGTCATTGATGCCGCCACAGATGCGGGAGCCCAACGAATCCGTGCCGAAGCGAGATGGTGCTGCCGCGGTCGGGTAGGGGAGGAGAAGCGCAAGCGGGACCCAAGAGAAGACGGTGGGAGGAGAGGGAGACGTCCCCTGGCCCTGGCGGCGGCGGCGCCGAGCGCTACCGTCAGCCTCTGGACTCCACGAAGTAGCGACATCCCGCAGTTCGGCGTAGGCGGCGGACGGAACGGATTAATTGCGTTGCTCGACGCTGTTTACCGGAAGGAAATACATAGAGGCCGCCGTTTGTCTTGCATCGCAAGACGCTGGCAGAGAGAGAGATCCATCGGCAGGCTGCTTTCGGCCCAGCCCATTGACTATAAGTTCAGCCCAGGAAGTAATCTCTTCGTGGGCCTATGCGATGGGCTTTCAAATCTGCTCTGTTTTTTTTTCTATATAAACGTACTTGGAGCCTGACCTGAAACTGCGAGTAGTGTTCAGTTTGACTAGTCATACGAAGACGATGACGTTGCCACGTTCCACGCTAAAAATCAAGCCATTCCCATACAACATGGAACGGCCAAACAAACGCCAAGAATTTATTTATTCCCCTATACTTTACTTACTGTGTGATGAACTAATGACGGGATAGCTCAAACAAACTCGATCTCGCTCTCACGAATTGGCAGCAGGCACGCAGTAGAAAACAAACCAGCTAGCTAGGAAAGGTCTGAAAAGAAAAGAAAACGCGGTGGCGACGTGGTCGTCCACACCGATCGAGGGCCGGCCAGTCCACGTCCACCGCTGCCTACCTACGAGTACCTACCCTCTCAAGTCTGAGGCATTCAAGCAACCACTACTTCCGGCGTGCAGCAACGGACGGGACGGACGCCGTAGCCACCGGGGAGAGCATCCACGACGACAACGACAACGACAGCGACGGCGAGTCGTCACGTTCCCTCCACTGACCGAGCCACCGCCACCAAACCGCACCGCACCCAAGACCCAACCAACTAATCCGCCACTCATTCCCCACGCAGGCCGGCCTGGGCCGCCTGGCCTGGCACGTCTCCCCCTAGGAACCTAGCGCGGTGGTCAACCAGCCTCTCCTGCCGTCGTCGGCTCTGAAGGACGCCGCCGCGGGCCGGCGGCGTTGCCCCACTGTGTAGGCGTGTACTTTGTAGCCCTGTAGCTGTAGGTGAGCAACCAGCCGGGGGCGTTGGCGGGTCGATTTCCGCCCAGCAGAATATCCGGCCCGGCGGCGCGCGACGCGAGTTGTTCCGGGCTTTTGTTCCGCCGCGGAACGTGTCAAAGGCGTCGCCTTCTTTTCCGTTCCCCTCGGGTTCGGGTAATATGGTCCCGCGGGAGTGTGACGGCTTCACGCAAGGAATCCAGGCCGCTGCCGCTGCTGAATTGCTTGCTGATGCGCAAGCGTGTTCCGTGCGTCGCGTGCGTACGTGTGTCTCCTGTCCTGGCTTTGGTCGGGCCTAGATGACGCCGGCTTTGCTTGCGCGACGTGATCAACAACTATCTAACGGATTGGCGTTGGTATACGAACACAGTTTTGTACGTATGTGCGCCGTATCCGGATAGCAGTGTCTGTGCATTCCTGATAGGGAGTTTCTACAGGCAAAGGAAAAGGTCTGTACTTACACTTGAACCTGAAGCTTGACACAATAGTAGACGTACATTCAGGTGAGTTTTTTTTTCTACGACTGCTGGGTTTTCTTTTTGTCACCAATTATTGATACGACTGGTTGCTGTCATTGTCTGACTCTCATAGAGAGAAGTCGTCTAAATGCATACAAAGCCAGCGCAATTCAGCAGGTTGGTCAGCCATTCACATTCCACCCTGCTAATCAGAGAGAAAATTCAGTTAAAAATCAGAGAGATTCGCACTAAAATAAAGCGAAAGAGCCACGGGACTGGCCAAGTGGCTATGCCCTCCTACCTTACCCTACTCTTGAGCACGACCCGTTGCTGTGACTCGGTCGTCTCTGAGGACACGCTGTCGGTCAGAGCATGTCACTGTACAACCACGGATCAGCAACCTTTTTATTTCCTATTTTTTTTTTACCATCGTTTTCCTTCCTGCCTGACTGGGCTTTGCACGGCCAGACCAAGTCTCAATTTAACCTGTGCGCACACGACTTGGTATGTGATTCAAAGAATATGACGCATGTGTAATCCTTTGGAGACTTGGCCCGTCGCTGTCGTCGGACGAGCCATACAGTAGGAGGGCTTCACCAATGCAGGCTACAGATTGTTGGCCTCAGCCAAAAGCAGCGGTATATGGGCAAAAACATATAAAGCTGTCAAAACTCACTAGGCAGCTCGTTTGCTCCAAAGAATGCTTCATCTTTTTATCAGATGGAGCCATGGACTTCTATACGAGAGGCTCTGGCGCACTGCATAACTCGTGATGATTTGGATTTGAGGAACACAAGTGGAGATTATGGCAGTAGTACAAATACACACTTTATATTGAACTTAGATTTTGTGTCATAACTGAATGCACAAATATCACTGTTTTAACTCGTATCAGCTAGGATCGTTCAAATCCTAAATGATACTATACAAAGAGAGACACAAAGCATATTGAGAGAGGTAAAAGTATAAGGGTAAAATGTCTTCAAGACTTATAGAAATATGGGTAAAATATCTTCAAGATTTATGGGTTGTATGCTTTGCGGCCACAATCCGCCACGCCCCGTATCTGTAGCGACGCCGAACTTGATGAGATAGAAATGGCCGCCACCATTTGTGGCGAGAATCTTGACTTTTTGAACTGGAGATGCTTGTGGCGGCCTTCGTTGAGTGACGAACCAAACAGTTGCATAACTTTGTGCGCCGCCCGTAAAGCGTGACATGACAGGGTGTGACGCTGGAACCAAACATGCCCTTCCTTATAGAGATAGATATAGATATAGATATAGATAACTAATAATCAATTTATGTGTTAACTATTTTAGCTATTTGAGGAGTAGCTGTCTATACCAAATGTTTATTTGTCTTACTATAGAAGATGAAATACATGTAAAATGCAAGCATGAATCAAGTATTTAAGTCTCTTAAACCCATGGCAACATAGCAAGGATGTTTTTAAAACCTAAAGAAAATGGAAGCATAGCAAAAAATATTTAAATGGCTGTAAATGTTCTCCTTGAGAAAACAGTGAGGTGGATTTTGGCAGAAATAGCTTGATCAAGGACGTTAGATGAGCAAATACAAACTCTCTTCGTAAAAAAAAAAAAACTCTTCGTACCAATACTAAATTATAAGAAAATACTAGATACATTAATTTCACTCCTTTCGTTCAATATTGTAAGCCATTTTGACCTTTTAGGGCGTAGTCAATTAGGAACGAATAAGTAGTATTCCCTCCATTTCAAATTATAGTTCACTTTGACTTTTTCCACATTGATTTTTCTTACTTGGCTAGTTATACACTCATGCCTATATACATGAAGTTAAAATGAATCTGAAAGTTCCAAAAAGTGAACTACAATTTGAAAACGGAGGAAGTATATATATGTAGACATAGACATTATATCTAACTACACCGTAAAAGTTAGATTTCCTAGTTGATCATCAATCTATTACATGGAGCAGTGGAGCACTGCCTATAGTGCTCACGCGGTACGACGTCACAACCGATCCACCTTATCAATTTTCCGAAAAAAAACAAAGGAAAGACTAGTCAAAGGCCCTCATTAAAATTTCAACGTAAACTAATCCCTAAATCGCTCTTTTTATTCTACCTATTTTAAAATGAAAAAAGAAATTGATATCCCACCAAACATGCCTGCGAGTTGCGAACACGAGACGATTGTCCACGTGGCCACCGCGCCCAGTCCACGCCCTCCCCTCACCTAAACCCCCGACCCATCCCGACCTCTTCCCCAAATCCTCAGATCCGCCCCGTCCTCCTCCTGCTCGGCCTCCACCCTAGCGCCGCGCCTGCTTTCACAGCCCTCTCCACCTCCGGATCCAGAGATCCGCCGCCACCAACGCCTGCTCGTCCCCTTCTCCTCCTCCTCCTGCTGCTGCGCCCCCGACCCCCACCCCGAGGACCAGCAGCAGCAGGGCGGCGGCGGCGGCGGCAGCAGCATGGGGCGGGACGGCGGCGGCGGCGTCGCCGGCGGCATGTCGGACTCGGTGCTCCGGAAGGTGCTCCTCTCCTACTTCTACGTGGCGGTGTGGATCTTCCTCTCCTTCTCCGTCATCGTCTACAACAAGTACATCCTCGACCCCAAGATGTACAACTGGCCCTTCCCCATCTCGCTCACCATGGTGCACATGGGCTTCTGCTCGTCCCTCGCCGTCGCGCTCGTCCGCGTCCTCCGAGTCGTCGACCTCCCCACCTCGCCCTCCATGACGCCGCAGCTCTACACCTCCTCCGTCGTCCCCATCGGCGCGCTCTACGCCATGTCGCTCTGGTTCTCCAACTCCGCCTACATCTACCTCTCCGTCTCCTTCATCCAGATGCTCAAGGCGCTCATGCCCGTCGCCGTATACTCCATCGGCGTCCTCTTCAAGAAGGAGACCTTCAGGTCCTCCTCCATGCTCAACATGCTCTCCATCTCCTTCGGCGTCGCCATCGCCGCCTACGGCGAGGCGCGCTTCGACGTGCGCGGCGTCGCGCTGCAGCTCGCCGCCGTCGCCTTCGAGGCCACAAGGCTCGTGCTCATCCAGATCCTGCTCACGTCCAAGGGCATCTCGCTCAACCCTATCACCTCGCTCTACTACGTCGCGCCGTGCTGCTTCTGCTTCCTCGTCGTGCCATGGGCCTTCGTCGAGCTGCCCAGGCTGCGCGCCGTCGGCACCTTCCAGCCGGATTTCTTCATCTTTGGGACCAACTCGCTCTGCGCCTTTGCGCTCAACCTTGCCGTCTTCCTGCTAGTCGGCAAGACCTCGGCGCTGACCATGAACGTCGCCGGAGTCGTCAAGGACTGGCTGTTGATTGCCTTCTCGTGGTCCGTGATCCGGGACACCGTCACCCCGATCAACCTGTTTGGGTACGGGATCGCGTTTTTAGGGGTGGGCTACTACAATCATGTCAAGCTGCAGGCGCTCAAGGCTAAGGAGGCCCAGAAGAAAGCCACCCAGGCAGATGAGGAGGCTGGGTCGCTCTTGCAGGAGCGCGATGGGCACGGTGATCGCAAGAGCGACAATCAGGCTTAGAGTTCCAGATCTCATCCTGCCTTCCCCATATTGGTTGGTTCTTGATCCATTCATGCTATTGCTACTATTGTCACTTACATGTAAGAGAAGTGCTTGTTCTTAGCTTGCATTGTAGTACAAGAGTTTGTCTTGAGAAACATGTTATCTTTACATTTAATAGAATGATGAGGAATGTGGGATCATTTTGTTGCAACAAACATCAATCTTGCATTGTGGACCATGGGCTACTAAACACATTCATTTTGTTAACAATACTGAAATAGAAAAAAAAAAAATGTTGTTTGAATGTGTTACCACTAACATGGAACTGTGTTATTCCTTTTATGCAGAAAAATAATATATTTGGAACTAATAAAACTAGTAATTTTGTTGTTCTACTTGGTCATTTTCATGTTCTAACTTTGCTGGAATATTGCACAGGGAATCTGATGCAAGGTGCAAGACTGGAGTTTGGTCTACGGTTGCTTTCAAGGAGGTGTATGCCGGTTTCTTGCGCTCCTTTAACTTTGGGTCTGAAGAGCAAATCAGAAGTATTTATGGGTCAGGAAATATGCACCTGCTTGCTGGAGAGCTTTGCCCAGCTATTTATTTAGCACTTTTGTTCTACAGATAGGCAACCTTGCCTTACTACCTCTCTTGTCCAATGCCTAAATTTATTTGTTCTAGTAGATTAGGGACTAAAGATGTACTGCTGCAGATTGTTAATTTGGTGGTTATTTTCGATATATAATGAGCTTACTGTAATCTATGAGTTGAGTCGAGTCTCTCTTGCGAAGTTTTTTGTTTATTTGTACACCGGTCGGTGCGTTGTATGGATTATTTTTACTGGTGATAATTATTGTTACAATGCCTTTTTAGATTTGAGATGTATACACTATACATCTCTTTGTCATGGTTGCATTGGTAGGTAAGTCTTGCATATTCTATTTTCACATGCATGTTACAGTACTAAGCTTTCGGCTATAAAACAAATTAAGAATCTACATGCCAACAACTGGCAACAGGTCTCAACAATGTGCTGTAGCTTGCAATTCACTATTCAGACTCATGTCATGGGGTTGGGGATCATAGCTCATTAATTTTGCTTGCTTTTTTTTATAGAACTACTAGGTTGGGGTACATAGCCTTTTAATTTCGCTTGCTTGTTGAGATGAAGCATTATACAGTATATATGACACTTCAGTTTGCATCTTGGTCCACTGGTTGGTTGATGGTTGGTGAACATGATATGGCTCAGCTGACTTATTTCATCGCCCGGTCCCTGCATCTCCCGGCTGTTATGTGCTACTGGTACCGGCTGCTATGTGCTGCTGGTACCCCTACTTGCGATTGTGATGGCTTCAACTTCGTAAGCTTTCAATCCAAGCTGAATTAGGTAGCTGCAGAGTTGCTTGATTAGGCTGATCGGCCAGCTTATGCTGTTTTGTTGCGAGAGAATGGCTGACAAAGCCGGGCTGACAGAGCAAGCTTGGCAAATATGTTATCTCGTGGTATTTGCATCATTTAAATTTGCCTCTTGGGACTGCATTGGTTCTTAGTGTTTTGTGTCTGCAAGAATGACGACATTGAACATTGATTTTTTTTTTTCTTCTTCACTTGGTGAGCTTCTTATACCTGTGCTTCAGAATTACCTTTTTTTTTTTTTTTTTTTTTTTTTGAGAATAACGCTCTCACAACACGCACGCACACTCTCCCCTAAGAACACACGTCACGCAAACCCTACCCCTATGAGCACCTGAAGGATCGAAAGCACCCCGGCGGTCCAGAGATTCCGAAGTCACCATGGGCGCCGTCGTCGGCCGGGGCGTCCGCTACCACTTAATGCACAACGCCGAAAATTAGGAAAATCCCGGGAAAGGTGCGAGCACCGCGATTTGAAACCGGTGGGTAGCGTCCCCACCTGGACCGCCCTACCATTGGACTACAAGCCAATTCGCGCTTCAGAATTACCTGGACCATACTTTTTGAATTACGTTCAATTGACTGAAATTTGTTGAGTTGGGCTCTAGTTTGTTGCTTTCAGACTAAAGAGCCCAGAAGATTTCTTAGGACCGACCAAAATTGGGAATTGCTTGGTCTGTTGTTGCGGCACTACGCAAGTCACCAATATTTTTGTCGTTCCTTCTTCAATCGGATGCACATGGACCACGAGAAGCTAGTGGGCTATGCAAAGCGTTATCGCTTCGAAGACAAGGCAACAACCAACATTCCACGCTGGGTGTTTTGGTTAAAGAGTTGACCCAAGCACTTGCCGCTGTCAGTAACATGTAGACGCTTATATTCTCTAAATTATTTATCAGCAACTTGTAATGGCACGTTAGGCCATACGGTTTCAGTAAAACATACTTGGTTAGACCACTTTTCAAATACACAGGAAGTACGTACTATCTTATTATACTTGTACTGCATTAACTAAATTTACAACAGCTGTCTATACTGCTAATTTCCTTTTCTAGAGGAAAACATGCATCAATTGGCCAGATAAGAATTGTGATTTTTTTCTTCTTCTTTCGACTGGCTGGTTGGAGCACTGCTATATCATTCATCTAAGTAGGTAGATGTTTCCACAGAAATAGTAACAATAATGACCAATTCACAGAAAATAAGATTGTGTTACCCATCTAATCAAACCCAACGGGCCCCCCACATCTACTTGATTAGGCTGAAAACCTGACCGGCGTCAACAACCAGCCGTAGGGAGTTCTTCAATTCGTTCCTTCTAAACGTTTCAGCTTACAGCATACGCACACGAAGAAGCAGGTCACAATCACTGTTTGTTGTCTAGAGCTTTGTCAGTGATGATGACTCCCACCAGTCCACCACTAGTCCACTCCTCCAGCCGGCGTAATGGCTTTCATTAACATGACAGTGAATGGCAGACACCACCTGCCCACGATGGACAATGTAGAGATGCAGCGCAGTTTCAGGCACCTCACCATGATTTACGAGACTGCTCCGATAGGACACGGAAACGAAGCCCACCATGGGCTGTATATTCGATTCCAGTCTCAAACCCCTCGTGAATGACCGGAAAACTCAAGTCTGCCGTGGCCGGACCGGACGGGACCATTCGGCCGGCGTCGGATGAAGGAGCTCAAGGGCCAGCCAGGCGCACATGGAGATGGCGGATGGGCACGGCACACCCCCGGAGGCAAATGGTTAGGATCGGATCCTGGACACCCTGTTCAGTGTTCACGCACCGCACAGAAAAACATCAAGTCCACTGTCCGTTTAAAGATTGTTAGGCCGTGGCTGTGAAGCAGAAGCACCGAGACCGAGCAGACCACGGTGGCGAGGGCTTGAAAGCACGCGGTGGGCTGCAACGGCAAGGCTGTCTCGTGACTCGAGTGTCTGATCCGACGACGGCGGCAGCAATGCAATGCAAATGCAGAACGGCCGAACCACCGCATTTGCAAGATGAATCAAAGACAACAAGGTGGAGCAACGCTAGGCTGACGCTAACTGAAACTCTCTGTACACGCCCCTCCCATCGTATAAACACAGTTGTCGGTTCTGTTCCTGAAGGACTTCGTTGTTGCAGATTGCAATTGCATTCCTAATTTCGTACTGTAATTGCACGGATAGTTGATTCTCAATTCTTGCTGTAATTGCACAGATGTTGGTATTCTCGGATCATGTTCTGACAGGTTTAGGTTACTGAATGTGTTCGTAATAATTGAATATTGTTTGTTCGGCAGTGCAACCTGTTTATTCTGTCCTAAATTTTGAATCTGTTTGGGTTTTGTTTTAGCACCACATCTGCCTGAAGTTTTGTTTCAGCATCTCCTCTTCAGACATACTGAGGAAATGGGTTCAGTTTCACAATTGACAATACTGAGGAAATGGGTTCAGTTTCACAAACTAGTACTAGTTTTCTATGTTACATACTGTTAGTTAGAAATTTTGGTTTCCAGTTATGCAGTTTATTTAGATATAAAAAGGGGGTTACCATGCTTTACGTATTTTTTCCGGTTCTGCACTGGTAAAGAAAAGAGCATGTCACTGTCAATCCAATCAAATTTATACTTTAAATGCTCATTTTTATGGTAATCCTAATTGGATTTGGCAGATTTTATGTGCCCTTTATCTCCTAAAAACCTGAACATGTGTGTGTTAGTTTAGGTGTCGTGCCTGAATAAGTTTTTTTAGGGAGGGATTTTTGAGGGATGCGCCTGAATCAGTTTAAGTATCTACATTCAGGCACTAGATGACGCCATCAAATGTATTCTGATTTCAGGCATAAACTTTTTACACATTTCATGCATGGCAGGCCTACATGTTTGATGGTTGAATTTGTACCAAAACACATAAATCTGTGTGGTATCACTTTTCTATCGGTTGACTTTCACATTTCATGCCTGAAGCTTCAGAGTCCATTCCAGGCATTCAATTTGCTGGCTGTGGACTGTCATCATTGGCCGATGTTTGGTCCAGGACATTCACCCAAAGGTGTGTAGTCATACCTTCCGTGCCATTTTGTTGTTTCCGTCAGGTTGCTGCTGTTAAATGTGATTGTTCCGAGGTCTGCTGCATTCAACAACATTACAGATTGCGCCTTCCTTTCTGCGGACATTTGGGTCGAAACTACCAGCTACTTACAGATCAGTCCGAGCTTCACGAGCAGGCATTGTTTATGTTTATCCCAGCTTTTGCAGAGTAAAGCATAATTTATCGGAATTATTAGTACAAACCAAGGTAAGTCCACTGCGCACTGTCCGCTTAAAGATGTGTGTAACACCCCAGAACCACAAACCCTTCTGGGATGCTACTACACATCACAAAAACTAGCCAAACATACTAAATGAATAAATTAAAAAAAAAAAAAACGACAGCACCTCATTTGCATTTACAAGCAACCCAGAAGAGAGAACAAATATAAGTCACATATTTACCACACTAGCATTAGATAAACATCCAGGAGCAAAAGGCGATACACTATGAGATTAGATTACAAGACCACTCTGAACAACCATTCACCAAACTAATTATACAACTAAGTTACTATGGTTATGGAACAGATTCCGAAAGGTGAGTGAAACGTGCAGCTATCTCCCTTCCCATCCTAGCAGCCATCAAAAGAACCTGGAATAAGTAAAGCAAGGGTGAGATGGATCATCTCAGCAAGTAAATCTGTTTTGTCAAGCTATTTTGACCACACGTTATGTAATCAATGATATACTACCAAAATACACTTTTTAGGACAGGACAAATATTAGATTGAAGTAAAGAAAAACAACTTCCAAATAGAACATTACAGGGATGATACACCTCCCATAATAATACCAAGGATAAGTCACTTCCAATATAATTCATAAATGCATATGAATGCAATGTAAATGACTTCTGCCTGCATACCCAACAAGGTATGGAGCTGCATCCTGTGATGCTGTACCGGTACGGTCGTGACCATAGGTCAACGACATAACTTTTGATGCATTTGAATGATGCAATGCTTATGATCTGCTATAATAATAGCAATATAACCTTCACCTTCTCCAAAGCATGTGATTCGACCACATGAATTGTGCTTGCATCACAACAACATCATATATATATAAAAAAATAAGGCATCCCATTATGGCTGAGCTAGGAATATAATAAGGTTCAGTTCAGAGTTGTTATGACATGGGTTCCAACATTTTGGTGTAGGGTATTAAGATAACAAGTCAAAACAGTAGCAAACCAATGCTACATCCACTTGCCTTTTACCGAAGAGGGTCAAAAGAGCTATGGGCGATTCAAGCACTACCACCTGTTTTGGAACAAAGAACTTAGTACAAATATTCCATATATCACTAGTAAACAAAGCACAAAACGTCCCTACGTCCGAACAAACAATCGGTAAAACAACCCCACTTGATCGTCAACAAACAGCAACAGTGTTGCTTGTTCTCTTTCTTTCTTTTTTTTTGTAACTCTAAAGCTGTAGCAGTTGATCACAAATAAATAGCTAACAAGCATCTACACTGAATAAGCTACTACCTTAGTGTTCACCAAAAATTAGAATTTCAACATCTAATATTTTTCATGCAGCCTACAAAGCAACAGACTGCTCTGGGTTCTAGAGCAGTAACTCTGTCTTCAGAAAAAACATACCTCCCAAATCATAAATCCTAAAATAGAGTTTGAATACTCAATAAAAAGTTCACATGAAGTACTACAAATACTCCATAGCGCCCTGAACTAAATTGGGCCTCGAAGAACTTCTAAAACGACGCTGAAAACTGCAGTTCGAAACTGCCCCCAACCTGACAGCACTAACATTCAGCAATATTCAGAAAGCCACAACTTTTGCTATACTCAACGAAAAATTAAGCTTAAATACTCGTTGGAAAGGTCTTTAAAAGGCCTACGATTTCCTTTCACATATGATTTTCTAATTCGGCCGGTAAGGACCTCAACACAGGACGAATCCACTGCTGTACAGGGAGGGAAAGAAAACATGAAAACCCAGCTCATGTTCAGTTTAAGGCCTAAACTTGGTGTCCAAACCTAACACAGGGAAGAGTCGATTGAGTTCCATACCTAGAGGAGGACAGGGATCACTCCCACGAATGGTTGCTTGGTTATCCACAAACCCTAGGGCAACGAGATAGGGTGGGGAAGGGACCGATCTCCAAGGAAGATGCACCTCTTCTTGCTCCTCTTGATGAGCTTGATCCGTTTTGCTGGATTTCCCCTAAGGGTTTGGCGCTGTTGTGGGGAGATTTACAGAAGGGAAGCCATGGGAGAGCAAGGGGGGAAGAGAAAGTAACGTGAGAGAGGGGAGAGGGACTGGTTTGGAGGAGATGAAGTACAGAGAGATGGGAGCTTCTGGATATAGTTTTTGGACATGGGCCTGTCCAGTCCAGCCCAACAAGCCTCTTCTTTTCTTTTTTTTTTTTCCTTGGTGTTACAATGTGAAACACCGAGCAGACCACGGTGGCGAGCGCACGCTGTGGGATGCCTGCAACGCATGGCTGGCTCGCGATTCGCGATTCGCGTGTCTAATACGGACCAGGCAAACTGCTGCGAAATGCAACAGCCAAGAGCGCAAGTGCAGAACACCAGAACCACTGCATATATTTACAAAGATGAATCAAAGACACGGTGGAAAATTGCTCAGCTGACGCTAACAAAAACTCTCTGTACACACGTCCCTCCCGTCGATCGGCGTCACAGGTCGACGTCGTCCTCATCGCTGGCGCCGGCGGACGCGTCATCGGCGTCGGAGCCGTCGTGTCCTCCGCCGCCCTCGCTGTCGGAGAGGCGCGCGAGCCAGCAGCTGCCGTGGAGGTGTCCACTGACGCAGACGAAGTACTCGAGCCGGTCCTCGTTGGCGCCGAGCCTCCTTGACGCGCTGCGCGGGGCGAGCCCCGCGGCGGTCATGCTCCAGACGCGCGCGCCGCAGTAGGGGCAGCGCACGCGGGTCTCCAGCGCGGCGCGGTGGCCCACGAGCCACGCCCGCGTCCGGGACCGCATGAACCCGCGGAACACGCCGCGGTACGCGCCGACGTCGTCGGCGGCGCCGCCGGGGACGGCGTGCTCGCAGGGGTCCGACACGTACAGCAGGTCCCCGCGCAGCGCCTGGACAGGAAGCTCCGGCCGGAGGTCTTGGAGAAGCGGGACACCGGGGCGAAGTGACCCGGCACGGCGGCCCCCGCCGCGCCGCAGCAGAAAAGCAGGAGCTTCGCCAGCGCTGGCCACCCGCCGCCGATGCGCCCGGCCGAGGACGCGGCCCCGCCCGTCAGCGCCGCCACCATCCGCGGCGCCCGCGAGACGCAGAGCTCCCGCCACAGCACCCGCTCCGCGACGGCGCGCAGGCGACGGCTCACCCGCGCCACCACGCACAGCGACTGCGGGTCCCAGTTGAGCGCTCGGAACACCAGCTGCAGCACCTTCTCGTCCATGATCCCCGCGTTCACGCCCCGGGCCCGTGCCGCCGCATTGCCGCATCCTTCCCAATGGCCGCCGGCGCCAGAGCTCCCTCCGCCACTGCCGCCGTTCGACGTCCCGCTCAGCCGCCGCATGGTCAGGGCTCTCTCCCTCATCCCTCGCCGCCCATCAACCTCACGCCGTCACGCACCGCGTGCGAGCCCGCGACCGACTAGCAACTAGTGTGACTCGTGATGAGGAGACGCTCACTCTTTCGTTCGGTCGGTGGCCAATAATAGCGTGCCGCAATTTTCACAGGGCGGAGCCGGTTATATACGCCCGTGTGTCGTTGCCGGCGGTCCGGTGCGGGTCCGGTGCGCGGACACGGACCCGATTCCCGTCGTGTCGACGTGCCGTCACCGGCGCGCGACAAGTGGACCAATCTCTCCCAGGCATGGAGCGTTAG
Source organism: Hyparrhenia diplandra (assembly GCA_015847255.1). Lineage (NCBI taxonomy): Eukaryota > Viridiplantae > Streptophyta > Magnoliopsida > Poales > Poaceae > Hyparrhenia > Hyparrhenia diplandra. Next base: position 60,861 of record JADLZK010012841.1, read on the forward strand.
TAAAACTAAGTGCGCGTCTCGCCGCAAATATCTCTGCTAATCGGGAGTGAGTGCTGACGGTGGGCGTTGGCCGGCCGCCTGCTGCTGCCCGTGCTGTTCCCTGAACGCGACGAAACGCAAGCGGAAAACGAACTTGTGGTTCTGGAACAGTCTCGCGACGTCGCCATCCTGAACCACCCTACTCGTACTGTGTGTCCTAGCCTGGTCGGCGCAGCGATAGACGACGTGAACGGTGAACCGTGCTGCGTTTCAACGTTTGCCAACGGACGCAGCGATGCACGGCACAGGACATGGCAAAACACAACACCCTGGCTGACCGTGCCCCTATCCAATACTATGCATCACCCATGGATCGCGTTCACCGTCGCCTCGTCGCCGTCGTCGGCACACCGGTCGCCGGACGAGTTCAGCGGTCCCGCACGCCACGGCAAACCGGAGGTGCCGTCGCACGCGACGGTAGCGCACCCGGACACGCGTCCCGGCACCCGCGCTGCCCGGACGCCACGTGCCTTCGCTGCCCACGGTGGAGAACACGTGTCCGGCGACACGGCGCTCGCGTCCGGGCCCCCCAGTTTATCACCGGCGTCGTCATCATCATTGGGATCGGCTTCGGGTTGTTTCGGTGGGCGCTTCTGCTTCCCGCGGGGTGGCCGGGGCCGGGACACGCCCGCCGCGTCAGGGCGCGCCGGCAGGTCGACACGTGTGCCGCCGGCGAGGCCGGAGGTCGAAAATATCTGTGGGGTACGTGCCGTTCCACGATTGGCCGAGGGACACGCGTCGCGCCGGCCGGTGATGGCGAGGATTTTGTGGGGCTCGATGGCCCGGCAGCTCGAAACGTGAAGCGATCGGCGCCGCACACGTAGACGGTTAGCGCACTGGCTCATCGGTCTTTTCTGCTATTTTCAGGTGATGTCTCCGTTCGCCGTTTTGTGATTTGAGACTTTTCAGAGGTTTATCTGGTGGACTTGGCAACGAGAATTTTGCAATCGGGAGATGCTTGGTGTCGCGACAACTTTCGAGGATGGTACTAGGATCGGAGTTTGTCCGGTGCTCGTGGTAAAGGTGAGATGCAGGGGATTCCAAGGAGCCCAAAGGTAGAGGCGGCAGCAGGACGTATGTCAGGCGATGCGTCGTTGCTATCACCGGCTGATATACACCGTAGGTGTACTCCTTTTTTTTTTTTTTTTTTTTTTTTTTTTGACATAAGTGTACTTTAGATGTAGACGAGGTTAGCAAAAACCATAGACGACGGCAGCCACTACTACCCATTGCTAGGAGGAGTGACCGGTTCGGCCCAAATCAATTCTAGCCCAAACCAAGCCTGGCCTTGCGGAAAAGGAAACAACTGGCCCGTCTCGCCCAGTATCCATCACAGAATGAAACCTTTGTTTTGTTGGACCCATGCGAAATTCCAGTTCAACCTTTCTTTCTCCGGGCCTTCGTCACCTTTGAACACCTGAATTGGTAACCGGCCTATACTGTGCTTCAGTCTGGGGGAAATCAAACATGTTCGGCCGCCAACCTTGTGTGCCGTGCCTATCACGTCCCTGTTTCATCGTCGTGCCGTCAACGGGAGCACTGCTAGCAAAAAGCAGTGGAAGCCAAATCTCCTCCAGATTTTTGGGTCCTTGGCACAGACGCCAACACAACTCGTGTCGAGAAGCCACATCTGAAACGTGTCAGATACAGTCACTTCACCAGCCGCCAGCCGACTTGCAGAAGCTGCCGTCTCGCTGCGCTGCGCCTGCGCGTCCTTCTCAGCGAGCCAGCCCGTGCGATTTGGGACGGCGCGCGCCCGCACGCACGCTGGGCTGGCTGCGGTGGGCGGCGCACGCCGCGTCAGGGCCGCGGGCGGACGTGCTCGTGCTCGCTTGTGCAGTTGTGCGCATGACGCCAGCCGGCTCTTGGCCCGATCGAGAGGCCATGTGAGCGTGTCGCCCATCTGACCGGCCCCCACCCACTCGGCCACCCACGCAAGCCAAGCGAGGGAGCGACGCCGAGGCGCGCAGATCGGAATCCCCGTCCCCGATTCCTCCACCCTTCTCGCTCGTCACGCCGTCCGTCCAACAGGCGGCCGGAAACCCGCGATCCAGAGCTGGTCGTGGGGTGGGTGCGCTCGGAAATGGCCGCGGAGGCAGCGGAGCCGCCTTCTCCTCCTCCTCCGCCGTCGTCGCGGGCCGGGGAGGCGGAGACTCCCGCGACGCCTGGGAAGCGCGCGCCGGCGGCGGACCGGGACGACAAGGAGCGGGAGGAAGTGGAGCGGCCGGAGCCGAAGCGGCGGCGCGCCCGCGCCCGCATCGCGGCGCTCGACAGCGTGCCCCGCGCGTCGGAGGTCGCGGCCGCGGCTGCGGCGGCGGCGAGCAGGGCGGACGAGTCCGTGGGCGGCGCCTGCGACGGAGTAGAGGAGACGTCCTTCTCGTTCCATCAGCGGAGCTTCTCCAGCGCGCAGACCACGCCCAAGTTCGGGTCCTTCAACCCCAGCGCCACAACCGTCGCCGCCGCGGCCGCCGAGCTCGTGGCCTTCCACCTGATGAAGGCCTCTCGACGTCGCGTGGATTCTTCGGCGACGGAAGAGGACGGGGATCACAGGACGGTTGACGGCGGCGGCGAGGAGGAAGCGGCGGCCGAGGCCGAGGGCAGCGATGAGAATTCACGCTAGCAGGGTACTAGGCACTAGGCAGTCAAGTGGACGAGTGTCTGTGTACGACTCGTTTTTTCCTTCCTTCGGCGTGCTAAATGGGCTTTGTCCATTTTTGAAGAACAGTTTATTTTTCTTCTTCTTCTTCCTATTCCTTCCGCTGTTGTGTCTGTGTGTTGTGATTTAATTTACTGGGGTTGGTGTTTTTGTTGTATACAGTTAGTGATTTGTATAAAGAAAAAAGAATTGTTGTTTATCCGTCACCAGATTTCTTCGTGCTCAGAACTGTCTACAACAAAATGTGCTCGGAAATTAATTCGTGCTCAAAGACTATATAATAAAGAATAAGTGTATGATTTGTTTCTTTACAAATTTTCTAAAACCCCTTCTTGTTTATTACTCACGGTCATACTTTTCATATCAAAGGTTGTTTATGGCTAGTTAGTCTTAGATCCACGAGTGTTAGGAAGCCAAACTGCTCCGAACACAATGCACGAAAAGATCCACGAGTGTTATTAGGAAGTAAAACTGCTCGAACACAATGCACGAAAAATGACGGGTAGGGCAACGAGCGACGAGGTAGCTCTATGGCGGCGGCATGTTCCTTTCTAGGGTTTGATGGTTTTTTTTTTTTCCAATCCTTCTATGGAAAAACGTTGAGTATTGTACGTGGGCTTCCCTCTTCTTGGGATCTCTGCTCGGCATCGCTAGCTCCATTGCATTACTACTGGGGTCGAATAGGGCTTTGGTGGGGACCGTCTTCCTTGGTTTCATATGGAACGGGAGACTCTCCGTTTGTCTTTCATGAATCTTGGAAGGTTTGGATTTCTTAGAAATTATGAGGCTTTACTTCAGCCATTAGAGTATGGCCAAACATCGTTTGTATTATGGGGCTTGCTTTTTCAGCTAGTGGATAAATCGGCTAATGTTGTTTGGGATGATAAGTTCAAGCGAATAGCCGAAGGTTTTCCAAACTATTTGGAGCATTGAAGAGAGTCCTAAACTCGAATGTTGTTTGGATCTCTTTGCCGAATGAAACAATTGATGGGATTGGATCCGAAGTAGAAGATGAAGATGAGTTCCACCAGGACGTTAGTGGGCAGCGCTCAATAAGAAAGTGGCTAGCAATAATACGTTTCTATTTGGGCAAACCCTACAACGTGAAGACCCTATTCATGAAGACGAACAAAGCCTGGGTTCTGGAGGATACAACGGAGGCATGGTCTTTGGCGAAAAATCATTTTGTCCTATAGTTTGAATTTGAAAAGGCTATTAAAGTCCGTCACCCATGGTGGACCTTGGTGCCATAGGGGTGATGCCCTAAACGTGGTTTTGTATAGGAGGCTCTGGGAGATAGTCATAATCAAGATATATGTCTTTGGGTGTAGTTTCATGATGCTCCTGTACACCTTGTGATGGAAGGTTTCACGTTTAGCACAAAAAATCAACAAGGCACTGTCATTGTCAAAGTGGTTAGAGCGATGGATGAATTCTTAAAAGTTTGTTTGATGTTTACATTGTAAGATGGACTGCACAATTTAACGTCAAATGCCAAGGAGTACTAGCATTTAAGGTGTGGTTTGAGAACATGCTGGAATTTTGCTTTTTATGTGACTTAATTCGCTATGACCACAAGGAGTGTCCAAAGAAAAATGGCAATCGCTTTGTTTCAAAGCGAGCTAGGTTGGCCTAGCCTAGCTAGGCAAGCCAAACCTCGCCAGCTGAGAGCATCAGTATAGATGCAATATCGGTTCTATACATTGATTTGACATCACCCGTTAAAATGACCACAATGTATAGGAGCAACCTTGAATTGATATCTAGGCCCACAATGTATATCAGCAGTGTGCGGACGCATGGAGATGAAGACACAACGGAGAGTGCGGTGGGAGAGAAAGAAGACTTTTTTAGTTCCTAGGACCGGGTTCTATGCATGGAGTCGAGTTCTCCATCGTACCGGTCTCGTAGCGTATCGAGTCGGGTCGAGCTCCATCGTACCGGTCTCACAGCGTATCGAGTCGGGTTGAGCAAGCATCGCACCGACAAAAACCCCCACATTGCGGACGCTCTCAGGCGAGCCGATTTGGTTAGCTTGTTGCAGCGGGGAAAATTCTTGCCAACCCAGAACTCGAGGCAAGCAAGAAAAGTTTCTAAACGTGCCCGGTAAGCTAGCCTAGCAAGACAAAGACATTTTTACCATTAGGTAGCCCTAACAAAATTAGATAGTCCAATTAGATAATATAAGGTTGGGTATTACCCGAAATCAATGTTGAAAGAAGTAGTTTAGTGGGCCGGAACCTTTTCCTTGCGGCCTTTTTGTTCTCCATCCCAGTTCGCCCCGGAGCCCCGGCAGTCTGTTTCCCCGTTCCTCTCGCCGTCTCGCGTGCCTTCTCTGGTGGCGACGACTGGGCTGCCGCCGCCGCAGCCGCAGCCGCCGGCGCGTCTGCTTCCGCCCTGCGCCAGGTTCTCAGGCCTCCATCTTCGGGACTGTAGCCGGTGACGAGCACCCACCAGGTACGCGCACCCCTTCTCTTCCGTTCCTGCCGTGCGAAACTGTGCACCCAAACCCTAGCTATCTGTGTCCGGATCTGATGATCCAGCTACAAGTGTAGGATAGCTGTATTATCTTGCCTACAAACTTTCTTCTTTCTTGTTTGCGAGAAAAAAGATTGGCTTTACATTGTGTGTGCATCCATGTCCTTTGCTGGGTCCGACCTTGTCTCGCACTTGACCCGTTTCATCCTTTCCTTGGTTCGTTTAGGTTGAAATCCCTCGAGAACAATGGGGCGCACGGTGCTCTCCGATGAAGAAGGTATGTTTTTTCCCGCTGATTTCTGCGGTCTGGGATGTTCGGTGGTTTTTCGTGGTCATCTGCGTGCATTTGCTGATGGAAATTGGTGGCTTTGTTGGAACCCTAGAAGATGAGATCGAGGTCGACGAGGAGGATCCGCGGCCCTCACGGAGAGAAAGGGGCGATATGGATGAGCACGACGATGATGACGATGATGAGGACGACGGTCTTTTTTTTTTTCTCGCAATTTCTTCATGGTGTTAGACTCTGGCCCCTGGTTGTGGGCTGTCTAGTTTTCTCCCCATCAGGGAGCAGTTTTGCTTATTATTTGAAATTATTCAATTTTTATGCTTTGCTGTTGCAGTGTTTTATTGTTTCATTTTTTTTTTTTTTTGTTAGTGTCAAATTATGATCTTTCCTGGGGCTTGTGAGTAACAACTGTAGAAATATGTTTATGTGCAGAGGATGGTCAGGATGAATTTGAGAAGGATGACTTCATAGTGGATGATGAGGAAGAAGAAGCCGAAGGAGAGGAAGAGGAACAGAAGAGTGACGACGAGAGGCGAAGAAAGAAAAAGAAAAAGAAGAGGTACCTTCATTTGTTCCTACTAGAAGAAATACATGTGAATCTATTGTGTACACTGTCCTCAAATGTAAGAGATATTTACCCAGGGAATCAGAGGACTTCATGCTTGATGAGGATGACTATATGTTGCTCCAGGACAATAACATCACTGGCATCAGTCGCCCAAAGCCTGTATGTGTTTTTACTCGTAGTTTGCTGTTCTGTCCAAATTTTCTTGGGCCTAATGCTCCTTTTGTCTTCTTGCAGGGAAACAAGTTTAAGCGCTTGAAAAAAGGCTGGAAGGGAATCTGAAATGGACGCGGCGCTCTGGTTTTTCTGATGATGATGGAACAGGAAAAAAAAAACGCAGTGGCAAGGAGAGAGTGGAGTACAGTTTATTTGGTGATCATCAAGGTACCAGCACCAGAATTTGACTCCCTTGTGTCTTTTGAATTATCCCTGGAACTAGCTGAAACTTTTTTTGTTTGGTGCCAACTTCAATTTCTTAAGAAGATGCTGCACCGTTTGAAGAGGACTTTGAGGACGATCAGCAGGCAGGGAGGGTGAGGAGGAAGTTGGTGATGATGAAGATGAAATGGCAGATTTCATTGTGGAGGAAGATGAAATCGATGGGAATGGCCAAGTTGTAAGGTGTGGATTTTATCTTCCTATCTTTTTTTAACACCTGTTCCATGGTGTTGGCTCTGTGGAATTATATCTGATTGTGTTCATTACCAATTAACTTTTATGATTTCTTATTTGTAGGAGGAAGAAGGTTAAAAAGAAGGTACCAAGACAAGCAGCAGGTGTATCCTCATCTGCTCTGCAAGAGGCTCAAGACATATTTGGTGATGTTGATGAGCTGCTAGCACTAAGAAAGCAAGAGCTTGAGAGGGAGGCTGCTAACTCCGGTGAGTTAAGAGGAACAAGACTTGAAGACGAGTTTGAGCCATTTATTCTTGCAGAGAAGTACATGACAACAAAAGATGAGCAAATAAAAGAAAACGATGTTCGAGAGAATGCAGGTATATACTAAGCTAATTTGATTTTTTGTACACTACATCTTGATTAGTTTAAGAAGTACATCTAATTGTTGCTATTTTGTCAGTTGTCTGAAGAGTTGACTGGGTATCCTCCAACGGATAAACCAATGATAGAGGAAGAGAGTTTATGGATACACAGCCACCTAACTGGTGATGGATTTCTGTCCTTCTTTGGCAATGAGCATGTGAACAAGGATATTGACCAGAAGGACATTGTTAATGTCCTGACCATGTTGCATGTCAACAAATTTGAAGTATGCAAAATTATGCAAATTTGCTTCTCAATGTTCTCAATGTTATGCTTGCTTGTCTGACTTAGTTTCTTGTTACCTGTCAGATTCCGTTCATTGCAATGTACAGAAAGGAGAGTTGCCCAACCCTATTAAAGGGCCTTGACTCTGATCAGGTTAATGAATCTGGTGAAGACAAAAAAACAATGAGGTGGCATAAGGTAATTATTATATTCTTCATTGAGTACTTGTTTGTGTCACTGAACTTACCTAGTATTTGCAATTACTATGACAAATCTGGTGTTTTATGTAGTTGCTCTGGGCAATTCAGACCTTAGACAGAAAGTGGCTACTTCTTCAGAAGCGCAAGGTTGCTTTACAGTTGTATTATGAGAAAAGATTCGATGAAGAGAAACGGAGGATAGATGATGTCACAAGGCAAGATCTTAACAGGCAACTTTATAATTCCATCATTGAAGCACTAAAGGATGCTAAATCTGAGAAAGAGGTGGAGGATGTTGATGCAAAATTCAATTTACATTTTCCTCCTGGTGAAGTAGAAGAAGAAGGCCAATTTAAACGTCCTAAAAGGAAATCATTGTACAGTATCTGTCACAAGGCAGGGTTATGGGAGGTTTCCAACCAATTTGGCGCAGTGCTGAGCAATTAGGCCACCATCTGACACTAACGAAGATACCTGTACGTGATCTAAGCTTGCATTTCGCATTATTTTTTCTTCTTAAGAACAATACTCTGCCTGTGCAACCTACCCATTGTTTGAGTACATTTTCATTCCATAGAAAATTGTTCTGTATAGAAAATGATTTCTAGATTGACACCTCACATGCATATGTTTTCTTTCAGGAAGCAGGCGAGCTTGAGAGTGGTAGACATTCTCCTGAGGAGGTTGCGACAAATTTCACATGTGCAATGTTTGAAACACCACAAGATGTTCTTCGTGGCGCGAGACACATGGTATTTAATAGACCTCAGGATCCAGACCCTTTTTTACTCCATTATAAACTTAGTTAATCTAGTTTCGTTCCAGCTGATAACAGAATCCCATGCCCCCTGTTTCTTCTTTGTTCTCAGGCAGCAGTCGAGATAGGTTGTGAGCCTATTGTGAGAAAGCATGTTCGAGGCATCTTCATGAATAAAGCAGTTGTGTCAACAAGTCCCACGCCTGAGGGAAATACAATCATAGACCCATATCATCAGCTATCAGGTGTGAAGTGGTTGAGAGAGAAACCACTTAGCAAATTTGTAGATGCACAGTGGCTTCTTATTCAGAAAGCAGAGGGAAGAAAAGCTCCTCAAGGTTACTGTAAAGTTGCCAGAAGATGCAAAAGAAAAAACTCATGTCTGAAGCACGTGAGAATTATCTAAGTGATTGTGTCAGCAAGTCTGCACAATTGTGGGATGAGCAACGGAAGATGATACTGGATGATGCCTTCTTCCATTTCCTTCTTCCATCAATGGAAAAGGAGGCTCGATCACTGTTGACGGCAAAAGCCAAACATTGGCTCCATATGGAATATGGGAAACAGCTGTGGAACAAAGTTACTGTTGCTCCTTGGAAGAAGAAAGATGCAGACAAGAAGGACACTGATATTGATTTGGATGATGAATCAGAGTTGAGAGTTATGGCCTGCTGCTGGGGTCCTGGGAAGCCAGCAACCACCTTTGTAATGTTAGATGCCTCAGGAGAATTGGTTGATGTTCTATATGCGGGTTCTATCAGTAACAGGTCTCAAGGTATCGCTGAGCAGCAGCGGAAGAAGAATGACCATCAAAGAGTCTTAAAGTTTATGACTGATCATCAGCCACATGTTGTGTGCGTAGGGGCATCAAACTACAATTGCAGACAACTCAAGGATGATATATATGAGGTATTATTCTGTCTTACCTGCACAAATGTCTTTAAATTGGTCATGGACTGATAGGCTTAATGTACTGTGCTGCAATCTTTTCATTATATGCTGTACAATCAACATCTTTTTTTTTGAGCTCATAGGCCGCCCAAATTTTGATCCTTAGATGCAGCAGGCAACCATTAGGTTTTATGAATTGTATCGGGTTCAAGTGCTGGGCTCCTTTCACATTGTGACCTTGGCTTTGCCTTCTTCTAGTCTCGGTTTGGCTTTCTTTGATTTTTGGGAGAGACTTTACGTTCTTGTTTGTTCATTTCGGCTTTGTAATGGTGTGAATCCAACCGTATTTGGCCATTTGTTCCGGCTTTTATTTGGATTCTGCCAGTCAAAAGCCCAAGCTGAAACAAACTGCCTAGCTGTTGAAGGGCTTTAGAAATCCTGGCTTCTTTGAAATGAACTAAAAGCTGAAAAGAACGTTGAGAGCAACTTTTCTGCTGAGAAGCTAAAAATATATTACAAAGCCAACGGCTAGAAGCCAAAAGTCAAGCTTTTGAACAAAAAATCCAAAAGCTACAGCCCAAACAAACGGGCTCTTACTAATGTTGGGCTCAATTGCTTGGTTTCTTGAGTTATTTGTTTGTGCTTCTGCTTTCTGCTAGCCTTTCACTATGAACATACTTCTTTAGAGTTTGGAAATGTATTGTACATGACTTTTGCTGATTTTTGGTGGGACCCAACCTGTATTTATTTACCTAACTTATTGTATCCATTGGATATAGCAGTAGAAAGTTTTGATTTCATATTGATGATGATATGATTACTGTTTATTTTGTATATCCCAAGTTCTTTTCTTAACATTGTAGCAAATGCTGCCAGATGACATGATACAAAAAGTATGGGTTGCACATGATTGTCTCTTGTCAATGTGTGGCTTGCATTTGTATTGAGGGATGCAGTTACCATCTATAAATGTGAACATATTTTCAGTACTTGTAACAGTGTACATAGCTAGTTGAAGTTTCATTTATGCTTTAAAATGTACATCAATGGTACTCTGTGGAAGTTTATTTTAAGCTTTATGCTAATATTGCTTAATTTTAAACTGAAATTTATCCTTGTGATAGGTTATTTTTAAAATTGTAGAGGAGCATCCAAGAGACGTTAACCCTCAAATGGAAAATTTGGGGGTTGTCTATGGTGACGAGTCTGTGCCTCGCTTGTATGAGAACTCTCGAATATCTTCAGATCAACTTCCTGGTCAGCCAGGTACAGTAGCAACATGGTGATTTATTATCTCTTCTGCTCGGTACCTTATAAACAGCTGTTTTCTCTTCATGTCTCCTTGACTACAGGTATTGTGAAGCGGGCTGTGGCGCTTGGGCGTTACCTTCAGAATCCATTGGCGATGATCGCAACACTGTGTGGACCAGGGAAAGAGATACTTTCTTGGAAACTGCATGCACTGGAACAGTTCTTGACTCCTGATGAGAAGTATGAAATTGTTGAGCAAGTAATGGTTGATGCAACGAATCAGATCGGTTTTGATGTTAATCTTGCTGCTAGCCATGAGTGGCATTTTTCTACTCTACAATTTGTTGCTGGTTTGGGTCAGCGCAAAAGCATCAGCTTTGCAGAAAGATCTGGTTAGAGAGGGATCCATTTTTAGTCGCAAGGAGCTTGTCAAACCTCTAGGCAGGAAAGTCTTCATGAATGCTTCTGGGTTTTTACGTGTTCGACGGAGTGGTGCAGCTGCAGCCAGTGCTCAACTCATTGATCTGCTCGAGGATACAAGGATCCATCCTGAATCATATGTATTAGCAAAAAAATTGGCTAAGGATGTCTATGCTGCGGAGGGACAACATGAAATGAATGAGATGGACGATGACGAGCAAGAGATGGCGATTGAGTATGTTAGAACAAATTCAGAATTTCTTAAGAATCTTAAAATAGATGAATATATTAAGAGCATTTCGGAAGAATACCGTAAAATGGAAACTCTGACTGATATAAGTAACGAGCTGCAGAAGCGGTTTTTCTGACTGGAGGACCCCCTTTGCTGAGCCAAGCCCTGAAGAGGAATTCTGGATGCTTTCTGGTGAAACTGAGGATACCATATCTGAGGGAAGGATTGTTCAAGTAACTGTTCGCAATATACAAGAGAACAAAATAATTTGCACCTTCGATTCTGGTTTGAAAGCCATAGTTATGGCAGACAATTATTCTGATGAGGGTTTTGATCCAGAATCATCACAGTTACGTGAAGGTGATGTATTAACTGGCAAAATTCGAAATGTGAATAAAAATAGATTCATGGTTTACCTAACGTGCAAGGCTAGTGAAATGAGGAGAAGGCCATTCTCCAGAGGTGAGCAGGATCCTTACTATCATGAACAAGACATGACCTCACAAACTGTAGAAGATAAGGCTCGGAAACAAAAGGAACTTGCAAAGAAGCATTTCAAGCCCCGAATGATTGTTCATCCCCACTTTCAGAACCTGACAGCTGAAGAAGCCATGCAGGTTTGCTGCCTTGTTAAACTCAATTTGTGCGCTTTGCATCTCTTATTGTAAGGTATGCAGTCTTTATCTAAACTATTCTCTTGAAACAGTTTTTGTCAGATAAAGACAATGGTGAGAAGGTGATCCGCCAAGTTCCAGGGGACCATCATTTTTGACACTTACCCTGAAAATTTTTGATGGCGTTTATGCACACAAGGAGATAACTGAAAGTGGAAAGGATCACAAAGATATCACAAGTTTGCTTCGCCTAGGGAAAACACTAACAATTGACAATGAAACTTTTGAAGACCTTGATGAGGTTGGTGCACTTGATATATACACCTGCTCTCTTCTCACTTATGTTCTTTCAGCTTTCGTTCTCTGATTCCATTTGATCTTTCATTTTGTGCTATCTGGGCCTTACTCTAATTTTCATTTTATTGTTATACAGGTTATTGACAGATATGTGGACCCACTGGTAGGACACCTGAAAAGCATGCTCTCTTATCGTAAATTCAGAAAGGGTTTAAAAAATGAGGTTGATGAGATGTTAAGGGCAGAGAAAGCGGAGAACCCTATGAGAATAGTGTACAGTTTTGGCATATCTCACGAACATCCTGGCACCTTTATATTGTCATATATTAGGAGTACAAATCCACATCATGAGTATATTGGATTATACCCAAAGGGCTTCAGATTCAGGAAGAGAGACTTTGACAACATTGACCGCCTTGTGTCCTACTTCCAGAAGAATATTGACAAACCACCACCTGAAGCTGGACCATCAATGCGGAATGTTGCTGCAATGGTTCCTATGAAAAACTCAGGTTGGGGTTCTGGTAGTGGTGGTGGGGATGCAAATGGTGGTTGGAGGGAGATGGCAGTAATGACAGGGACAAGCCTTTCTCTGGCAGATCAGGTCAGTTATTAATGTGCTTACGATTTTGATAAAGTTGTATTCATTTTTAGATAAGGTAATCTTTAAATGCTTTGCATGGATCAAGATTATAATTTTTAACCAAGTACTGGATTGTTATTGATCTCTTGATCTGCTAGTGTCTGCTGATGATAGTATTTGCTTCTTGTGGTGAATTCCATGCAACCTTTTGCTTTATGAGTTAAAAAGCCATTTCTGAAATAGGTGACCTTCATCTGCTTTTCAGAAACTAGCCAGGTTTTGTTTGAATGGAATACATTTCTTTCTTTTCTGTTAATGTTGCCCCTCCTAGATTGTCAACATGTCATTGTTCACCAATATCTAGTCGAGCTGTGGCTGGTGATCTGACTTTTTATTTTTTGAGAAACTACTAGGGACGCTGTTCACCAATATCTAGTCAACATGTCACTCTCTAGTCGAGCTGAGATTTTACCATCTTTATTTTTTGAGAAACGCTTGTGATCTGACTTGTACATTGTCGAGACATTAATAGACTCTTTGAGTTATGTGAGCATTATTTATGTGCCTTGTTATTTTCCTGAAACAGGAGGGAGGTTTGATTCAAGGAATAGCTCTGGTGGCCGCGGACGAGGACGTGGGCGTGGCAGGGGTAACTTTGGCAATGACGATAGTGGTGGAGGTTGGAGTGGAGGTGGCAACAGTGGAGGGTGGACAGATAACATTGGCAGAGGTGGATGGGGTGGTGGTGGTAGTGGTGGAGGATCTGATGCTGCTGGCTGGGGTGGAGCTGGCGATGACAGTGCTGGTGGCGACAATGGAGCTTGGGGATCTGCTGCTGGGAGCACTAATGACGCAGGATGGGGTAGCGCCGAAAAGGCTGTCCCAGCACAGGATGGTGGAAGCGGCTGGGGGTCTGGTGCTGGTGGTGGCTGGTGACCGCGTAGTTCAGACGACAACTAGGTGAAAACTGTTTCCTCGTTTTAACTCTTGTCCTATCGTACTGTGGATGGGAGAGAACTGGTACTTATCTGTGGACTTAGACCGTCAGCTGCTTCAAGCCTGCAAATGTTGCATTGTGAACGGTCTTATGTTTCAATGCATGTACATAAATCTAACATAACTGGTCGCTGTTTCCTGCTACGAATTTGATCCTGGTGCCTCATCGTTAAGGCTATCTGCTATTAGGGCTTTTGTGTTGAAAGTGTGACAGCCCACATTTTGTTTCGCTATATAAATCTAACCATTACCCTGCTTGTTTAGGATCATCAAGCGTTTCAGCGACCATCCGAATCCCTCTCAGCTTTGTTGTCCTTCTGGTACCGTAGTGTTCATCGGCCAGGTCTGAGATTCTGAGACATGTGTTGAAATGACGAAAAAATTATAAAGAGAGACATGGGTAAAACTCAAAGGTCGCAGTTCCCCTGTCGAGAGTCTTGCATGATGCTACCGCTGATTCCAGGGTTGATAAAGATTTTTCAAAAAAAAAGGGGTTGATATGCTACCGCTGATTCCAGGGTTGATAAAGATTTTTCAAAAAAAAAGGGGGTTGATACTTGATAGAAAGCTACTAGTACTTTGTTATAAAGAACGACAAATGATTAGGAAGCATCTTTAGCTCCCATAATAGAGATCTCCTAACTCACCCCTATTCCTCCCTGTACCAGGGATGGAGAGCTACTCCGGCGGTTCGTAATTTCGTGTGCAATTAGATGCAGCAGGCTCCACCTAAACTCGACGGACACCTCCATCGTCGTTGTCTTCGACACGTACCCTACACACTGAACTGATCGTCCTCTGAACTCAAAGTGAGCATGCGACTTCGTCCATGACCATGTTTTACAGTCCAGCTGGCCCTAGTAGGGCTCAACTTTTTAAATTACATAGTACGAACACACACGATTGGATTTGTCCATCACAAAGAATCTAACCAGTTCATAATGTGACCACATTTTGGAAAACATGGAATAACAGTTAAACTTTTTTAAAAAAAAAACTGTAATAACAGTTAAACTGGAGCTTATGTGAGCACAAATTCGCAATCCAACCTTGATCAACTTCGCTGGAGCCAATTCTCAACAACTTAATGTTATGAGTAAAGGGCCTAAAGGCTTATCATGTCACACACCAAAATTATAGGTTTGTTTAAACGTTTGGTGCCGTAGGTAATTATAATTTCTATTTTTCTCATCCGCGTATTTTCTTGTGCTTGTCCCATGACCATCTACCTCGAGTTCACCAATGTTAGGATAAAAAAAGAGTTCGCCAATGTTCCTTCAACCTTCCTCCCCTCCCCTTCCAAATCAAGATCAAGATCGTGGTGGATCATTAGGATCTTCGTTTCTCCCCTGCCTTTCCCTCTAGCTGAACAGTCAGCTAGGCACATTTCCACCAAAAACGGTAAATCAAACCGAAGCAAAAAGTCAATTTGTTTGGTTCATCGGTTCGGTTTGGTTCTTGTGTTCTAGCAATTTAGTGTTCGACTTCCTACTCACCCACACCGAATACTTGCATTAATCGAAATTCCAATCTCCATGGTGGTGGCAACCGCACGAAAAGCAGTCCACCATGGCCCAACGCGGCAAAGCCCCAACCCAAAAACAGGTCCCTCAACTTTTACTTAAAATTGTGCAGATTTCGTCCCAAAACTTTTTTTTGTCAATGGTTTTTGCCATAGTAACCCGGGGTTTGCTCAGTGGTTTTGTTTTTTTTCTTTTCTCTCATTTATTTATTTGAATCTTTGAAAAGTCATAGTAAATCATAGAAAATTCATAAAATAGAAAATCCAATTTTGTTTTACACCACGTTAGTAGAGCTACACATTGAGTATATAATATGATATGTTTTAGTACAAAGTTTTTGCTATGAAGGTTTTGCCTTTTTCTTTTTTATTTATTCCGTCTCAATGTTTGAAAGATCATAGTAAACTAAAAAAAAAAAAAATCATAAAATAGGAAATCCAATTTTTTGGACTCCGCATGAGTACATCTACAGATTAGATATATAATGTGGTATGCTTTAGTCTAACAAAAATAATTATAAAAGCTACAACTATGAATTATTTCAATTAATTATAGAAAGGCGTAGATCTAAATCTTCAATAAAAAATTTTATACTAAAGCATATCATATTATATATTTACTTCAAAATTAGATTTTCTATTCTATGATTTTCTATAATTTACTATGATTTTTTAATATTGAGCTAAAATAAATTAAAAATAAAAAAAGGTAAGACCTTAAAGTAGCAAAAAATTACGTATTATACCATATATTATATATTCATTGTGTAGCTCTATTCATGTGGAGTCCAACAAAATTATATTTTCTATTTTATGATTTGTTTTGTGATTTACTATGATTTTCAAAGATTAGCCGAAATAAATAAGAAAAGGGTAAAAACGAAAAACCATGGAACTGAAGCAAAACCACCGAGGACAAAAAAAACCGAGGGATGAAATCTACACGCTTTTAAAAGTTGAGGGACCTGTTTTGTCTAGTTTCAGAATTGAAGGACCAAAAGCGAACTTTTACGAAAGTTGAAGGACCAAAAGTAGACTTTTTCCTAACTCGGTTACCTAAGTTGCATCTCTTCTCCCCCAAGGCGCAAGCGGCAAGGCCCGCGATCACGAGGGTGGCGGCGTTCGCGAGCATGGGGGCGCCCGGGAGGGGATGCTGAATGGTGCTAATAGAAATTGTCGGTTCGATTTTATTTTAACTTTGCGCTCGATTCGCTTGAACTTATCAGCTTTTCGGCGTATCAGCCACGGTTCTCTCACAGGAAAACAACTTCCGTCCGCTAGCTTATTATATACTAAATCCGTTTCAAATCAGAGTTCATTTAACCTTTTCAACCTAAGTTTGACCACTCGACTTATTTAAAACTTTATGCAAAATGTCACTTCTTTTGTTGTGGCATGCTTTATTAACAAAAGGTCCTTAAGAGTGACTTAAATTTGACTATGTTTGCACAATTTTTTTTTGAATAAGACGAAGTGGTCAAACTTGGGGTTAAAAAAGTCAAACAATTATAATTTAAAAACAGAGGGCATATCAAATAAAATACCCAAGCCAAAACTTGTCTATTTTCAGCTTTCAAATTGAACTGACGAATTCCTATTTGTTGGAAAAGTTTTACAAAACCGGGGAACCTAGATCCGAATTACCCGAACCTAAAATTAATTTGGGTAGTTTGGGATAATCACTTGAGATATTCAAAATTAATTTGGGTAATTCAGATAATTAGTCACAGTATCCGTAATACCCGATATCTAAGTGAACGCCATCACCAGCTAAAACACGGAGTCTTTCAAACAGCTACCGAGTATAAGCGCATGCCATTGAGTTGAAGAAGACATAGACGGACTTCTAAGGGAAAGTACATTGGTGTTGTCTTATAATTAGTCTCATATAGTGCCACGTAATTTAAGATGACTTAATAGACTACATGTATTAATTTTGGTTGTCTTTCTAAGTTGTCTCATAGCAACTCGTATTTCTTTAATTTATGGAGAGTAAAAATAGGATTATGAGGTGCATGACGACAACAACTCATACAATGGTAAAATAGTTGTCTCATAGTCCTAAATTTTAGCTCATGAGGCGGTTGTTTTCACAAACAACCGCCTCATTCTCTAATTCTCTCTCACCCCTCTTTTTTCCTCCGCATCAAGAAAAATCTTACGTGGCAATGCATGAGATAGCGTATGAAACCGCTCACGCCAGAAGAATGCACCCGCCTCTAAATCGGGCAAGTGGCATGCTTAGACCCTATTTGGATTGAGTGACTAAAACCTTAGTCACCCCTATTTTAGTCACTTTTACTTCCAAACATGGGTGATTAAAATTCAAGAGACGACTAAAACCGAGGATACTCCTAACTTTCATGTTTTATTAGTCGGTGACTAAGAAAACCAAAACAGACCCTTAGACTTGTCCACATCATATGGCCCAACAAGAAACAAGAGCCCAGCACCAGCCCAAAAATCCATCCCACCGTGACTTCTCTCAGAAAAAGAGCAAAGTCCACGAACTCTTAGAAAGACTACTTTTAAAAAAAGAGAGACCACCGTGAGTCTCCACAGCCTCTTCTCGACACAAGAACACGAAACCTAGCGTCGTGTTTGACCTCGACAGGTGGTGGCGCAATTTGGCCGAGCACACCAGCTAGAGACCGCGGCGGCGCGACTCTTCCTCGAGCTGTCGAGCGTCAAGCCCCCGACTCCTCGAGACCTCGAAGCTCTTGCGGGGTCCAGCCTGTGACGACGATCCTGGGAGGCCACAGAGCTCGACCAACCTGAACCTAGGCGACGGGCTGGTTGTGTTGTTCCGCTCCAGGTGCTGCCTCTTCACTGCAGCGCCAACACCTCCGCACCGACAGATCGAGAGGGCTGGGTATTATTACTCCCCTCCATCTCAAAATAATTGCACATCTTGGTTTTGGATAAGTAAAAACCTTTCTTACTTTTAACCACTATATAGGAAAAAAAAATATTCATATTTACCATGTGTAATAAGTATCATTAGATTGTTATTGGAATATACTTTCATAATAAATTTATTTGGAGATCTAAGTATTAATTTTATTTTCTATATAGTTGGTTAAAATTAAAAGAGTTTGACTCCTCAAAAAATGAGATGTACAATTATTTTTGAGGCGGAGAAGTAGGTAGGAGTACCTGAATTTGTGGATATTATTTTTAGACTAATAAGGGTACCATTTTTTATTATTGAATTTCGGATTACCCGATTTTTTTATTACCGAATTTCGGATTACCCGAATTAACCCGAACGCCCAGTCTCACGCGACAGTTTCCGTCCCTCAGAACCTTCTAGACGCGGACCAAAGAGAACCTCGGCGCCCACCGCCAGCCTCAGCATCTGTGCGCGAAGGCGAAGTAGGCAGGCTCGGGTTCTAGGGGCGGCGGCTTTGCTCACCCGGTATGGACCAGAGGAAGGCCATCTTCCGCGCGAAGCTCCGCGAGACCAAGGAGAAGCAGCAGCGGCGCATCGACCCCGCGCTCGTCAGGTCCTCCTTCGACTCTCTGTCTCGATCCGTGCCTTCGATTTGGCTCTCGATTATCTGTCGCAATCCTGGCGCTAAGTTCGCTCAGTGGCTGGGATGCCTGCTGCACCTGTACAAGTTGTAACCCTAGGGCATTTGGGTGAACATGAACAGCCGTCACGAATTCTGATTAGTCGTGTGCAAAAACTAGGCTTCCTACCAATATAGACTACTTCCGAATTACAGCTTGCATTATCATGGTTTGGACTCTTAGTAGCTATGTTATTTTGCTCCTGACGTGGTATCGAGATTTTAGTTCGACTGGATTCCAGCATTCTGCATCTGTTCATCGAAGTTTTAGTTCGAGTGGATTCCAATATCCTGCATCTGCGCGTCATTTAGTTTTTTCCGCACAAAGGCTGTCATAGATTTTGAGAGCATAGATTTAAGAAACACTGTAAATGCGTTTCACATTGAACTCTGGAGCGCCGAGAGAATCAGGATCTTAGTTAAGAAATTCTACTATTACTATGAACTATGATTCTATGAGACGTCAAATTCACATCTTAAATTTTCATAATCTTGTGCAGGTATAACGAATTTGATCAGCTGATATGCAGATTATGCAAAACTATGAGACATCAAATTGACATCTTAATTTTACATAACTTTGTGCAGGTACAACGAATTTGATCAGCCCATATGCAGAGTATGCAATATTACGCTGAAGTCTGAAGCACTTTGGCCAGCACACCAAGTGTCACGGAAGCATCATGAGGTAAGAAAGCTTTGCCTGTGTTAATTGATTTACACTTTTGAGTTGGTGTTTATGGCTGTTTGTTAGAAAAAACACCTGACCGAATGTTTTGCTGCAGCGATACAATACATTGCTGTGTAATCTTATCCTATATAAAACTAAGTCCTGTCCATTACTTCATTTTTAAAAAGATTAGACACTTTTCAAACAAAAGAGGATTAGACAAAGCTATGTAACAAATACCAGACATGGTGGTTTCCGCTGCTTGTTTTGCTAGTTCCTTATGAAAACTGAACAGTGCTAGTACAAATACATTTTTGATTCTTTTATTGTTATGAATATTTTGATCTGTTCAATCTGAAACCCTTCTAGCATTTTAGGAAACCATTCCCTTTTCAGATTTTGTTTCTGCTCACTATCAGATCAGATAGTGTACATTTGATTCCATGGGAACTGCAAGCACATGATTTCTATGCTGACTTATTTAATTATGTCTTTTTTAATTGCTCTAAGAATAGGCTTATGGTTTATGAAATCACAGTGATATACTGCGTTCAAAGTGTATTTGCTCTTGAAGCTGAAGGTCCCTCTGCATTATTACTTCTGAACTGAGGTTGTATTTTGATCACAGGCAAAGCCGCTGCTGCTGCTAAGGCTGCAACAGGTGCAGGATATAGAGGCAACAGTGGCAAGCAAGAGCAACCATTGGAGTCTCAAAAACAAAAATCTTCCACACCACCTACCAATTTTTTTGATAATCAAGGAACTAAAAGGCAAAGTGATGGTGAGAATACCTAATGACCTCCCTTGCTGCAAATAGCGCAAAATCACTGGTCTGTAGTATCATTTCGAGACATTTACTACATATATTATCATTCTCATGCAAATAAAAAAACATTTCTTATTTTGCTTTTTTGAGCTTACATTTGATTCCTCCATTTGTTCTGCCACTTCTCCAGTGTTTGCCTTCCATTATGTTTTTTGTTACCTCTGTGTGCACTGCGCAGACACCATGTTAAAATAAAACTTTTTGGGGGAAAGATTGCCCCCATGGCATTTCTCTCAGAAACCATGTTTCTGTAGAGTTGTGCATTATACCTATTCAATTTTATCTTCAAATGAACCATCTGTATAAAATTGTCATTTTTTCTTCTTCTCTTATTTAAATCTACCAATAAACTGTAATGTCCTTCCTAGCTGTACATGCTAAATCATTAAACCTATCAGTCTACCACAGTGTATTTATTAAATGAAACATGGTGTAGGATTTTAATAGACCATGAAATTGTTTTAGACATGGTGTAAGATTTTAATACATCATGAAGTTGTTTTAGTTTTAGAATGTTTTACCTACAATGTCTAAGTATAATGTTTTAGCTATTCTGTTTTCTGTACATTGTCATATCAACGTCTAATATAATGCACATGTGTTTTCCATATAGCTTTCTACCTGTAGTGATATGGTACAGTAAAATGTAAAATGGCTATTTGTTAGCGCCCCTAGTGAACTCAACAGTTTTTGTGAACATCAATGCCCTGATATAACAACTTTGATTTCTAGATACTGGTTCTGAGGGAAGATCTGTGCGCCGTGAAGTTGCTGTTGTTCAACCGAAGACCATAGAAGCAAGTACCGGTAAATCATCTGTTAGGATGGATCAAATGTCAAAGAAAGGGAGTCAAAGCAATACCAGTGTCAAAGGAACCCTTCCAGGGAATTTTTTGACTATGGAGAAGAAGATGAAGCTCCAGCTCCAGCTCCAGTTCCAAAAGAGCTTAGTGCATCTCAAACTGTTGCCAGTTCCATTCACACGAAGGTGAAAGGTGTCCCTGATGGCTTCTTTGATCACAACAGAACTGGCAATGGCATGCAACCCAATGAACCAAGTTCAGAAACTGCTCAAATAAAAGGATCCTTGCCTGAAGGTTTCTTTGATAACAAAGATGCAGATCTCCGTGCACGTGGTATCCAACCTCAAAAGGTTGACATGAAGTAAGTTTTAGTGTCCATCTCTTGCTAGGATTATATTCAGAATTCATGCATAACCATTTTTACTAGACTACCTGTTTGTCATGTATTGTCCTGTTCATTTGACAATTTTACATTCTGTTCTCATGACTCATGTAGTCACTAGTTAGGATTGACAGATTATACGTTGGAGTTTGGATAGCGTTTTATGATCATTTTATTGACATTTCCACACCCATTTTGTGTTTGTGCATCTGTCAGTAAAATATTATCTGCTGTCTGTACACTGCCATTATCATGTCGATTCATTAAAAATCTTGTGCAGTGATGCATACAAAGAATTTGAGAAGGAAATTCAGGAGGATCTGCAGGAAGTTGATGACCGCCTTGAAGAGGAGGAGGTTAGGCTAATTTATATATTCTACATTATATTCTAACAGTGAAAAGGACATTTACCTACCCATTATCAATGTTCCTGACTGCTGATACGAGCAAACTTTTCCCTTTTGCTGTAGATTGATGCTGCTGCTGAGAGGGAGGAGTACTTGACTCTAGAGCAACAGTAAGATACTTCTCCACATCCTGTTAGATTTTGAAAAACTTGTGTACCAAAGTGAAGGTTTTTACCGTGGCCATCCTTTTTATTTTTCTACACAGGGAGTACAGGCAGCAAGTTGATATGTTGAAGAAACAGCTAGTGTTGTCAAAAGCCGCCCGCACTGCTAAGTTAAATAGCAAACCTGTCGGTATGGATGCTGAGTCCAGCAGCAGCGACTCATCGAGCGATGAAGAGGATGACAGCACAGATTTTGCTGTTGACTGGAGAGCACAGCATTTGAAATGATGTAAACAGCTTTTCTAACTGGAGTGAACTACCGTGGAAGGAAAGTTAGAACCTTCAGCATCCCAGCATTATCGAGAATTCTAGCCCAGTTCATTTTTTACATGAAGAAAACACTATAGTTTACACCTTTCGTCTCCCACAGCAGTAACCAGTTCCCATCTTTCTGTGTAGCACCCATTGGCAACTTTGTATACTCACCGGAGTTATGAGTCTTCTGACTACCTGAACCCACTGCGAATCCCTTAACTGATTGAGGAACCTCTTGTTGTACGTAGCACATTCTGACCAACAGTTTAACTTGAATCAAGAAATTTACATGTTGCTCGTGCCTTTCAACCTTTTGCTGTCGTGACGAGAATTATTGACTATCTAGTGTTGATTGTTGGATGGTTGAAGGGACGCCGCCGCTTGTGCAGATTGCCCGCCTTGTGCATTCTTCAACGCTTGTCACACCTACGCTGCTTATGTCTATCTAGTGTTTCCTTCTCTGAGCGATTATTGACAATGTTTCTTTGTCTGAGTGTTGACTGACCAAGTGACGGTGCCCTTGTTCTGTAAGAAAAAATCGAACTTTGGCGGGTAAAGATGTAAGCAAGGACTGAACGAGAAAATACAATTGATAATGATGATAGCTAGGTACTTATGAGTTGTTAAACGGGGTAAAATATTTTTGTTGAATTACACGACGATTTTTTTTGTGCATAATAAGAGAGCCTTTTCTTTACAACACATAGTAGGAGAGTTAACGTTAGCATAGGGGGCGTTTTGGTATTATAAAAAGAATTTTTACAATAATTGGAGAAAAAAAATTGATGGTTCACAGCGACAAGATAAGTTCAATATGGCCTAGCAGTTAGCTTAAAGAAGTCGCTGTATTTCTGGTGCCTGCTGGGTGAAAAAAGGCATGGAGATTACAGAATAAATAGCCAGTCAAATGAATAAGAACTAGAGGTAGTAAATATGATGGAGTCTCCACACACTTGCACTCAACCAATTGAAGTTGAACGAACTGAAAAATCATCCTTAACCCATGCTTGCGGCTTATAGATACAGTCCTATTTTACTGCTACCCAGGTGTGCCTGACATGAACAAGCTTTAGACACCCCCCCCCCCCCCCGAATAATATCACAATTATTATTGATGTCTCATGTTTTTTTTTTTCCATTTTCTTTCTTTTCCTTTTTTTTGTCGGTGACTCATCACTCACGTTCGCTTCCAATTCCAGCCTACTGCAGCGTGGGACTAAAAGCATTGTGTTGTTGTTGTTTTACACTCTAATAATAATTAATAAAGCAATAGTTACCTCTAATATGTCGTTTATTGCTTTTTGGAGAGCCAGCTTAACATCAATAGAATCAAGAGCTCCACTTTCATAACCAACAATAAGTTCCTCCATGCTGGAAAATATCCTGTACAAAGGTAACTGAAGCAATTAATAATTGAATATAATCATGTTATAACATTTAAGCTTTCAGTACTATAACATACAGTTCTAAATGCTAAGGTGACTTACAAAATAAACCTTTTGCATACACAACACAATAGACCTTTCACAAACACGTTGAAGTAGAAAAGAAGCAGAGGAAAGGTTATGATTGCTATGGAAACATCGCAACGACCTATTCCAAGGTTTTGAGAAAAATTGTGGACGGAACTCATCTTTGGTTCCATGCTTCTTCGAGCATCTCCAAGAGCACCCCTATCTAACCTCCTAGTCAAATTTAAGATTATAACAGCAAAAATCACCCTCCAACAGTCCCCTCAAATCATCTCCTAATTTAGTTGCATCCTAAATCACCTCCCCTCCCCTCAAATCTGGGGATGATCTTAGAGCCATATGGGTTGGGCTTACACCCTTAGCTTTGGAGTACGACTCTGTATCTCATAATTGGCGCCAATGCAGGTTTGACATAGGTATGTTGAAATGGGTTTTTCTAATGTAGCATTTGTATTAGGTCCTCCTTTGCATAGTTTGA
The DNA here is from genome assembly GCA_015847255.1 of Hyparrhenia diplandra. Taxonomy (NCBI): domain Eukaryota; kingdom Viridiplantae; phylum Streptophyta; class Magnoliopsida; order Poales; family Poaceae; genus Hyparrhenia; species Hyparrhenia diplandra. The sequence continues at coordinate 84,943 of JADLZK010012841.1, forward strand.
GTGAAAGACGTTTACTTGTTATTCCCTTCCTTCCGAACAACCTCCAATTTTCGAAACCATGGGCACAAGAGACTTTATGTACTCCAAACATGGGTTGTATACTGCTATTCTCGGAGGACAGGAAGCACTATTTATCTTTTCATTTACATCATCCTGCAATATCATTTTTTGAGAATAGAAAACATTGGTCAGCAAAGCTAAAAAGTAGCTCAAAAGTTAAAAGAATTGTTTTCTACCAAATATGTACACATTTATATCTTTATAACCACTTACCTAAGGAATTTACAAAGAGTAAGCAGCTGAACTAGTGAAGCCAAACCTTACAACAATTTGAGAACTATTATGAACCTTACAACATTAGGATCTATGCTACAGAAGGATGGCGACATTGATGAAGATGTTAGACATAGAATCGCAGCAGGTTGGCTAAAGTGGCGTCAAGCTTCGGCATCCTATGTGACAAGAGGGTGAAAGGTCCTAATGGCGAGGGGGGGTGGGGAATAGTCTATTAAAAATTCTTGCAACAACACTAAACAAACAGATTAGACAATAAGATGGAAGCTAAATAAGCGGTGCTACTAGCTATCTAAGCAAGCCACAAGTCAATTGTAATATCTCTAATCACAAGCAAGGTCTAGGTCGCTAGTTTACTCCTAGGTGAACTAGCAAGACTAACTAATTTACCACTAGGAGCTAAACTATTCTAATCAAGCTAACAACCTAAGCAAAGCTATAAAAGATATATCAATGTAAATACACGAGGAGTGATTGATATACCGACGTCGATGTGTAGAGGTGGAAGCCAATCACCGTGATCAACTAGAAATCTCCAACGAGCACAACAAGGTTGACACGATGATTTTTCACCGAGGTTCACGTGCTTGCCGGCACGCTAGTCCCCGTTGTGGCGACACACTCACTTGACGGTTGCTAAGCTTAATGGTCGGGTGCCAAATCCTCGTGGGAGCTCAAGCAAACGATCACAAGAGAGGGTCCAACAAGCCACGAGCAATCCACTAGTGACGCCTTTCGCGAACCTCCAGCGAGGTAAGGCTCAACCCCTCACAATACCACCGGTGTGGCCTCGAACAAGCTCCAATCGAGCTCAACACCGCCTCTTGCTCCAAGCCGCTAGGGAACCGGGCAAATTCCCAAGAGAAACAAGATCCCGCGGCTTCTCCAAGGATGAAGTGCCTCTAGATGCAAGACTATCAAGCAATGCACTTCTATCACTCTCAATCTCACTCAAGAATCGAAGTTAGAGTGAAGAGATGAGTGGAGAGGAGTCTCACAAGCTCACAAATGAGTTAGGCTGTTGAAAATGTGCAAAAGACACCTCCAAGGACCGGCCAAGCCACTATATATAGACCCCAAGTCGAAATAGAGCCGTTGGTCCAAAACATCCCTCGCTGGCGCTGCGCCGGACGCGCGCCAGTGCCCACGCCGAGCAGCGCCGCCAGCGCTGCGTCCCGGGGGGGCCTCCCCGACATGCTTATCGGACTGCGTATGGTGCGCGCCGGACGCGTCAGGCGCGCCGTCGGCGCCGTTGACTTCGTCTTGTCGGATTTCGCTTGAACTGCGCCGGACGCCAGATCGATCCAGACCGCGTCGGCGCGAGCCGCCGGACGCGTCCCGGCCGCTGATTCAAGCTTCTCCACTACGCCGGACGCGCCCAGCGCCGGCGTCGGCGTCTTTCCATCTTTCCAAGTTTCGCTTCTTGTCTCAAGTTGCCAACACTTCGAAATGTGTCCCGTGAGCACGAGTGTTAGCTTGCCGCGATCGGTTAGACAAGACGAAGTTAGTGCTCTCAATCCTAAATGCATATGCAAGTCAATTGGACCTATAAGCACTTCACCAAAGGATTGTCGCGGCATATCCCTCTTGATAGTCGGCTATCTATCCTATAATGTGATCACATGCTCTATCGTGTCTTGATCACCGAAAGAAAAACCCTATCAAGATACCTTTGCCTTGATCTCCCGGTTTCCTCTCAAGCCGATCACCGAGCTTGACGATCCATCATGTCCACCATCATTGTCCATGTTATGATCGTCATGCTCCTTGTCATCTATCTAATCCTATCTCATAAGTCACACTTAGAGCAAAGGATTAGTCCAACAAGTGTGTCATCAATTTCCAAAACCAAACATGAGATTTCAGAGGGTGCCCGCGAAGCTAAAGGGAAGTTCTATAGGACAACGATTCGCCCGGCGATGCTATATGGTGCTGAATGTTGACCTACAAAAAGGCGACATGTCCAGCAGACTAAGCGTGAGCGAGATGCGTATGTTGCGTTGGTTTTGCGGGCATACTAGATGGGATAGAGTTCGGAATGAAGATATTCGGGATAGGGTCGGGGTGGATCCTATCGAGGAGAAATTGATTCAACATCGGTTGAGATGGTTTGGACATGTTCAAGCGGAGGCCCTCGAGGCGCCCGGTGCGTAGTGGAGTTCTAGAGCGGGTAGATAATGTAAAGAGAGGTAGAGGTCGACCTAGACTGACTTGGGGCGAGGCGGTTAAGAGAGACCTTAAGGAGTGGAATATCTCCAAGGATTTAGCTTTTGGACAGAGCGCTTGGAGGCTAGCTATCAACGTGCTCGAACCATGACTTTGTTTCCTTTTCTATTTACCCTATCTTTATCCTTTTTTGTCTTGTGTCTTTTTACGTTCTTTTTTGTACTGTTTCATATGGGTTTCATCTCTAGCCTACCCCAACTAGCTTGGGACTAAAGGCTATGTTGTTGTTGTTGTTGTTATGAACCATAGTTCATATGGGAGATAAAGGGATAATGGCGCCAGGGTATTTGCCTTTGACCGCCCAAGCATAGGTGACATTGAAGACAATAGGGAGGTGAGGTTAGAGGGATAATTTCATTCTTGTTCATTGCCTCCTCTTCATAAGCCGACATGAATATATATATAGAGCATCCCAGCCCTCTGGGCGTCCAGCTTTGGCCCCTTCGTTTCTCTCAACATTAATCACTCTCTTATTACTCTAATCCCTTCCCCATAAGTCTTAATTGTTGCTGATTACATTTGGTACCTCCTGGGAGACCGAACTGGCCCTTTCGGCCACATCTCGAGCCTTGGTATAGTACTGCCGTCCCCCCATGACATCTCCCCTCCCTTGAGGACCAACTCATCCCTCGAGCTGCGGTGCTTGATAGAGAATGAGGAAGGTGGTACGTCGTCCTGGATCCCACGGGGAAGAGACAAAAAGCTAGCTTCGGGATATACCAAATAGCACTAGTATGTTGGACCTGTCTAGCACCAAGGTAGGTGCCAAAACAAATGTGATGGACACCGCCGTCGAGCTTGTTGCTAGCTTGTGCTGGTCGATTACGCACCGGGAGGCCACATACTCAGATCCCTACGTTGATTGGAGTCGTAGGACATGTAGGCAAGCCCGAGTGGTTGAACGTGCAGGTAGCAATTTGTTGCAGCGACATGTAGAGCAACATGCACATCTTCCGCATCATCCACCGCACAAGGAAACCTCGCCCTGGCACTGCAGGCGCACACCGCTACCGGTCCTCCGGTGATGGCCACGTGATAGCACGTGAGAAATCAGCCGACGCCGCACCCACGGATAGATCGCACCCGCTGGTGTGCTAGGAATCCATGTGCAATCCGCTTGTAGGCATCTTGCCGCCCGGACATTCACGCTCCTCCGGTGATGGCCACAGATAGCCCCGGAGACCACAGCAAGGTGCTTCTCCCCATGCAAGGATCGCACCCGTTGGCATGCTAAGAACCCTCGCTACGCCGCCCTGGCCGCACCGCCGCTTGAGTTCATGCTCGACTTCTCCAATTGAGCATGATAGCGGTTGATCATCACGATGACGCGATCCATGTCCTCTTGAGATGGCGGATCCCATCGGCAAAGTCGCGGGTCACGGTAGGGGCGATCCGCGCCAAGTGTAGCGGCTTGGTGAAGTGAAGCCATGTCGTGGTGATAAAGGGATAATGGCACGGGGTTTACGCCTAACGCCCAAGCATAGGTGAGATTGAAGACAACAGGAGGTGAGGTTAGAGGGATAACTTCATTCTTGTTCATTGCCTCCTCTTCATAAGCCGATTATAGAATATATAGGGCGTCCCACCCTCAAGGCCCAACTTTGGCCCCTTCATTTCTCTCAACATGAATCACTCTCTCATTACTCTAATCCCTTCCCCATAAGCTTTAATTGTTGCCGACACACTGTGGTACCCCTGGGAGACCAAACTGGCCCTTTTCGGCCCACATCTCGAGCCCTAGGACGTCTTTGCTGCGTACCCCCCATGACAAGAACTCTTTTTTGCAGAATAGGGATTTTTAGTTTCATATTAATTGGCAACCTAATAATTACAACCTCCTAAAAGTGCCAAAAAGACCCTTAGGCACTACCTTGTTAAAAGAAACACTATGATTTATTTGGACAAAAAATATAAAAGAAGAACTTTTTTGTGTGTGCGTCTTGCAAGACGTCGTGTCTTGTGGGAAGAGGGGGGCTAATTGGTCGCTCTCCATTTCCAAGATTTGTATAGGCTCAATGTTCACAAAGTAGCTTCATAATAACCAATGTGTTACAAGAGGCGCTTTTCGTCCTCCCAAACTATTGAATTGAAAACAATTTATGCAAGCTCGGACTAGAAATGCAAAAAGGATACGACTATACATTTGTGGTGATATGACTCTTAAACTAGTTACCTCCTCATCTAACATGAAGATAGTCCATCCTAGATATCTCTTGTCCCGACGTTAGGACCTTCTAGTAAATTAGGTAGCATACCCGTAAGTCACGCTTAACGTTAGGACCTTCTAGTAAATTAGGTAGCATACCGTAAGTCACGTTAAGGATACTTGTGGATTCCCGTAGCGTTACCGGGTATGAAGGAGAATTCTATAAGTTACAATATTACTATCATCCTCCTATTCTTTTTTTTTTCTTTTCTTCTTCTTTTTTTTTTTTTTTTTTTTTTTTCTTTTTCTTTTTTTTTCTATACCAACGGGTGCCACTTATAATTTTATCAAAATATATCCATATGAGATCTTGTTTTTAAAGGATTTATTAAAATGAATTTAATGGTGTAATCAGAATTTGATTTATTATTTTGGTTCATGAGTTATAATCTTTTTTTTTATGCCCATAGACATGTGGGGCATGTTGATGGCGTGGCGCAAGGAAGGGTTAGTGAGTGAGCTGGTGAGGGTGGGATGCTAGTGGGGTGTTAGTGGGATGGTGATGTGGCATGTCGAGAGAATTAGCTAGTGGGGGTTCCAAACATAAGTTTTATAGATATGACATGGCATATCACCACTCACGAAAAATAGTGACTCTCCACCATCAATCCTCGAGACCAACTCAATTTTCTCCCATGAACCATTTGAGTCAATGGACTGTATGGAGTTGCATGCACCGACCGTTCAATCGAAAAGCTTGTTGATAGGGAGAGGTGGGAAATTCACTTCAACAAATTGGTTTGATAAAAACTTGAGATAAGGGGTATGTGCCAAAAAAAGGTCCCATAAGTAGTTATTAACACGTAAGCACAAACACAAGAAGTTATCATAAAAAACTAGATAAAAACAAGCATTAGAAAGCAAGCAAACATAAAACACATGGGGTGCGAATAAGGATACGGTGCAGACAAAATAGTTGGTTTATTCTCCTTATATTGCCATCCAAGTAATCTTTAGCTAGCATGATGATTTCAGCCGATCTATGTTGAATTGCCATGAATAAATATTTCTCGATCCCGGTTGAGTCTTGACCCTATTTTAACTCTAAGTTGAGAGGTTTTATCCTTCTTGGCATCATAAAGTATTGACAAAGCTTTTCCTTTTCTAGCTAAACAAAGCGCATCGAGAAGATGCGGTGGATGTTTTTTATGGTTCTTCAATGTGTATTGTGCCCCGAGCTAAATAGTGCATGTACTTCACACGATGAGAGGGTTAGTCATAGCGATCCTTTTCTTTTTGCTATTTAGGTGGATATTTTTTGGTAGGGATAGTTTATTATGAACTTTTCTTGCCTCGCCGAAAGAAGCACAAATAAGGAAAATTGAGGTTTTGCCAAGCACGTATTAAAGAAAGTGAGGAGAAACTAATGCTCCCGGCCTAGAATGTTAGAGATCATGCGCAAAAATTAGACTCTGAGCTTACGGGTTGAATTCAACTTAGAGTTAGCACTACTGGGTACAAACATACTTGAAAGCTGGAAATGATATCCGGCAATACTCTAGAGAACGATTAGTGCAAGGCCTAATGAGCGTCATTCAACCTTGGAGCTATTGGTAAGTCGCCAACCGAATCACCACACATTGTGTCATTGATGACATGTCACACATTATTTACTTGTTCCTTGGGACGTTCTTTTGCATGAGTTTTTTTGACACGGAGGTTCCGATATAACATGGACGAACGTGGAGGAATCGTGGGGCTTCAACGGGTAACAACATGCACCATATAAAGAACCACATATTTATGGCTGCTTCTTGTTGAGAACCGTCGTAAAACCATGAGCCACAAGGCACACAAAGAAGGTACAGAGAGAATGTTGGGAGGAATGAGGGTTCTCTATTATTGAATCACTTTTATGGATGCCTTTTTATAATGGGGGCTTGCCCTATTTATAGGGAGAGGCTATGGGTACACTCCCTAATTATCTTCTCTAAATATTTCCTCCCTAAATATATCCACTACACTCTAGAGACTTCTTTTTCTTTACTAGAGTCCACCATACTCCTAGACTTTTTCTCTTATTCCCTAGAGTGCTAGATTTTTTCCTCCTTGCTTTGAGATTCACCCACACACATGGTTTCACAACACTTCTGTTCCATTTAGACCTTTTTGGTATATGAGATGAAACCTCTGATTTGATGTTTAACAAGTTCTAATGAAAATCGAACCTAATAGAATAGTGTTTGCGAGACTATGTCATGGGGACCTATAAACCTGGAGCTTGTCGTGTTTTACAAGTTCCGAGTTTCAGTCAGAAACTTCTCTGTAATTTCACCAATCTAATGCATCACTTGCAATAAGTTTGGAATATAATCTATGTGTGTGCTTCAAGCACTATCCATAATGTAGGAGGAATGGCTAAAATCTTATATTATAGCCTCATTTACGAGGAAACATGAGAACATGCATTTCGCATGATTGATAAGTATCATAATGTTTAGATTTTTAGATTACATCGATATATCATATTGTCTTGTATACGCTATCTTGTGTCTTTCACTTAAAATATTTAAACTTACAACATCTCATTTAATATTGTCTCAACTATCTGACTGACTCATTTTCAGACTGTCTCCTTAAACATCATTATCTTGTATGTATTCTGGTACAATTTATAATGTTGTTCTTTTACATTTTCCTAGATTTGAAGATACGTTCTTTAGAAAGGTTCTACCTCCGGGTTAACACAAGTGTTGTTCTAAGGTTGCTCTTGTCTGCGCCCTAGCCATATGTGGCATTCTAGTTTTCTATATACTTTAGTAGTACATAATATCTAGAGATACGAATCTGTTATTGATGAAGTAGGATGCGGTCATTATAACCTCTCCATTAGTCAAGATCACAAAGTTATTACGCATTTGTAGCTAAGATCACAAAATTGAGAGACCGACAAGAGGTTGTAATCAAGATTGTCAACTAGCAACACTTTTGATATGCTCTTTTCTTGTGTGATTGCAATCTTTCCAAGCCCAAAAACATTTCCTTTCTTGTCATTGCGAAAGTGATAGATTCATATTCATCAATGCCTTTGATGCTAATTGATTTGAACATATGAGAATCCCCTGGGTCATGTGTTGAGTGCACCCACTATCAAGTATCCAATGCTCTCCTCCCAACACGATAATTGACCTACGTAAAAAGATCAATTCTTCAAGTACCCAAACTTGCTTGGGTCCTTCAAGGTTAGTCACCAAGCTCTTTAGTACCCAAATGACTTTCTTTTTTGAGCCCATCCATGGTGCACCAATAAACTTAACATGAACACCATTGTTTTCCTTTACAAAACCTATCCTACGAGGGACAAAGCGGCCTTGCCTCCTCGATGCCCTCATAAGCTTCTTCTAACTTCTTCCAAATATCATGGGCAATCTCAAGTGACTTGACTTGCCTCGAACACCTTGTCATTGAAGGCTTCATGGAAGGTGCTCATAGCAATGTCATTGGCTTGAGTTTCTTTTTTTCGACCGCTGTTGGTGACTCTTGATTAGCCACTTCAAACTTGTTCTCTGGGTCACCTTCCATACTTCTCTATTGATTGACTTGAGATGTGCGGTCATCTTCACCTTCCAATAGGCAAAATTGGTGCCATCGAATGAAGGTGCCTTCTTGGTGTTGTTGATATGCAAACTCAACGTCATTTTGTCACCGTAGGTTGTTAAGCCACTCAAAAGCGATTGCCTCGCCTCTCGATACCACCTGAAAGGTCCTAATGGCTAGAGGGAGGGGGGTGAATAGCCTATAAAATTTCTACAACAACACTTAAACAACACCGTTAGTAAATAAGATGGTGTAGCTGCCAACAAGCGGTGCTACAAGCTAACTATGGCAAGCCACCCAAGAATTCTAGCAAAACTAATATCTCTAACCACACACAAGAGCTAGGTTGCT
>JADLZK010012842.1:0-282776 GCA_015847255.1 Hyparrhenia diplandra
CTAGAGGAGAGGGGAAGGACGAGTGCTTTACCGGAGATAAGGTGGCGGGGAGCGTGGACGTCGGATCGGAGGAGGTCGCCGTCGATGGGTGCGCCGCTGCGCCTGCGTCGTCTCCTCGCGAGCCAGCCGCGCCGTCTGCTCGTCTCGCTGTTGCGAAGAGACAGCCTGGGTGGTGTCCTGAATTCCTGATGAAGCCACAGCCAAGCAACATTCACCTATGATACGCCGCGGATAGGTATCCTAGCCGTACTATGATTTTTTTGATACATATCTGCATACGTGTGTATCTGATACGGCGAAGTGAATTGGATACGGCGGCCAGGAAACATATCCTTATTCCAATTGGCCGGCCGGATAGCCCATCTTTGTTTCCAGTTCACAAATTTCGTTTTCAGCTCACACCCAATTCCACATCCAAAAAAAAAAGGACAGGCAAGCAGTGGAGCGGGAGTGAGCTCATCTTAGCCATGCTGGGTATATAGTAGCTCCCAACACTCGCCTCCACTCAGCGAGCAACAGCATCCAGGCCACAAAAAAAATTGAACCCACAGCCAAGCAACATTCAGACAGGACCTTCAGCTGAACAAGTCCTGATAACAGCAGAGAAAGCTAGCCATGCCGATTGCTGAGGCAACAGCATTGGTATTTTGTTCATATCCTTCTTGATGACAAGGGCATTACATTCAGATTCAGATGATGTTGCGCATTACAACACAGTTGATGCAGCAAGTTCAGCACATCAAGGCAGGCATTTGAACTGAACAAAGGTTGTTACAATAGCAATGGTTCTAAACAAGTTTGGTTTTGATTTCGAGACAAACTGGAAGAAAATACATCACATTTATTGAGCTCAATGTCTAAGTGCTATGTACTATCATAAAAGCCATTAGTAAACTGTATCATTCAAAGACCAAAAAAAAAAAAAAGCAACAACTAAAACACAATGCGGCTTAAACCCACGATCCAACAAAGAATGAAACATCGCTGCAAGGCAGTAGCGTTCATTGCAATGTTACCAAAACCAAGACCCGATCTAACAATCAGGCTCACCCAGTCACCTTCATGAATCATGTTCGTGTGAGGGTCACCAAATAAAACCAACGTAAATGGAAAAAGGCATTGTTTATTACAGGCCTAAAATACCACTCACGCGCTCCAAATGCAGGCATCCTTCCACTCCCCTCCATTGTTTATTCCAATCTTTGGGGCACAAGACCTCGAGGCATAGTGTCCTTTGGCATCAACGATGACAAAAAACTCAAGACTGTTGTTATCAACTCTTAAAAGCTCTTGGCGCCGCGATGATGCTCTCCACAGTGATGCCATACTCCTTGTAGATTGTTCCGCAGGAGCACTAGCACCGATTTGTCGATGCCAATGGCCTTGCCCTTGGCTCCAATATACTTTGCCAGCCAAGAGTAGACCCAGCCTCATGTTGATTCTTGCGGTAACCGCCGCAGGGAGGACACTCTCCTTGTATTCATCTGACTGCTCATCTAAAAGTTCCCAGGGGAAACAAATGATACAACACGGACTGTCTCCCCCTCCTTCCTCAACTCACCGGCAGCCTTTTCCGCAATCTCCAGTTCAGAGCCGGTACCCCAACACAATGAGATCAGGCTTGTTGCCAGTTGAATTGTCAGAGATTGTATATCCACCCTTCTCAACGCCCTCAATTGAGGTACCAGGCAGGTTAGGGAAGCTTTTGCCTGGAGAGCAGAATAGATGGCCTCTTCCTGTTGAGAACTGCAACTTTGTATGCTCCAGCGGTCTCATTGCCATCAGCAGGCCGGAGCATCAATATGTTTGGCATTGCACGGAAACTCACCAAGTGCTCAATGGGCTGATGGTCGGGCCATCTTCTCCAAGACCAATAGAGTCGTGGGTCATTACATAGATAACTCCGCTTCAGACAGAGCTGAGATCCTGATGGCACCTCTCATGTAATCAGTGAAGACAAAGAATGTAGCACAATATGGAACAAACCCTGACTGTGCAGAGCAATGCCATTGCAAAATGGCGCCCATTCCATGCTCTCTGACTCAAACCGACATTGCGCTCTTCAGGCTAGATCCTTCTGAAGTCACCAAACATCTTAAGCAGAGTCATGTTGAGGACGCAAGATCAGCACTGCCTCCAATAAGACCGAACAACATTAGCAAGTGCATTCAAGCACTGCTGGGAGAGGTTCCTGGTGGCATCTCCTGGGATCTCTGGAGTGTATTTCTATAGAGAGAGAAAAGCAAGAATCTACCGTTAGGGTTTAATTCTCCATGTATCAGTACCAACTGCAGTATTAAGAATAGATATGTATTCTTACAGGAAGTGCATCAGCCCAGCCAGTGGGCAACTCTCCTGTGATGATACTTTTTCAAGGTTGCTGCATCATCAGCATACTTCTTCTCATACTCTGCAAACTTAGCATTCCACTCAGCCTCAAGTGCAGCGCCTTCGGGTGTGTGGCGGCTCCAGTGGCTGCAATGATCCATTCAAAGAAACCATTTGAGTGCTATGCACTTCACTAACTCATAAAGACAATAACTAGAGTACTAGAACAGAGAGTATACCAACCTCTTGACGTCCTCTGGTACAAAAAGAATGGCTCATAGGGCCATCCAAGGTTCTGCCTGGTTGCTTCAACCTCTTTGGCACCCAGTGCACTTCCATGGACACTGTATGAGTTGGCCTTGTTGGGAGATCCAAAACCAATTGTGGTAGTCACCTAAATAGAGTACAAATAAGACCAGTGTTATAAAAATCTACAGCAAACAAAACATAAAAGGTTGCAGATACAAAAAAACCAACCTTGATTAAGGTGGGCTTGTCGGTAACTGCCTTTGCCTCCTTAATGGCTGCACGGATGTCATCATAGCCATTGTTCCCATTCTTAACCCAGATTGTGTGCCACCCAAGAGCCTCAAAGCTGGTGCTCACGTCCTCTGTGAATGCAATCTCAGTATCTCCATCGATGGAAATGTGGTTGTCATCATAGAAAGCAATCAACTTGCCAAGACCCCAGTGTCCAGCCAAGGAGCAAGCTTCATTGGCAATACCCTCCATTTGGCAACCATCTCCCAAAATAGCGTACCTGTACAAAAATCCATGAAACATGTTACCAAAACTGCACCACACAGACTAAAAGCAAGACACTGAAAGTCAAGATTATTATTAGAAGTATTACGTGTAGTGGTCAACAATCTCACTGTCAGGTTTGTTGAAGCGGGCAGCCAGGTGCTTCTCCGCTAGTGCCAACCCAACAGCATTGGCGATACCCTGACCAAGAGGTCCTGCAGAACAATCATGTTGGAAAACCAAAACTTTTAGCTTTACATACAGTACAGCAGGGCAATTCACAGCAAATGGTCAGCCCAGTAGAGAAGAAAACAGACCAGTGGTAACTTCAACTCCTGAGTCTCAAAGTTCTCAGGGTGGCCTGGTGTCTTGCTTCCCCATTGCCTGAACTGCTTCAAATCCTCCCTCCTGCAGCAGCAGCATACCAACCATAGTTAAAAGAAATTAAAAGAAATTCAGTCACACAGGAAATGCTTATCAAACACCTAGCAACTCTAGTGAGGTGAATTACACTCAAATAGTTGTGCTCAACTAAAAGCATGATGAGTGATGACAGGTCCATGGTGTAACGTCTGAGTCTCCAACCAATTTTCCTAGGAAACTTAGCTTCCCTTATTATCATAATAATACATCCCTGACAACTGACAAAGGCAGGCACAGCCTTCCTAGGCCGCCACCAAAGATAGCAGTCAAGATCCAAGCTTTCCAATTATTTTACCAAAAACAAAGATCCAAACTTTACACACGAACCTCCCCGATTTCGCTGCTCCAACCAACCCACCCAGGGGCAAATCCCACGCACAACAAACAGAAGATGCAAACAAACACATCAATAGCATGGAGAAGTGAATCAGCTGGGTTACCTTAACACTGTCGTATCCGGCGAGGTGGAGCAGGGCGTACTGGAGCATGCATCCGTGTCCGGCGGAGAGAACGAAGCGGTCGCGGTTGAACCAGTAGGGGTTCTTGGGGTTGTAGCGCATGACCTCATCGTAGAGGATGTGTCCCATGGGCGCGCAACCCATGGGGAGGCCCGGGTGACCGGAGTTGGCCTTCTCGACGGCGTCGATGGCCAGGAACCGGATCGTGTTGACCGACTTGTCGAGCAGCTCGCCCGTGGCGGCCTTCCCCTCGAGCGTCTCGACGGCGGCGGCGCGCACGACGCGGTGGCGGCGGGCGGCCGCACGGGCGCGGTTGCGGGAAGAAGGTAGCGGGGAGCGCAGGCCGCGGCCGGAGAGCGAGCTGAGCCTGAAGCCCAGGCGCTCGGCCGGGACCGACGACGCCCCGCGCCCGGCGCCAGAGCGCGGCGGCGATGGTGGTGCGCGGCGGCGACGGAGTGCGTGGCCATGGTGCTGTGATGGGTGGAGGAGGAGGAGAGGCGGGCGGAGATGGCGAGCCTGCGGCGGTCGGGGAGATCGGAGATGGGAGGGAGGGGGCTTATGTATAGACTCTGGGGTGCGTTCTGGGGGGACGCGTTGCCAACAACAAGAAGGAGGAGAAGGTAGCAGCAGAGCTGAGGCGGCTAGGGAAATCCAGGTGGACATGGTCCATGGACCAGAGGTTTGTTGAAGCCGCCATTGGGCTGCTAAAGGGTGGGTTGGTAGAGCTTTCAGTCAGCAAATGCTTCATTTTTGTATTTTATAAGTTCACACCAATCAACCTCTTCGTGATTTGAATCTACTTTTGGAGAGATAAAAATGTGAAATGAGGACAATTTGGATGACGTAGCACTATTCAAGGCAAGACACACTCAGAAGTCCTAAGAGTCATTTCGCAAGAGGCTCAGAGTAAGGCTTTCTCCAACACGCAAATGTGGCTTTCTCACTTTCACACATAACCAATGACCATAGTTGGTTAGAGAGGCTATTTGGAGTTGGGACTAAAAGAGTTTCTTTTTAATACCTATGGAACCAAATAGGAGGAAGTTTTTTTTTTTTTTTTACTTTTACTAAAAGTCCCAAAAAGGTTCTCCTTGAGAGTTTTTTTTTTTTTTAGAAAAACCCTAGGACTAAAAAAAGTCTTATGACTAATAAAACCAAACAGGCCTATATCATCTCAAATAGCGGCCTTGTGCCATGTCAGGTCTTGCAAAGGGTGCCAATACTCAAATAAGAAAAGGTGCAAGCAAAGCTTTTGGAAGAAAATTGAGACTGGTTATGAGAGAAAAGGGTAGGCGAGCCAAAGAATGTCTACCTAGAAAGAGAAATGGTCATATTAGCATCAAATAATTTCACTAGTTTGCGATATTAAAAATATGACTTCAACTATTTTTTTCTCTATATGGCTAACTTTGATTGAGACCACTAGTATTAGCTACATGCAAAGAGACCGTGCCATGAAGGAGCTTCAACTTCGGCTCCAACTAAGGGCATATTTGGTGAAGCCGTTTAGGCTTACCGGCTCCGCAAGTATTGCACCATTGTATAGCCAATGTAGTGGAGCCGTATGAAGCATCCAAAGTCAATATCCATAGAAGTTCTTAAGATTTATAATCAAATTGTATGTGAGTTGCCTTAAGTTAAACATTTTAGTTCTTCATTGAATTATAGAAGAACTCATTAAGATTTATAACATCAAATTAGTATAATTAGATATCATAGAACATATTTTTTCATAATATACTCTTTTTATGTCTGGATTAGTTAAGTATATAAGAATCGATTGATTTATTTAGTGACGGATTGAGCAGTGGAGTTGTACGTACCAGCAGCTACAGCACGCACACAGTTAAGTAGTGTCGAGGAACCGGACCTACCTGGGCCGCGTGCTTCATGTCTCGCCGTGCGGCCGTGCCTGCTCGTGCGCTGCCGCCGCCGCTCGTGCACACCTGCTCATCCGCGCCGCTCATCGTCGTCGTGTCGTGCGGCGCACGCCGGCGATGCCCCTCAGGCCCCACTGCACGGCCGGCTCTCGGCGGCGCACGCCGGCGTCGTACTCCGTATACGCGTACGCACTCGAATGGAAAAAGGTACAGAGACGATACCAACATGGAAAAAGGGAGGGGACGACGAGACTTGCGTGGTCCTTGTTGTAAGCCAAGGGATAGCTTCCGGGATAAGGGGAATCAGGAACGTATGACGCTAGTTTGTTTTGAGGCCGAAATCCCATCGCCATTAACGTGGGCTCCACACCCATAAGGCTAATAAGACCAGCAAAGCATCGCCATTAAAACTCGAGTTGCATATGTGCCGCACGTCCGCAAGCTCGATTACGTCTCGGTGAAGTGAAATCCTCATCCTCACTCGTTGTCACGGGCCGAAAGGCCGGGCCGGCGAACCACCACCGTGTACCGCCACCTGTGCTCCCCGCTGGCCATCGCATAGTCGCCCCAGCCTCCATGCCGCTTGGCACCTCTCACGATCGGGCAACCTCACGCCACTCCATGCCTCCATCTCCATGGCGCCGCCTCATCCTCTCTCCACCTCCATGGCATTGGCACCTACCTCTCCGTACAAGGCCGCCCCCCCGTGCGCCGCCTTCTCGCCCCTCTCATCCCCTACGTCGTTTGCCCCTCTAAATTTGACCATGGTCCGTGGAAGACTAACTAACTTTTTTTTTAGTCCTAAGGGCCTTTTAAAACTTTTCCCCTTTTTTTATTTAAAAGTTTCTCTTTTATATTTAGACTAAAAAGAAGAAAAGCCTCAAAAAAGTTCCTCCCTATTCGGCTTTGGTAGAAGACTAAAATGAACTTTTTACTCCCAAAAACTAAAAGTCTTTAAACCAAACAGCCCCAAGTCACAGCTACAGCTCCACCATCCTAGATCCTTTTGGCGCGACGGCAGCAATGGCTTCACAGGCAAAAAAAATACATGTTTTTCTATAAGCCCTGACCTGAGATCGGGTCTTTAGCTTTGAGGTCCGGGAAAGTACTTATCTGCTTCAACATCTTTCACCACTAACGTGTGAGGTCGATCGGCCTTTAAAACATCCATATTTCGTACACTCCCGATACTAGCTCTAAGGCAATGTAAGTGTTTTTTTTTTCTTTTCTTAAAGAAAACAACACTCCATTCCTTTATTAGTGATATAAGACCACATAGTTACCTCACTAACTAATAATAAATTCATATATTACTAACTGAATCAGATAGTTAGGTCAAATAGACAAAGGCACTATGGATAATCTAATATACTTTTTTTTTTTTTTACAAAACAAAATAAAGGTATTGGATTATTTGCCTTAATTGATAATAAAAAGGGCTACTTCCTGCTTGGGCTTTACAAACTCTTTGAAGGGAGAGTGTCTGACCAAATTTGGGGTGAGCGGGTACGTTGTTGCATGATGGAGACGGTAGTTATAGAAATCTTTGCCAAACATGGATGGTACAAAATGTCAGATAGACTTGGCATCTCTCTTTGGGTGCTTATTTTGTAACCTTGGTTTTGCAATAGTTATGTGCATATGTGAGAGAGAGAGAGAGAGAGAGAGAGAGTAGAGACTAGAAAATTAAAGACTAATATGTATGAAAAAGCATATCGCCCCTATTCAGAATTTATAAAAGCACTATCAACAATGCAGTTTGATGATTATATCATAATCCATAATAATACAGAATAAACTAGCGTTATTCGGCAAAGACGTTCTGCCATCTTTCTTTGATTATAAGTACAACAAGATTGGTACTAGGAATCTGACACCCAAATTGGGATTGGAAGGGATAGAGAGGGTGGAAACCATCCCATCATTTTTCATTCAAAATCCTGAAAAAGTATGAGCGTTAGTTTAGGGCCGGGTCACGGGCTACATTGTATATATATGGTTGGAAGCAAAAACATGTTATGAAAATGGTACACTCAAGATTGAAAGTGGAGAAATTATTTTTATTTCTTTGCTTGTCGTTTTAGAGATTAGATGCCATTATAAATAGCCCGACTAGTGGGAAAAACCTAAGAAAAATAAGGTTTCCTTATATTTTGGAATACCTTTTGAAACATTTCCTATTTTATTATTTCCTAATAAGATACCTGCCCTTATAGATGAGATGTTTATAGGTACACCAAAAATTACCTAAGATAATATTTTTGTTTTGAAGACACAAGCTAGAATCGTGAGGAAGTCCAAAGCGGTGCAGCAGGGGGGGGTTTGTTGGTGACTGGTGAGTGGTGAGGTTGGGGTGGGGGTAGGTGGATGGAGGGAGGGAGGGCCTAATTAGCCACTTTCGGCCGACGACGACGTTCATGACACATCTCATCTTTGATTATAAGTACAACAAGATTGGCACTTTGAATCTGTCATGTCTCCAAACCTCTTTTACCCATAGCATCAAAATCAGTGTTGCAAACCATCCCATCATTTTTCATTCAAAATCCTGAAAAAGTGTGATCGGTTAGTTTAAAACAAAATGGAAATCCACTCGCCCCTACATTGTATATGGTTGGTAGGAAAAAAAAACATGTCATGAAAAAGTGGTACACAGCGGAATCGAAACGTATTCATGCAATTGTACTTCCACTCCATCCCATGGAGTTTGACACTTTTAAACTTCATGTTTGACCATCCGCCTTATTCAAAATATTTATGTAAATAATAAAAATAAATTAATTAATATTTAAGTATATTTATTGATAAAATAAATCATAACAAAATAAATTATATTTGTATACAAAAATATTGAATAACACCAATAATCGAAACAGAAGTCCGTAATCTGGCTGCTGCAAAACTCAATGGAACCAAGAGAAGCACGTAAGTTCGGTTCGGGTTGGTGTTGATGCTTTCGGCGGCTGCATCTGAATTTTAAAGCGTATCTGACAACTGATACATAACAAAATGGATGAATAAAAGGTCAAAACGACTTATAATTTAGAAGAGACGGGAGGCATTTGCTTGCTTATTGTTGATAGACAAAGGATACCTGCAGTACTGTTTAAGTGTTTATAGGTACAAACAACGTATCTGTTTTCAATTTTTTTTTGCATTGATAAACAGAGCCAGACTGAAGAGGGTCCATAGACCGTGTGCAGGAGGGGGTTTGTTGGTGACTGGTGAGTGGTGAGGTTGGGGTGGGGGTAGGTGGATGAGGGAGGGAAGGGGTGGTCGGTCGATCACGGCCGACGACGACGAGAGATGATCACGGCCATCGGGAAGAGGATAGGAAACAGCCTCGTTAACATTTGGATTGGTTCCCTTCTGTAATTTTGTATGGTTTATATCGTTCGTATATGGGCAATATATAAAGCAACAAAACAAAGGCAGAGATGGAGCTTGGCCCTTTGCGCATGTTGGGGCCGTCGCCGTCGCAAAGCCGCGGCCTGACTGCGATGCGCCAGCGCTTGCAGTTGCAGCATTGGAATCTAGCCACACACAGCCACCAAAATGCATCGGAATATCCGGACGGAACTTTTGGTGTCCTGATCGACCTGGTAGCTGCATGGGCACGTATTCTTTGTGCACGTCACCGTCGTCTGCAGACTTGTTGCACAGCACCGATGCTCGCTCACTTCGCCGTCGGGCGGCGCCCGTCGCCGGTCGCCGGACAGACCATTCCAGCTCGGAGTCCTCTAGTACGTACGTCGGGCTCCTGGCCGCTGCATATCCAAGAGACCAACAGCATCACGGCTATTGCGTTGAGTTGCCTCTGATGAGTTGAAAGCATCGTTTGACTCTCCACCACCTGTTGAGACAAAGCTGCAAGCAGCAGCCTTCATGGCCCCAAAGGGAACGCATCGGAAGGGCCACGCCGGGAGACGAGGCGAGAGATCCCAAAACGACACGAAGAATTAGTGTGTTTTAAAATGGTAAATGGTCTTGTTGAGCTCAAGGTTAAAACACAGGCTGGTTGGTGTATGACTGTATGGGTCTGGTGGGTGTGGTTTAAATGTTGCACGATGACGACGAGAACGACGACTTCAGGCATTTTGATTTTGCGTTCACCACGTTCTTGGGAGCTATTTGCGTGGACCGGCTTTCCTCCTATTTGCAATGCCATGGGCCGGCCTTTGTAGCATTGTCCAGCCCATAGATGATATTAAACGGATGCGATCACCCAAAACAAAATTGTAGCTATAAAGAAAAACTCCATCTCTGCATCAATCAATAATTACTATTGCGTGCTCATAAAATATATTTAATATTATCAGTTTGAAAACTGGACTTTGAGACTAACAGCATCTTCACTGCAAGTAAAATTTGGCTGACGTAGCGCCACATCCGCAACAAGAGATGTGCTGCACTCAACTTCCGTGTATTTAAATCAATTTGCATTAAACAGCTTGCCTCATAGTCCTTTTTTGATCGCATTACACTGTATTTAAAAATAAAATAAAAAAAGTTTCATTTAGATGAAACTCACTTGCATGATTAATTAGCAACTGTATTTATGAGTTAGGAAAATTAAATGCTTATGAAAAGCATAGAATGAAATTTTACATTGAGATTGAGTGTTTCGCCTAAGTTTCATCGTTCATCACCTGAGAATGATAACGAATTGTTCAAAACAAAAATATGCAAAATTTTTTACAATAAATACCAATTAGATATACTAATATATTATTTAGTATTAGAAAATTTATTCTAACTCAATAATATATGAAACCTGTTTCTTTGTATTCATAAAATCATGTTCTACACTAGTCTAGATATAAAAAGGGAGAATTCAGACCAACATAAAATCCATTGCAGATCGCAGTGTGAATCACCATGCAACCTGTCGTGCAAACTCTAAAGATTGTTTGTTTCCTCAGCAAAAATGTCTTGCTTAACCATTGAGACATGCACAAGAAATTCCAAATGAAAGAAAAATATGATCCTTATTGCACGCATATGGTCTAATTTGGTAACAGCATTGTTTCTCTTTCAGGCCGGGGGCATCAGAAGAAATAACGTGTCAAATACATTTTTGGACCATTTAGTGGCAGCCTTTGTGCGATTTCTTGATTATCACAAGAACAGACGTCTGCGACTTGACTTAAGACATGTGTACGTACCAGGAACACATTTTTTGACCAATATGGCAGTTTGGACGGGCTCAGAATGCTAGACTTCATATGAATCAGTTTCATATTTTTGTGAGTTAGAACAAAAATTTTCTGGCTAAATAACCTTTTGAAATCTTTTTTTTTTTAAGTTATCGCGATTTACCTTCCTCATGGGTAAACTATAATCACCGCCACCGCGCAACGTAACTAGGCGTATGTACCAAATAGGTCCAGCGAGTGTAGGGCCAGCGTGTCAGTTATGCAATTTTTAGTCTTCGTCCATTTTAGTAGCGTCTGCTTGTCTCCACACTGTGCACACACGAAGCACATGTTTCCCCTGTGGAGCCCACGGCAACTACCGCTCCCGATCGAGTTTGGTTGGTGTCCTGTGCGGTCGAAAAGAAAGCACAACTAGCACGTTAATAGTCGGTCAGTGATGTTCGCTTCAATTATATGTATCTTCATGAGCCATGACATAATATTTAAGAATCTCACAAAAAATAAATAACATTAGTGAAATTGATACGATTATTTGCATCTTTAAGTCATGAAATTAACCTTTTTGGTGATGTTCGAACTTATTAGTCATGATAGGGTGTTTCATTTCATTTAACATGACATGACAACTTGGAAACAATATCCTGAAGTCATCATTGGTGACTCGTCCTAAGCCTCTTAACGCCGCTAACTCTAATGTCAAACACCATAA
Source organism: Hyparrhenia diplandra (assembly GCA_015847255.1). Classification (NCBI taxonomy): domain Eukaryota; kingdom Viridiplantae; phylum Streptophyta; class Magnoliopsida; order Poales; family Poaceae; genus Hyparrhenia; species Hyparrhenia diplandra. Next base: position 11,699 of record JADLZK010012842.1, read on the forward strand.
GTAACAAAAAAAAAAAGAAATGAAAAGGTGTAGTATACTAATATAGTATACCTTGGAATATGGCCATCCACGAATGAATCTTATTTCCTCTCACAACAAAATAGTATCAAAAGTTGTTGGCCAAAGGAATAGTGGCATATATACAACTTATTAGAATGGCCACCCGGTGTAAAGTTGAGCACTTTGGGCTGGTAGCCAAGCCTAGCAAAATTTGTCCAACCTTGGTGCAGAGGTGAACAGCGCCCTTTTAAGCGTCCTTTTGAAATTTTCCTTTGATGGCCAAGATTGTCGGTAACGTATGGGGCACGTGATCCAAATACACCCTCTAGCTAAGGAGTGAGATGACTTAACGTGAAGGGTAGCAAAGATGACTTGTGTATCTTTTTGGAGAAAAGAAAAACTTAATACATTATTTTTTTTGTTATGTCACCGCATAGGTGACTCAAAGTGGATCAATTTATTGAACTATCTAGCACCTCATATGTGGATCGCAAGTTAACACTACCTTAATAAGATCGATGCTATACACGGTGGATCTTTGATGTCGACACTCACACTATATTGTGTTCATCTTTGAACCTATCTAACCACTTTACTCAACCTAGGACACCATCAAAACACGACTATATGTAAGAAGAATAAGAGGGATATGGTAATTCCAAAGCTTTTGCCTATTGGCTTGAACTTATTTAACCATCCAGCTAGATACTTTTAATTTAAAATAAAATAGTTTTTCAGATTTTATCCTCACACAAATAAAAACACCGACACAATAACAACTTCACATAAGACAATTTTTACCAGATAGCTGATTTTACTGTGAAAAGGTTAAAAATATAAACTCTACCTGGTGATCTTTAAAGTCAACATAACATTTTGTCACATCAGTAAATTATAAAATAAATAAAATCATTACTAAAGTATTCTAGTAATAAAATAAGTCTATCTTTTTATTTTTTTTTTTTTTTTGAGAGAGAGATCAGGACTCGGAAAAAAGCCATGGGCCCAAATAAGTCAATCCGGGCCGAGCGGGTTTTGCTGCGTGCAGAGCTTTGCTTCATTATCCAGCCCATAGTTGATAGCTATTGCACCAGCCCCTATATTTTTTTTCTGTTTCTAAAAAATGACAATTACACATGAATACTATCCGTTTGATCTTGAAATTAAATTCATCCTATAAACTATAGTACGACTATGGAAGAAGAATCGATAAAATATATAAAAGTTGAAAGAATTTTTTTTTTATAGAATCAATTTTTCATATCCAACCAGACTTAATTTGAGATAAAATTATATGTTAACTATAGAAAACAATTATGAAACTCAAATGCAGACAAATAGCCTAATTATTTAAGTGGATTGAAATTCCAGTTTAAAATGAAGAGATCAAAACAGGCCGGATAACGATTTTACTTGCCTACACATACGAAGTTTATCATTTAAATATTTTTATTGTTAAATCCCTCTCCTCCATCCTCTATGTTAAGGTTCAACGTTGACGTGCTCGTTGCAATATTGCAGATTATTGTACTAGTAATTATTTGCACGACGGCATGATGCATGATTCGGTGCAGCACACCACATCCCAAGTTCTTTTGGTAGGTCTAAAGGAGTTCAGAGCATTTTCTACTACCCGGCCAACCAACCATTGTATCATTACAAAAAGACTGAGGTGATCGAAGTCATATATAGGTTGGTTGTCACTGTCCCTTGTTGGTTGCCTACGGTATATGGTTGGTTGCCTTTTGGCTCGTCATGACAATGGTGGGTGATGAACTTCTAGAGCATCAGAGCCACATGGTGGTATGCAAAAAATAGGGCTTAACATTTCTATATCATGATATCAATAACGATAATATTTTTTTAAGGAAAAAAAGTCAGCTTCAAATATCCATTTAGAAGGCCAAATAAGACGGTTGTTACCACACTATATATAATCTGGTTTGTTCAAATATAAATTAAAACTGTTACCCTAAACATTTATATTGTGATGAGATGGATAACTTGGATACAACTTAGTATAATATGTCATTCCATTTACACTTTAACACATGAACATTGGATGGATTGAGGTTAGATACATAGGCAACCAAGCAATTGATCCTTCCAACAGGTAATAAATGTTTTGGTCACATGAAAGATCACCTCATGAACAACGTGATTTTTAACCTAGCTATTGTAAATTTTTCATTATGGACGTTCAAGAAAACGCCCCAAACGACGAGTCTTGAGAAGGAGCATGTCGAGGAGGCTGGTGCTAGGGTTGTTCACGGTAGACAGACGACCTAGAATGCAAAAATAAAAAGTCAAAAAAAAAAAAAAACACCATATACTTTGGTAACAACTCATACAAGTAGGTTGAAAAGGCTATGGCTTGGAAAAGGTAAAACAAGTAGATTTTTTTTGTGTTTGATTGATTGGATTTTGTTGCATTGTCCACGTCGTTTATATTAGTGTGACTTTGAATTGTTTTTTAGAATAGTATAAAATTGGTCTTATTATGATAGGAGACAGTTTATCAATTAAACTTTCACACCACTATACTTCAACTCGTTAAATTTTATTCGGACCAGGAAGTGCAACGTCGACATATATAAAAAACTGTTGCCTAAGAAAAAAATTTGATGCGCTAAAAAAAAAAGTGTGTAGAACATATAAAAAAAAAAAAAGCATGAAAGTTCACTTGGCAGGTTATCGACCTTGCACATGGCTTCACGGAGAAGAAAATCTAACAATAGTCCTCCATGCTCGTGGTACAATGGAATTCACAACTTCAATAAAAATGTACAAAGGTTCATTAAGCTTGTCCACATTTGCCTCTCAACATATTCCTCTTTTATTCTTCCACTAAAAAGTGAATAAGACAAAATTATATCTTATGCACGCTGTCAGCCGACGCCCCTCGTGTCAATTATTTTAACACTTTTTCTTTACACGTTAGGTATCAAATGTTGACATGCTCGGCGTACTGAGATCATTGATTTTCACCTACGATGGCAAAGCACGATAACACATTGTTGTTAGCAGATAAGTCTAAAGGCTTTAATTCTTAGCTACGATGATGTAGCACATGACGCTTTTACCTTAATTATAAAGATGTGCTTCTTTATTTTATTCACCAATAAAAACATTATTTAATGTTAACTTGCCTTCCAACCAATTGGCAACCAACGGTAGTGCGACCCAACAAATACATATTGTGTTTCGTTTGTTCACTTAGAGGTCCACTTTCCTTGTCCTCATTTCTCTCTTTTAATGTAAGATATAAATCTAGTATATTTTCGCCAATCATAATACAGGTTTACAGCGACGAAACGACCCGTGATAAGTCAGTTTTTAATTTGTGAGCCTTATATGACATGAACACAAGCATAACTAGACCTTCAAAACGGCAGGGGAAAGTCAAAAGGAAAAAAACCAAGGCATGTCAGCAAAACAAAAAGTGGGTGAAATGTGCCGGAGGCCCGAAGCCGGCACGAGGCCGTGCGTGCAAAACCAACTCCACCTCCGGCCCGATCCATGCGCCCACCTACACCTCCCCCACCAGTTCTGTCACCCGTTGGGGACTCGGCGGCGCCACTGCGTCGCGTCGCGGGGGGTTGGTGACAGGCAGGCTGCTCGTCGGCTCCGGCTCACCTCACCGGCCCCGCCCGCCCGCTTCTATTTCTTCTTCCCCACCCGTCGTGCTCCGTCCCCAGTCCACGCCGCCACCAACCGCGGAGGCCCAACCAAACCAACCCCCCTCCCAACCCCGAGACCGTCCGCCCTACCAACCCGCGTCGTCGGCAATGGCGGCGGCCATGGCGACCAAGGCCGCCACGGCGGCGGCCCGTGTCGCTGGACCTCGCCGCGGGACCGCGCGCCACCACCACCGCCCGAGCTCGGTGGGCGCGCGTCCGCCGGTCCCACCGCCGTCCGCGGTCTGCGGGCGCGCGGGCGCCGCGCGGGGCGGTCGCCCCTTGGCGGCGGCTGCGGCACCCGCGGTGGAGGCGGGCGCCGAGGAGATCGTGCTGCAGCCCATCAAGGAGATCTCTGGCACCGTCAAGCTGCCCGGGTCCAAGTCGCTCTCCAACCGGATCCTCCTGCTCGCCGCCCTGTCCGAGGTGAGTTGGCACGGACGGCCCCTCCCCTTCCTGGCTAACTGGAATTCGGGTGTGGAGATAGAGATTTTACGGGGGTTTGCTTGCTGCTGCCCTGTTTCTCTGCTATACTTATACTGAAATGTTTCGAATTCTCGGTGTGAAATGCCGATCTCGCGATCTCGCGATCAGATGCACTACATGCCTTGCTCCCTACCTGGTCTAAGAGTAGTTTGTATTCGGCTTGATTGAGATGATCAATCAAGGTGTAAGTAAACACTAAGAAAAACCGGGTGTTGACTTATCGGCCTACTCATTCTTGGGAACTTGGGATGCCTGCTGGGCTGTGCCGTGTAATTTGGGTACAGGAAACCAACCTTGAAAGGTGGATCCTATCCAGGGTCACCTACGTTGCTGTTAACAACCCCGATAACAAAAATGTTCAGTTTGTCATTCACTACGAATTCTCCGTGTAGTTGCTCGAGCTTTGAGATGGAGCCCTGTAGTTTTGTTTAGTAGCCAGTCCTTCCTGCCGCTTGTTTTCAGGTTTAGATGATTGATGTGTAAACACGAAACAGGGGATTCTTGCTATGCCAGACTTTTGATTGTTAGGATGCCCTGCTGTCTATTGGTGTCTGGTGGGTATGCTATGAAATTTGGGTACAAAAACTAGCCCTGAAGGGTTGATCTTATACCGTTGTCACAAACTATGAAGCATTGATGATCTTGAACATTCACGAGGCTAGCATTGTTAACTTCTGAATAAGGATTTTTTTTACACCTCTGTCCCTGTTTGAAAAAAAAAACTTTGTTAATAAGGATAACAAAGCGGCCGAGGGTTGCTTGTTGCATATTAATTGCTTTTTTTATAATCAGCAGGCCTCCTGCTCAGTTTGTTTACAAAAAAAATAATTATGTTTTTAAAATCTTTGATCAGGGACAACAGTGGTTGATAACCTGTTGAACAGTGAGGATGTCCACTACATGCTCGGGGCCTTGAAGACTCTTGGGCTCTCTGTTGAAGCGGACAAAGCTGCCAAAAGAGCGGTAGTTGTTGGCTGTGGTGGAAAGTTCCCTGTTGAGGACGCTTAAAGAGGAAGTGCAGCTATTCTTGGGGAATGCTGGAACTGCAATGCGACCATTGACAGCAGCTGTTACTGCTGCTGGTGGAAATGCAACGTATGTTTTTTTTTCCTACAGTACTTGACTAGTACTTGTTGAAGTTAGTATGAAGTCCATGGGTATGTCTAGTGTCTTATGGTGTATTGGTTTTTGAACTTCAGTTACGTGCTTGATGGAGTACCAAGAATGAGGGAGAGACCCATTGGCGACTTGGTTGTTGGATTGAAACAGCTTGGTGCTGATGTTGATTGTTTCCTTGGTACTGACTGCCCACCTGTTCGTGTCAATGGAATTGGAGGGCTACCTGGCGGCAAGGTTAGTTACCAAGGGCCACACAACATGGCACATGCTGCATTCTTGTGTAAATGGTATAACTGTTGTTGAGATTTGGGAAAGCATAGATAAACCTGAATTTGACTCTACACCACAAAATAACCTACAAATGGTCATCCTAACTAGCAAACCATGTTTCCATTAAGATCAATGATTTAATACTTTTGGCATGTGTTTAGCAACTTAATTTCCATATTCTGGATTATTACCAGCTTTCTTGTCTAGTATTATGTGTTTTTAACATGAATTAACTCTTACAGCTGTTACATTGTACAGGTCAAGCTCTCTGGCTCCATCAGCAGTCAGTACTTGAGTGCCTTGCTGATGGCTGCTCCTTTGGCTCTTGGGGATGTGGAGATTGAAATCATTGATAAATTAATCTCCATTCCTATGTCGAAAATGACATTGAGATTGATGGAGCGTTTTTGGTGTGAAAGCAGAGCACTCTGATAGCTGGGACAGATTCTACATAAAGGGAGGTCAAAAATACAAGTAAGCTTTGTAATTTATTTCACTACTTTGATGATTCAGTTTTTCTTTTTTGGGAATCTTGATGATTCAGTTTTCATTTTGCCAAATATGAATGTACCTTAGACAAAAATCATTGCTGGGAAAAACTAGCAGTGAGTATTGACTGTGTAAATTATTTAATCAGTTGAATATGACCAGTCTACTGAGCCAAGAACAGGAACCAAAATAACCAAGCAAATGCCTAGTTAGTAATCACCTAGTTATACGGAGAGGGGACAACCTTTTAGACAGTTGATAGCACCATAAGCAGCATTCTCTTGAAATTTGGCATATAGCAAGTTACAAAGACAGTCTAGGTAGCTGGGCCCATAGCTGCTTGGTATGGATGCCCTTTTTTATTTTCAGGAAAAAGCAGATGATTATTTTTATGTGCCTCCTTTATGATGTGTGAACCTGCTCCTATATTTCTTTAGAAGGATATTTCCATGTTGTTACCAAACATGCTTCCCTTTAGTCCATTTTACTGAAATCAGTTCACTAGTGGTTCCCTAAACTAGACCTCCTTTTGCTTTGCAATCAATAGGTCCCCAAAATGCCTATGTTGAAGGTGATGCCTCAAGTGCAAGCTATTTCTTGGCTGGTGCTGCAATTACTGGAGGGACTGTGACAGTTGAAGGTTGTGGCACCACCAGTTTGCAGGTAAAATTTTGCTGAAACGCTAACTACTTTTGCCTTTTTTGGTTTTGCATTACTCTCCAGCATAATCATCTGTAAATGTCAAATATATATACTTTAGTCACCCTGTTTTTTTGTTTTGGCAAATAAGTCACTAATCATCTGTAAATGTCAAATATATATACTTTTAGTCACCCTGTTTAGGTTAGTATTTATGTAATAATAGCTAGTTAAACATACTAACCTAAACAGTCCTGTAAAATGCACTCCTTATGCTGTCTCTTTTTCTTTATTGATTTGCTGAATACGCAGGGTGATGTGAAATTTGCTGAGGTACTGGAGATGATGGGGGCGAAGGTTACATGGACCGAGACCAGCGTAATCGTTACTGGCCCACCACGGCAGCCATTTGGGAGGAAACACCTCAAGGCCATCGATGTCAACATGAACAAAATGCCTGATGTTGCCATGACTCTTGCTGTGGTTGCCCTCTTTGCCGATGGCCCAACAGCTATCAGAGATGGTGGGTCATTCTCTGCCCTACTACCATGCCTTTTCATGACAAGACTTCATATGGAGTAGCATTCAAGAGATGACTCTGGTTACGCCCTGCTAATAGCTATTGCTCTTTGACAGTGGCTTCCTGGAGAGTGAAGGAGACCGAGAGGATGGTTGCAATCCGGACGGAGCTAACCAAGGTAAAATGACATGCTTTACAGGTCTCATGTCTTCTTTCCACAGCTCTCTGCCTCTCGTGCTTGCCTGCGGTAGGTTCATCCTCAATTGATGTTTGTGTTACGCCAGCTGGGAGCATCTGTTGAGGAAGGACCGGACTACTGCATCATCACACCACCGGAGAAGCTGAACGTGACGGCGATTGACACATACGACGACCACAGGATGGCCATGGCCTTCTCCCTTGCCGCCTGCGCCGAGGTCCCCGTCACGATCCGGGACCCTGGTTGCACCCGGAAGACCTTCCCCGACTACTTCGATGTGCTGAGCACGTTCGTCAAGAATTAAGCGTGTGATACTACCACGCAGCGGGATTGAAGTGATCTTGCTAGGCATGTGCTGAGGAAATACTTTTCTTTTTGTTTTTGCTTCTCTTTCGCGGGATAAGTTTTGAGTCTGTAATATTTAGTTTGTAGCATGTTCCTACAATTCTTGAGGTTGTGTATTGTACGCCAAAATTCGCTTACAGAGTGCTTCTGGAATAAGAATAAATTAAGTTCCAGTGGTTCTTGGTGTGTTGGGGCATTCAGATTTCATCACAAAGCATCTCCGTGAACAGTTACAGGCCGGCTAAGTAACACGCGGCCATCCTCAGTGCCAGTGCTGCTGATACGTAACCTCACAAGAACACGAAAGGTAACCCAGATGTAAAACCACAAACCATTTGTACTCAAACTGATAATCAACTAGTCTCAACTCCAGAGTCTCAACACACTCGGGAGTCATTCAAATTCAACTATCACGTCTCAACATCTAGTCTCAACATCTAGAGCAACTCAGAGCCAAACCAACACTCATTCAACTATGAACATCCAGAGAAACAGGCAATTCAGATTATCTGATAAACATACTTGAGCCCCACACCAACACATACTCATTCAACTATTAACATCAAGAGAATCAATCAACTCAGATTCATCCGATAAACATATACTTGATAGTGTAAGGAAGCAACACATCAAGAATTCATGTGAAAAGAAATGCATTATGGGGAGCATCCATTAACCATTTTCCATTCATGCACCAACATCCGTTGAAACAAGCCCACACCGTGTCACAAAACCTCAATAAGACTGAACTCTGATGCAAATAGCTTATCGATTAGGAGGGAATTCCTCTGTTACAGCAAGTTTTCTCACTAGAAACTGAACACATCCTGTTCAACTGCATTTCTAATCCTTTTGAAATGATAAGATGCTGGCTATGACATTACGCGTCGCTGATAGTCACCTCAACCTCCACACCTGGTTCAATGGTGATCGAGGTGATCTGCTTGACCACGTCTGGTGTACTGATGAGATCAATCACCCTCTTGTGAATCCTCATCTCAAAGCGATCCCAGGTGTTGGTACCTGAAATAGTCAAGACAATTATCAATAATTGCATCAAGAATAATCCGTATACAAAGTTAACTCCCTAAAGAAATCCTGTCAAGGATAACAAGAAACATCAAGAATCAAAGTTGAAGGAAGAACTAACATGCTGGCATCAGTTTTAAAAAGCTCGATTTTGAAACATCAAGTATCAGTATAAACATAATGCATCATCATCTGCTCAGCAAGTTAACAAATCAACAAAATTATCCTCTAAAGATTGACATAACTCCTATATTTCAAATATAGGAACACTTAATGCAGCAAAATGACAGGCCAAGAAATACTAAATTTGCATAGCATCACAGGTCTCAATTCCAACAAAATGCAGATCACATCAATAAAAAGAAACTTAGAACATCACTCAAAAGTTAACTGGAAAAATGCATTCATCTGAAACACTTTCTTGAATGGACCAACCGTCAGTTTTAAAAGCTCGAATTTGTAAGTCCTCAGAGAAAATCTCAGGATTAACTTGTTTGGCATCATATGGTTAGCCCATCATAAACAGCAAACCCAACAAATTAACTCAGGTGAATTAGACTGACTGAGTGAGGTCCTAACAGGAAATGCATGCTAGGTATTTTGCACTGAACTTTCTTGGATGTAGAGGGCTCAATAAGGGTAGCAAGAAAGGCATCAATGGCCCACCCAATAACTAAAAATATATTCATCAACAGTAGAAAACCAGGAAACTGGTAACAACATTTCACCACCAAGTCTACTCTAGGCATATAGCTTATTCCAGACTAAACACTGCATTCTAAATTTGAGCCAGGAAAACGAAAAGATTGTTTAACAGCCAGTACTAAACTATTCTACATCAAACAGTACATAAATCTATGTTCGGCTGAAACAATGGAATAACTAGAATGATATCCAAACTATCATAGGCCAAGCATCAGTTTTAAAAAGCTCGGTTTTAGAGACTTCAATGATGTAATATCTCAGCAGCATCTCCTCGTTAACATCATATGCTCAGCCTACCAATTAACCATAAACACCAAGATCTTTTGCTAAGAGGAAGTAACACAACAGACAAATGGTCTTATCCCAACAGTGTCGATACACATGTTCAACATGTTCCCATAAATGAAGATTAAATTTCCCGGGTGACAATATGCTAAGCATCAGTTTTAAAAAGCTCGATTTGTGGACATCAGAGACCCCGAAAGATCTCAGTCGATGTAGATGTTAACATCATCTGCTCAGCGTATCATCCATCTCAATTCACGGCTCTAAATATGCAAACCCCCTACGATTCAAGAGCTGTACGACGAAGGACGCTACAATACATACAGAGAAGGACGTGAGGGGGTCGCGAGGGGAAGGAAAGGAGACGTCACCTTCACCACAGGGAGACTTCCTGGTGGTGATGTGGAGCACCTTGGTAGGCATCCGGACGGGGCCCTTGATCTTGAGCTCCTTGCCCTTAGCACCCTTCACCAGATCGCCGCAGACTGCTCGAACCGCAACGAAAAACGAGGTCAGTTCTTCGATTCCTACCCAATGACGCAGGAACGAACACAGGAAATGGCATCCACCGTCAAGGCAACGAAGCGTGGACGGACGGCGGCCGTACCTTTCTCGAGGTTCTTGACGCTCCTGGAAGAGAGCGTGATGCGGATCCTGTGCTGCGGATCGATCAGGCCGGCCTCGAACCCGGCCTTGCCCGACTTCATCGGCGGCGCGTACGCCACATCCGCCGCCGCCATGGCTCGTGGGAGGAGGAGGGGGCTCTCGAGCGGGAGGCACTCGAGCGCTAGGGTTTCGCCTGGAGGCGGGGGAAGCCGGAGGGAGAAGTGGCGGCGGAGAGTGCTAGGTTTTGGGGGCGCCCGTGGAGGTAGGGGGTTTACAGTGTAGAGGCCGGTGGGAGGTGGAGGAGAGACCCCGCGTGGCCGTTGGATGTGGCTTGAGCTGATCTGGCCGTTGGATCGGAGCCTCGGTGGTTGGCAGTAGGCAGGGGTAGGGCTGTGTCAATGACAGTAGGCCCGGAAAGAGCTCCGGCCCGGTGTGCCAGGCCAGGCGGTCAACCACTAGTCGAGTTTAGACTACCCATCCTTTCCTTCAAATCTTCCCTCGAATTCGTTTCTTTGTGGGTGATCAAATTTGATTTCTTTTTTGAAAGTAGTGCATGTCTTTAAAAACTTGTTCGACTAAACTTTAATCCACTCAAATACATATGTTTTGGTTGCTCTCCAATCCATATGAATTGAGAGAGACTAAAGTGGTTAGTTCATTTTCCACACTAACCCACATCTCAAGGCTTTTTTTTTGGCTGCACTCATATTCACTTTAAATAATCCATGTGATGTTAAGATGAATTGTATGCAAATTAGTTAACTTCACCATAATTTGCGTGGATTGAGAATTTGAGATGAATGCAAATTACAAATGCAGCCGATTTGGTTGTACTCGAAAATCAGGCTAGTATCAATGTATCTGTGTGATCCAGTAATATACATCTAGTGTTGTTACACAACCAAATTGGAAACCTAAACTTTCAGTTTGATATTACAGTAAGCCAAGTTACAACTAGAGTGAGCTAACTCTGTAATATCATCTAGTGAGCTCACTCTGTAATATACATCTAGCCAAGTTACAACTAAAAGTTTAGGTTTCCTGAAAACCTTGCAACTTGTGTTGGTGAGGGAAAGTAGCGAGACAATCTATGGCGTGATGTGATCTGATATATAACTAATTCACTATGCCCCTGTCGTCAAATGCAAATATTTCCTCTCGTCCAGTTTATAAAACATTTCGTGTGCGTCAAGAGGAAACTTCATAGTCTTTGAGCAATAATTTAGCTAACAACTTTTAACTACTGTAATACAAACTTGATAATCATAAGTTCAATCATAAATAATAATATAACATAAAATAAATAAACCGTCAAAAGAGTAATTTAGGAGACTCAGTGTCAAAATTAAAGACACCTTATATACTGAACAGAGGAAGTAACAAGAAAAAGACAACTAATATACTGGACCAGAGGACGTAACAAGAAAAATGCAAAAGGGATGAGTTCTTACCAATCGGTTAACCCAAACCCACATCTATAGTGCTAACCAACTAACCAAAAGACATCCTCATTTGTTTAAATGAAAAAAAAAAACGTTTATCTATGAATGGACTGAAGCTTACATAAAAAAGACATAATCAAGTTCTTGGACCCCACAAACTTAAACCGACAAGCCACACTAAATAAAACCGTAGATAAATGATGATTAAATGTAACGATAGGATTATTGGATAATTCATGGTATAATTGAGTAGGTGCCATAGATTATGCTGAAATGCTTTTTATCTCCTTAGGTCTTTGTTTCAGGTTGAAGGCCTTGACAAGTGCAATCTGTGACCATACATTTACATTAAAATCTGCTGGATGCTGGATGCCAAAACATTTTACAGAGTTCAAATCAATCACATATAGGAGCGAACAATGTACGCAATGAGAGGCTCCAACACAAGCAAATTTACCGAGTACTGACATACTTCACACACACAAGGAAAGCACCGACAATGCATGTTGATTTCTTTCTTTCCCCATCATAATGTGAATTGCTGAAAATTAGCTCTCCGGGATACAACACGACAAATCAAATTTTCAGTATGTATGAACCAGCAACGTTGAAACTAAATTACTGCCAGCTGTTATCTCTGGAAAGGTATCGGCGCTCGTCCCGGCCATGTTTCGATTCTCTCAAAGTATTTCACAGGGACAACGCCGTCAAAACCTTCTGTCAAGATCACTTTGTTGTCTGAAATATAAAGCTTCATCCCATCTGCATGACAAATTTAGGTCATATATCAGGCTCTAATAGTTAGAAAAAGAAAGAAAACAAAAGGAAGGAGCCTATTATAAAACAGTAGATAGTACCTTTAAGTGCCTTACTGACGTCCAGATGTATCAAGATGTTCACATTCTGCCGTATACCTGAAGATGGAAAAGCAATTCAAATTCACTGTGGCAGGAACAGTAGAAACATTAAAAACATGCTACAAAGGTGCAACAACTGAAATTGTCAAGGTAAGCAGCTAACTTAAGAAACAATAATGATGACTGGAAGCATACTCAGCAGAAATTTAATGATAATTTTTTTTTATATAAAAAATCCTGATGGCCTTTAATGTTTATGGTATAAATCATTTGCTAAGATAATGTAATTGATTCTTCCATGAACATATTAAATACTGATGTCTATAAAAAGAAAGCATACCACCCTGTTTTAAATCGCGGGCTATGGAATTTAGCGGTGGCACTAAAACGCTTATAGCGGCGCTTATTTAGCGCTTATTTGGTATATAAACAGCATTGCGGCAGCAGAAAACGCTATAGCGCCGCTTATTTTAACGCTATAGCGCTATTTGTTACAGGGCATACCACTAATTACTTCTCCGTCTGATGGTAATCCACTTGAGAAATGTACATGTAACCTTGCCATACGCTTTTAGCCCAGATTGTAAAATCGAGTCAAGATTTTTTCTGTAAGTTCCATGCACACAAACTGCAAATGAAAGAAATTAGAAAAAAATATACGGTTCCATTCAGGAGCAAATGAAAAGTGAGATTTATTTCTACATGCCTGACACTTCATCAGGGGACAAAATGGGCTTCAGCAGGCTCTCTGAAGTAACAGTCTGCAAGAGTGTTGCAAGATTAGTAAGAACTAACATAATCAGTTGAGCTTCAATTTAGATTGATCGAGCCACGAAGCCCAAGACCATAGATGCTCTAAAGTCTCTTTTTGCAAAGATGGCTTTGGGGTTACAGTCAACAAAATGCACTTGATGTCTTCATGAGAAATATAAAAAGCTAGAAACAGCAAAGCAGGCCACAACCGATAATACTGGAATAAACACCCAAAGAAGATATGCTGCCTGAAGGTAACAAAAAGCACAATTGCCTACATTATCCAAGTTCAAACAAGGCTTGCTGATTTATAGTGCTAATGAATCTTATTGATTAGATGTTGATAACGCATAAAAAGCTAAAAGCATCAGTGAGACGAAAGTTTTCCAGCAAAAAATCTAAGCGGTATGGTCTAATTTGACTATGGCATATACAAGAAACAATCTGAATAAGTGTCATGCATAAAAATAATGTGAATAGAACCTTCCTTTTATTAGTCCAGAAAATTTGAATCCAGCATTCCAATAATAACATTCTCAGTTCCTGAGCAGTGCTCGATAGGACGGAGGACCACTAATCATTATACCAGTGGATGTTACTGTTGTGAAAATCATTTCCATCTTACGCAATGTTAAAGGAAAAGTGACCACTAACATTATACCAGTGGATGATAGATTACTGTTGTGAAAATCATTTCCATCTTACACAATATTAAAGGGAAAGCGAACAATCATGGGAAAAACATGCTGCTTTATGGAAACAACTTCGGTACTAGTGCAGGAAATCTCAGGCAGAGAACATACTGTTACTGTGTGCCCCTGGTTTGCCCGGATCAACAGCTCGCCGTCTTCCTCCAACAGACTAAACCTCTGTTTGTTATCTCGCCTGACTGCCTGCATGCCAAAATGTCACAAATTTTCCCATCAAACTGAAAACTACTCTCAGTTCACAGCAATTTTCATAATCCAAAGAAATCTATAGCACATCAGCATTCCACATGGCAAGTTTCCTGATACAAGCTAGAGTAATTAATAAGAAGAAACAACGCTTAGCACAGACAAAGTAGCCTAACAAGTTCTACAGAAGTTCATCAATCAATGAATGAAATAAAACCATGAAGCCAATACCTCCCTGATCTCGTCCACAGTGTGGGATTTCAGAGGGACCTTGGCGAAGGTCTGGAGGTTGAGCTTGAGCAGGTCGCGGACGCGCACGTATCCATCGGTCCTCATATCCAGGCGCAGCTCCGCTGCCGTGTGCCGCAACACCCTCGTCCTGCAATGCAACCGAGAGCAGAGGCCGTCAGCGGGCGACGCGGCGCACGCAACAGACACGGAGAGGGGCATCAAGCGCTACAGGAGGCGGCCGAGGGCGTCGATGCGGTCGCTCCCGTCTCCACCGCCGCGGCCGCGGCCGCCGCCACCGCCGCGCGGCTGCGGGGAAGCGAAGGCGGCGGCCCTGGAGTGGTAGCCCCCAGAGGAGGATGAGGACGACGACGAAGCGTTCATGGCGAACCGGGGGCGCGGGATTGGAGCAGGGAGGTGGGGAGATAGGAGGAGGAGGAAGGCGCGGAGCTGGGGAGAGGCGGCAGCCGCGACGGCTCTCATGCGGGGGAACAGCCGGAGGCCGGAGGCGCGTGGCCGAGCCTCAGCCCTGGTTCTGGGAGGTGTGGCTTGGGCTTTGATTGCAACTGGGCCGGATGACAAATACTGACATGGGGAGCGAGCATCATAAGCATCTGTTTGCATCTGGGCTATAGCTAGATTGGGCTAGTTTTGTCTCAACTAGCCCCAAAGGAATCCAAACAGAAAGAGCTAGATTGGGCTGAATGTAACTAGCCCTTCCAAAATCACTAGCCCATCTATGGGGTGCATATTAGGGCTAGTTCTGGTGGGACCACAAAAACAAATCATTTTTCCTCTCTCTTGTGCTGCACCAAATCCCGCAGTCGGTTCCTCTTCCGCTCGCGAGCGCGATGGCGGAGCGCCAGCCCTATCTCCCGTACACCCGCCGCCCGGTCTAGCTCCATCCTCGCCGCCACCGGTCCTAGCTCCATCCACGCCGCCACTGTAGCAAACCCGCTGTCAATATAGCAAACCGCGGTTACTATAGCAAATCCGCCTTCAAAACCGCTCGAAGGTGGTAATTTGCATGGTTTAAAAAGTTGAGGAAAGAGATTTGTCTGGTTTTGGAGTTGAGGGAGGAAAAGTGAACTTTCGTAATAATTAGGGGGAGGGAATCCAAACTTTTTCCTATCAACAACGATAAATGTTACCTCCGGCCGTCCGGACGGGCCGGACGTGCTTGTTCGTTGGGCCCAATGAACGACCCATAGAAGGATGTCCAGTCTCTTGACTCACTGGTCCAAATGCCCTATAAAAAAATTCTCGTCTGCTCGTTCCTCCCCACTGCCGCTCTTCATCCCGCACCACGCGACGCCTCCGCCGATGCCAATTCTCCATCCGACCTGATCTAGAGGCCATGGGTGGTCGGCCCGAGGAATGGGGTCCCTCTAGCCCCCTACTCTCTCCTCCTCCTGCATGGGGAGTGGCACGACCCCGACAATGGCTCTAAGGAGGGCGCAGATCTGGCGGTGGCCTTCTCCATTGCAGGACCCACCTCACCACGGGAGTCGGTCATGGAGAAGAGGAGCTCCGGCCCGTGGTTGGCCATGGAAAATAGGAGCTTTGGCCGCAACTACCCATGGAGGAGGGGAGCTCCAGCTCGATGAATCCGGGTGGGGAAAGGGAGGCGCCCAACAAGGCTCCAATGTTTCAATCCTTCCAATGTTTCATTTGTTTGTTTCAAATGTTTCAGTTGTTTTATAGGTATGTTTCAACCGAACCATATGTATGTTGCAAAATTAGATCGATTGCTTCACATATTTCAGAGATATGTTTAATTGATGTTTCAGAAGGGATGTTTCAAGTGTTTCAATAAGTTTCAGTCGTATGTTTCAACTGTTGTTTTCCGGCTATTTTAAAAGTAGATCAAGTGTATTTTTCTAGTGTTTCAGATTGAAGTTTTAAGTGTTTCAACTACCTACATATATATATGTTTCATCTATTGGCCCCTAGCGGTTTCAAAAGTAGACTGTATGTTGCTCCTTCTTCCACCTTTTCCGCTACATGTTGCTCCCAGGTTGATCTCAAGCTCCCTCATGGTTGGACCGAGATCCGTGGGGTGTAGGGCAAAGTGCCAGGGGGGGGGCGGGTGGCAAAAGCGGAGGAAGGCAACAGGCAAGGGGCATAAGGGAGGCAGCCCGGTGGGAAAGCGTACCGCTGAGCGTTCAGACGCACCCGTCCGTCCGGACGTCCGGGCGCTAGCGCTCCCGTATCAACAAACAAAATGGCCCTCATAGCAACAAACAAATTTGGCAACAAGTCCGCTTTACGCAGATGAACCCAAACACTAGGAAATAATAATAATAATGTGAAAACACATTTGCTTCGTAATCAATCTCCTCATCCTCATTTATTAGATTGTAACATCACATTACACTAGAAATCAATAGTCATAAGATTGTACACAGACTCAAAGTGTAGACCCTACCAAAACCACCCTTGCAAAACGACTTCCCATGAGAGTTGAGGAATACCAAATATTGCTCACCATCACACAACCCATAGCCAATAAACAACAAAGCATGCGAACAATGTTCGTCGGTTTTCTATCTTCTTGGCACATTTAGGGTTGTATCTATAGATTTGTCCGACTTCAACATAGCAAACGACTCGTCGATTCGAATCGCCCCAAGGATTGGTTTTTCCTTTCGCCGATTATGCCGACAAATATTAAAGAACTTTGAGCAAATCAACCGACCGATATTTACCGATCTTGACTTCTTTTGAACTCCATTTTCTTCTCGCAAAGTAACACCATCTTTCTAGAACATTTGGAGGGCTGTTGATAATCTTTCTAGGCGAGTCTTATCATTTGGCGACATCCTTGTACCTTCTCGTACTCGGATACAAACATGCCTATCAATATCCTTGTCGAGCAAGGTTTCTTCCTCACCGTCGCCATCCTCTTTAGTTCCATTTCACCCGCCGCCGAAGACGCTTAAAACACACACGTGTGTGTTCTTTCTTGATCATGAACACTTGGCAAGATATCAAACTTGTCATCATAAAGAACATCACGCCATAAAAACTTAAACTCGCCATCTTTGATATGCCGAAAGAAAAAACTCATTCGCAATGTTAATCGATAAATAGTAATGAAACATCACAAATAGGAATCTACACTTATTACACCTACTTTTTTATAAATCACATGGTCAATTGACAACATCTATATATTGCATCATATATATGATTATGCAGATGGAAGAATGATACAACAATTTTATATGAATGTAAGAGTAAGTTAAGTACTACTCAATAACAAGAATTAGAATATTGAGTTTGTTATTGAAACTTTTGGTTATGCATTTGTAGGATGTGTATTGGGCTGATAGTGTCAGTCTTGTTACTGTATATGCTCCAATGCATCTTAGATGAATTACTAATATATGTAGTTTTTCCTTTTAATAATCCATACAGACTTCACTCTATCTCATATTCTCTACATGTTTGGCTTTATATGCATGCATTTCATTGGTCCCCCGCCACTGAGCTAAGTGTTATATTATATATAATTGACAAAAAAAAAAATTAGAAATAAAGATATTGAAAAAAATTATATGATACCCATTTGTTTATCTCCATCCTTATATATAGATCTCATTGTTGTGCTAGTAGCTAAGTGTCTAAAATATCCTAGGTTCGAGAAGTTTCACATACGACATCTTGATGTTTCTAGATCCCCATATATTACTTTTTCTTATTTTACGATGGTGGTTAGCTAGATATCTAAATTTACTTCTAGGTGTTATTGTACTTTTTTTTTTTTTTTTTTTGTTCATAGGGAATTTCACTATGCATCGATTCTTGATACATTTGTCATAAATTTCACCTTGGTCATTATTGAGATACAAATCTGACCATATTTGCATATTGATGAATTCACACAACTAGGATTGTTGGTGAAAACAATGATTATTTTGCGGCAAATGTATATAGAAAAATTCTTTTAAATTTGGGTGCTCTTGCTTGCATCTTTACCTCTGTTTAATATCAAAACTATGATTTTGAAAATGAAGCACCATTTTGCCCCTTTTCCGTCATCCTCCCCCTAACGGTTTTTATATACAAAAGGGCATAAATGCCCATGTAATTTTTCCCATGTTTGTCTGCATATAAGCATATTTGTGATTTTACCCCTAATTTGAATTATATATATTTGGTCGATATATTTGGCACAACTTGCAATTATTTCAATTCAGATTTAATACTGGAAACACATTCAAAATTTTCTCAAAAGGGGCAATGACGCGCCGACTACACCTACAATAGTCGCACACACTACTAAAAAAAACCCATATAGCTACGTTGTATTTGTTTTTTTCGAAAAACGAGCTTAGCTCGTACTTCATTAAGAGGAGTGGGAAAGTTTATACATGACTTGCGCCAATTCCCATAGCGAGCTGCCAGTGAGATGACGCAAGTAAAACACTAACATAAGGCACGACTGAAACGGTGGTGCAAAAAATGTGTAAACTAAGAAGAACACAAATGGGATACATAAATCTAGAAGCCCAGTGGGAGCATGCTTACAGATGCTCATCCGTCTTCGCCCAACGTCGACTATGCATGGGGAAGATCTCCTGGACAACCGCTCGCTTGGGAGATGAGATGTAGTCTGCGAAGTGACTTTGGAACCTCTCTGCAATCGTGGGATCTGGGGTGGTCGAAGGCGCGCCCAGCTGACGACCCTCCCACTTGTCTAGGAGGACGCGACGTGCCTACCGCTCAGGCTGGGGGTCATGGAACGTCGAGTTAACGGTGAGGTGGTCGTTACTCCTTGGGATCCAGTCCTCGCTGATTGTACGCACTTGCCTGGGGTGTGGTGGAGTCCTGATCAGAGGCTGCTCAAGGGGCAACTGGAGGGAGGCGGTGAACGTAGCCATGGTGGCCTCAGTCGGCGGCCCCGGCGGTGCCAAGGGGGCTATAGGCGTGGCTGCCCCAGCATCTTAGGCAGCAGGTGGGAGAACTCACGTCGGGTCAGCCCCGTCGGACAACACGTTGAGGAAGGTGACGAGGGTTGATCTCGATGGCGTGGCCCTCACAACAGCTGCCTCCGTCTCCAGTGCTACAACATTTGCAAAGTTGAGCTCGACCACACGTAGCGGCGAAGCTGGCTCCATATGCGCTGCCTGGGAAACCATAGAGGTAGCCAGGCGCGTGATGAGGGAGGGCACGAGCTCATCAAGCATTGTGTCCACCCGAGTATGAGGCCCTACACCCAAGCACGGCTTGAGCGCGAGTGGGTCTGAGGGTGAGCCGGCGTTGCTCGCGTTGACCACCATCGAAGGCACGCAAGGGACGGGGGCCCTCCCTAGCCGGGGCAAGGCCGACGCCGATGGGGCCGAACATAGGATTTGACCGACAAAGAAAGGAACCTGCCCGGCCCCTGGAGCATCCAGGCCGCCGCCGCAGATGTCGCAGCGCTGCTGGGCACCGTGTCGAGGCTTGTCTACATAGCGCTGATGTCCCTGCGCATGACTCGAGGAGGGGTACTGCGGGCGGCGAAGAGCATGCTTGCAGTTCCTCACTCGGTGCCTCGTGCTGAGGCAGAAGAGGCAGCGAGACCAGGAGGAGCATCAAGCGGCGACATGGTCCCCAGCCATGCAGTTAAAGTAGAGCCTGAAAAGGGATGGCGACACAGGACGCCGACAATGAGGGTTGGGCGTGTCGTGCCGGCGGCCACGCCTGCGCCTCTAAACGAGTGTGAAACCATCATCGTCGACAGGTGTGGCATGTGCTGACTGCGGCAGAAGGTCCCCGACCTCCAATGATAGCCTAGGACCGGCCAGAGAATGGCGACGACGGCAGCCACCATGCGACGAAGCCTGATGGTTGTGGCCAAGCCGTTGGTGTGCAGGGACGCACGCGGCTGGCTGTCGGCCAAGCCACTGGGGTGCGGGCACCCTAACTAATGGGCGAGGAGGCACCAAAGGAGAGTCGTTGGCATGTCTCGTCTTCGTCCGACGATGAAGACAACGTCGCCTGCACTTGGAGCGACTAGCCCCGGTGCCCGGGTTGTTGCCCGAGATGCCAACAATGTCGTGGTCAGGAGTAGCGCCCCTGCTCCCAGATCTAGGGGGTTCGACCGGCCCTGCCACAGCAGCAAGGGCGGGCTCGGTGACGTCAAGAGCCATGCCGAGACCCACCGTCAATGGGGAGACGCCACAACACGCAACGATGAGGTAGCGCGGGGAGGGCTCGTAGTCTACCTCGTCCTCAGAGTTCACGTCCTCGATGAGCCCCTCTACCCAGCGCTCCACCTTGGACCTACCAGAATGCACGAAGGGGTCGGCGTCGGGGGAGAGGGATTTCCCACAGCCACCATACCGAGGGCTAAGGTGGAGGGAGACAGCAATTAGCTCAGAGCGGAAGGGCGCACAATGACGACATCATGCACTAGGGCATCCTCGAGGCGGAGCAGCACTGCGTCCCCCTTGGTACCAGGCTTAGGGGATGGGCGGTCAGCGACCGGATGCTGAGGGCCGCCCAGTGGACGCCCCCGAAAAGATTGCGGCAATAGCTATTCCATGTGTCGACGACCCAATGGCAAAGCGTGAAAGTTGGCAACAACGGCGCCACCATCAAAACAGCGATGGCAACTGACTCCTGGGAACCTCCCAGCACCTGGGCGGCATCGGGCAGAGCTGCCGACGTTGGAGTAGAGGGGGCCGCGTCGGTGCTTGACGCATGCAGTGGCCACTACAGCGCGGACGAGGCATCCCCGGTCGGAGACGGCGACCGAACGCCACTCTGGTGGAGCGCAGGTGCCGGGCGGCGATGTGAGGCCGGCCACGGGGGTAGGGAAGGCATGGCCTCCCCCCCACCCCCCCGGGAGGGGGGAGAGTGGGGCCGGGGCGCCCACGACCGGAGCCACGACCGCAACGGCGGCACGGCGTGGCAAACCGCGCACGCGACCAAGGCCGGGAGGGGAAGGGGAGAAGATGAGCAGGAGAGTCGGGGACGGCAAAAAGGTGTTTAGGAGGGGCGCCGGGCGAGGAACAACCAGAGGCGTGGTAATGGGGCGGTGGGAGGGAAGATGGGGATGGGAAGAGGTGGGGGGGAGGTGGCGACCGGCGGCGGCGAGGCAGCCCCTAGTGGCGGCGACAGTGGTGCGGGCCGATTGCCGTGGAGCGCCCGTTGCCCCTAATGGCTCTTTGTTGGCCCTCCACGCCGGGCGCTTAGAGCCATGCTCGCCCGCTACATTGTATTTGTAAAGCCATTAAAAGTGTTCCTACATTGGCACATAATGAGGTTATTTGACGAGGCAACACATGGAACCAGACTTCCCTACCACAAACCGTTGTCGATGCTTCCATCCCTCACCTGTGTGCATGCCCCACCACCGCGGGTGTCGCCCCTTGCCCAGGGGGTGTCGATCTGGCCGCTAGGGCATAGGATCTGGTGCCCCAAGCCGGCACCGCCACCTCCGCCGTGGCCGTCAATGTGGGAGCCATCCCTCAGCCTAGGTATATTAACTTTACTCATATGTTATGGTATATTAACTTTACTCATCACTAGGTCACTATAAATTTTGGATTAATCAAAATTGTGGAGATCAAATAAGAGAAACACACTGAATACACCGTGGCTATTCAGTTGCCTGCCTAGCTAGGTAACCGTTGACTTTGTTTTTCTTCTTCATATAATACATAGGTAGTTGGTTCTATGGACATTCTTAAAAAGAAACACTCGTAAGTCTTAACAAAGTAAAACATGGTGGGTAAAAAACAGAAATCTTTGCAAAACCTTCATTATAAACATTAACGGCTCGACTGTTGGTTCAATTTTCTCTAAGATATGCTTCCTGGATCCCATGCAGTTTGGCAGCCACTTCCTGCATGCTGATGCGCTCGTTGGGAGATGTCTTGGTGCAACAGAGTCCGATGCTCAGCACAGACTGAAGAATTTGTGTTCCACTATCCATCTCTATGTGGTCCAGCTCTTGCAGCAGCTGTGGGTCAACAATCTGCAACACATTATTAGGGAAGTTGATTTCTGCTAACTTTGCAATGCTCATTCCATCTTGGAACATGTCATCTGTTGGGCTCCTTCGGATGAATGTCTCAAGGAGAATAACCCCAAACCCGTAGACATCCGTGGCAGTCGATAGCTGACCATCCACAGCACATTCTATACATAACATACAGGAAAGTTTAGTTGAAGCCTTGAAAGAAAAATATAGAGAAAGAGTGGAGTTTATCATTATTTAGTTTGAGAACACAACGTGAAAAGGGACAATACCTGGAGCAATGTATCCAATGGTTCCCTTGAGTGCAATCGAGGAAGTGGAAATTGAGTCAACAAAACTCGATGCTGCTGTGTCAAATTTGAACCTTGCTAGCCCAAAGTCTCCAACATGAGCTACCATGCTATCATCCAGTAGAATGTTGCTAGGTTTCAGATCACAATGTAGGATGGTTCCTTGATGGTTATGGTGCAGATACGCCAAAGCTTCTGATACATCCACCAGGATGCTCAACCTTTGAGCTAGTGGAATAAAATATGAAGTGCCTTTACTGTCTTGTGTCGAGTACAATAAGTTATGTAGGTCTCCCCGTGGCATAAACTCATATACTAAGGCTTTGAAATCATTTCCATTAGGATCAATGCTTGAGCATGCAGTTAGGATATGAACTAGATTGCGATGTCTCAAATTTCTCAAAGCATTACACTCTGCAATGAAACTTTTTTGTGCTCCTCTTGTTCCTAGTTTGAAAACTTTGATGGCAACCAATTTTTCATCTTGAAACAGTTTCCCTTTATAAACATAACCAAATCTTCCCTGACCAATTAGATAGGATGTTGCGAAGCCGTCTGTTGCTCTGGCAAGATCACCATAAGAAATTTTGGGGAACTCTCTCCCAAATGAGGGTAAAGAAATAGCTTCTGTCTTCTGTTTTCTCCTCCGGAACAACAGAATTGATATGACCACTCCAACCAACAGCGCTATGACTAATGGGATGACTACTTTCAATAAAACTGATAGCTTATGCTTAGATGAATCCACACGCATGATTGGACATGGAAGCAGGTGTAACTCTAGTGGCCCACCACAAAGCCCCTGATTGCCATCAATCAGCGCTGTTGTTGAATTCTTGAATATCCCTTTTGTTGGGACCTCACCTCTAAGATTGTTGAATGACAAATCTAGGTGCTCAAGTATTTGTAGGTTTCCAAGCGATGCTGGTATGGACCCGGTTAAGTTGTTGTGAGACAAGTTGAGCATTTTTATGCTACTTATGTTGCCAAATGAAGCAGGGATGCTTCCGCTGAAAAAATTATGGCTCAGATCCATATATTCCAAACTTTCACAATTACCCAAAGAGCTAGGAAGTTCTCCGGATAGATTATTTGATGAGATTTGTAAATGTACAAGCTGTTTGGCATTGCCAATATCGGCATGTAGTGGTCCATATAGGTTGTTGAAGGACAAGCCAATTTTCACTATTGTTGAAATCGTGAATATTTCTTGTGGAATGGTGCCATCAAGATTGTTGGAAGAAATGTTCAGTAACTGAAGCATTTGGAGAGTTCCCAGGCTAGGGGGTATATGTCCATTTAACTGGTTTAGTTCTAGATGGAGCTCTATCAGTTGAGATAGATTGGAGAGAGATGATGGAATGAGCCCTGTAAGGGAATTGCCACTTAACTGTATGGCTTCCAGCCTGTTGAGAGTCCCCAGCCATTCTGGAAGCACACCGGTAAATTTATTCCCAGACAGACTTAAGGCGCTCAGGTTTTGCAGGTTTGCTACCCCAGATGGAAGATGCCCTGAAAGTTGGTTGTCTCCCATATAAAGATGCTGGAGGTGACGAGAAAGGTTACCTATGGAATTTGGCACTTGACCTGTTAGACGGTTATCCTCTACTGAGAATATGTGTAGCTCAGTGCAATTAGCTAAGCTGTCCATAAACTTCCAGTCTTGTCTGTTACTTGCTTGGAGTTTGTTGAACTCAAGATTGAGCCAAGATAGTCTAGAAAGTCTTCCAATGAAGCTAGGCACGACCCCAGTGAAATTATTGTTTGGTATGTCAATAGTGTTCAGTTGGGAAGCGTTTGCCAAGGAGGATGGAATATGCCCACTAAAGAAGTTGATAGCTAAGCCGATATTCTGAAGATTGGGTAGGCAGTTGCCAATACTGGATGGTACATCTCCAGTAAAATCATTCATAGCCATGGAAAGTCCAATAAGATTAGAAAGATTTAAGATGGGTTGTGGAAAGTGACCTGACATCTTATTGTCACCGACGTAGAGTTTTTGCAGTCCCAACAAGTTTGCAAACTCATTCGGGATGCTCCCCTCGATTTGATTCGACACACAGCCAAAGAACTTTAGCGTTGTGATATTACCGACAGAAGCAGGGATTATTCCTGCAAGATTATTCATGTAAAGATCTAGCTCTTGAAGAAGTGGAGGCAAATCCACAGGAATCGTCCCTGTTAGCTGGTGGAAAGTCCAATAAGATTAGAAAGATTTAAGATGGGTTTGTGGAAAGTGACCTGACATCTTATTGTCACCGACGTAGAGTTTTTGCAGTCCCAACAAGTTTGGTAAACTCATTATCCCTCGATTTGATTCGACACACAGCCAAAGAACTTTTTAGCTGGTTATTATCTGCCAAGAATAGTACCCTGAGTTGTGAGCAGTTTGCAAGAGTAGTGGGTATCCTTCCTTGTAGCGTGTTGTTTTCCAAGCTGAGGAATTGGAGGCGATGTAGGTGGCCAAGGGACATGGGGATCTCTCCACTGAATGAGTTACCCGACAGGACTAGGCTTTTCATGAATGTTAGGTTTCCAATTGAGGGAGAGATCTGTCCTACAAGACCCTGATTTGTAAGATTAAGAGAAGTGACACGACTTGGGTTGTTCATAGCGGAGCACAAGATACCATCCCAACTGCAGAAATGGGTGCTGTCGTTCCAGGACTTGAGCACTTGATGTGGATCTAGACTGATTTCCTTCTTAAAATCTAGCAGAGATAGCATGTCTGTGTACTTTGCACTGGAAGAAGAGATAACAACATGTTGTGTACAGCACGCCAGCATGAGCACAAAAACCAAATGTCCCGTTCCAGTAAGCTTCGCCATGGTCAGCTTTAGTTGGTTGTTGAATTCATATCTTGGAGAGAAAAAAAGAGATGAAAAACAACTTCAGAAAACATGCATATACATGGAGATTAAACAACAACACATATAACTACCGTCCATTTATCTTTACCCATGCATATAACTGATGATATCTAATTCACAGCAACAAATTAAGTGTCGACTTGCAGTTGCAGGGTCTATAGATGCATCATTTTCTTCTCAATAATACTTGTAGCAGATACAATATATAGCCATTACCAGCCCGACAAAGTTTGCTTGGGACAATTGCTTACCTCTCAATTGGAAGCTGGGAGTCCGATATGAATATGATGGTGGCACCCGAAGAGATCGAATCGATGGAGCTGTCAGCTGTCCGGCCGGCGCCCACGGCCTTTACGCGCACCCACGCACCCACCCTTTCTCTACTCCTCTTTGATCCCTGCAGCTGCAGCCTGCAGGATGACTTGTGTAGTCACCGTTCCGGTTGTCGATCGGATGAGCAGAGCACTGAGGCTTCCAGTGGCAGTGGCTCTTGGAGTGGAGTATTTATCTACCTGACTTGATTGATGCTACAACTCCGGCCAGCTAACTTTGAACTTAATTCTCAACAACATCGAGGGGGCCGGGGTGGGTGGGTGGGCGGCCAAGCTATTAAAGACGAACTCGACCCATCACCTACACCAGTTGCAAAGAGCTCCCATGGATTCTTAATAAGCATATCACTAGTAGACAAGGCGGTGGTAATCCTGGTCACGCAACTACGAATTCGGGACTCTCAGGTCACGCAACCGGAGCTCAAGCTGACCTTTGGGAAAAATAATCTAGGAGTCTCGGATCACGCAACCGGGACTAAAGCTCATCTTATAGTGTCTGATATTCAAACCCAAAATCCCTTGCCTCCCACATAGATTATTTACCAACAAAATCCTGGGCGCGTAGGAGACACTGATTCCCGGGTGAAAGACCTTTGGTTCGGATCGGTTGGTATTAATTGGAGGACATTTAATCCGAGTTGATAACACCAATCGAGAGTCAATGATGACTTTTAATCCCGGTTGGTAAACGAATTGGGATAAAAAGGGTGTTCGGTGCCCGTGCTGACAATAATGCTCCCTTCAGTCCCCCGAACTTTAACCCAACCGAGAGCAAATATACAAAGTCATTTCCTTTTTAGCCGTGGCACGTGCGTTGGCTTGACAACATTATTTGGTCACACTAGCCCCCCGCACGACCAAAAGGGTCATATGTGTAATTTTTTTGAGCGGTTATTATGAAAATATTAAATAAAAATAGTTAAAAAATCCCAATTGCAGACTATATCCTACATCTAGAAAAAAAAGTTAGAATGGATTGATGGAACCATCAAAGCCAAATGCTGGAGCATGCACAGCACAGATGCACTTAACTGCCAAATCAACAACAATCCACGAACATATGTAATGCATGCTGGTCAAATGATTGAAGGTAAAAAATGTCACAGCCGTATGAATGGAACAGATTTTGCACAAGTGTGAAGACATATGAATGGCAGGATGTACTCAAACATAGCATCGAGGGCAAACAATCTGAACTTGAAGTGTGTTTGAAAGCCCATCTACAACTGTCTATCCTACAAAATGTTTTTTTATTAGACTGTCACAACTCGTCTGACCGGTCAACACGAGGGGGATGACAAGGGCGTGACGTAGGCTTGAGGACGGTGGCCCTCACTAGTACCGATTTGATTTTGCGTGACTTGGGGCATTCTTTTCCGTGGCGGGCCCAAATCTCGCCCGACACGGAAATTCCGAGGCCGGCCGCCCGCCACGGGTAAAGGCATTTTACGTGGCGGGCGCCTTAACAGGGCCCGCCACACGAAACGGCGATTAACCGTGGCGGGCACCTGCAACGCGCCAGGCGCCCGCCATGCGTAATCGGTATTTTGCATGGCGGGCAAATTAAGGCGCCTGCCATGTATAATGCCGAGCAGTATAAATACTGCACGGCCGCCCCTTCATCTTCTCCACGGATCTTCCTCTTCCAACTTGTGGGTGTGGGGGGGGGAGGTTTTGCCACAAAAATTGACAAAATCTTGGAATTGAGACTTTGGGCTTAGATGGGGGAGGAGAAGACACTATTTGGTGCGTAAAGGCCTCTCTTCATCTCTTTTTTGCTCTTTTTGCTTCCCCCTCTAGATCTAGATCTATGGAGGAGAGAGAAAATTTATTTTCTCTGCTCTCATCCTCTCTTCCTTTATTTTTTTCACTTTGAGTACTATATAACGACACTTAGCTTTCATGGAGAGCAGGGAGACATGATGGAGAGGTGCCGAGCCGACTGGATGTATGCGATGAAGAGGATTGAGGACGAATACTATGATGAAGTGAGAAAGTTTGTTGCTCGGGCGAAGAGACACAGTGAGATAAATCAATAGAAGCTGATTATATGTCCTTGCTCTCGCTGCAAGAATCTCAAAGCTGACATTGACACCATGGTGCGATCTCACTTAATCATGCATGGTTTTGTCAAGGACTATTTGATATGGACTTTTCACGGCGAATAAGTTCCACCCTTAGATCCAGCAGCCAATCCAGTAGCAGGAAATCCCCCGGCCGATCCATTACCAGGAATCCACCAGCCGATCCAGATAAATCAATGAACCGTGGCGGGCGGCTTAAGTTGCCTGCCACGGTAAAACCATTAAGCGTGGCGGGTGGCTTAAGTCACCCGCAACGATTAATAGAATTATGCACGAATATTCCCTTTAAGCATGGCGGGCACGGCCGCTTCGCCACGCCGAAAGGCCACGATTAACCGTGACCTCGGGGTGGGTGGCGGCCGTGTGCCCGCCACGCAAAAAGGTTTTCTCGCCCGCCATGAAAAAAAAAATCGGTACTAGTGCTGGCGGCGCCAGCGGCGTGGCGCGGCGTCGCGAGGGGGCGGTGGCGGCGGCCGAGGGCAAGAGCGGGGAGGGTTAAACCCTAAATTATTTTTTTTTCTAACTCTCACAAACCTGTCCGCCCCTATTTATATGAGAGGACAACAATTGTAATGGGCTAGGCCCATTAGTCTTGAATACTCAGTTCTTATTTTAATTAATATAAATAAATAAAACCTAATAAAACTATTTAATAATTAAATATTCAACCACGTTGCGTCAGTTTAGAAATCCTTTTCTTTGAGTGTGACATAGACTATAAAGAGATACGTAAATTTCTCATTAGGGTTTACTAAATGCGGTAAACTCAAAATGTGTCCCGAGTTGATTTCGGTACTTACAAACTACACATTTTACAGCTTCTCTCCCTAAACTTGTCTCAAAATCTCATTGGGCCTCCACCACCTTGTCTTTAATGGAGTCACACTTCCGGGATGAATTAACACCTCTCACATTCTAGGTCAACACATTCTAACTTCGATTCTAATTATGATTCATTTTCCACATAAAGTAACACTGAGAATGATCGATCATATGCATAACATATATCATAAAGTTAAACTACCCTATTCTGGCACACAATACATAAGGTTTAATAATATCTCAGGGGAACTTAGAGCGAGCCATACAAGCAAAGACATGTTGTCCTGACATTTGAAACCAACAAAGGCTAAAAGGAAAAAGAGGGCAAGTCAACTAGGACTTCCCAGGCCACCCCTAGGTCCATCATTACTAGCCTTCTTCTTTCCTGGTTTGTCCTCAGGGCCACCATTTCCAGCCTTCTTCTGTCCTAGCTTGTCCTTCTTGCCCCTATCAGCTTCGCTAGTCTTGCTGTTCTCAGCCTGAAAATTCTGACTTTTCTTCCTACCAACTGATCCTCCTTTGGTTTTCTTTTCTAGGAGCTTATCATCTGTCAGGCCAGTCCTCATCCTCCATGCTGCAAAACCGTTTGCCCAAATTTTAAATTACTCTATTTGAAAGAATTGGTGGCTCATAGGATTTGCATTTCGTAGAAGAGTGATGCACATGTTTGAAACCATCATTTTTTAACCTATCACTTCTACGTACCTTAGTATCAACCAAAGGAGCTGCCCTCCTGAATCTCTTCTTTTTTGCAGAGGGGATGACCTCATCCACCACTGACTCCTCCTTGCTGGTTGGGGCTCCCTTTTCTGTCACAACACAGGATTCATCATCTGATATTTCAGTGATTTTCAGAGAGCTCACATGGCCGGGGCATTCAGAAGGTATAGGAAGAGAGACATTACCACTGTTATCATTTAAGAAGGCAGCAACGCCAGTGGAGGTAAACTCTTGGCCCATGCAAAACTATCTGAATGGGAGAACATTGATAAGAAAAAAGGGGCCCAACTACTTGGTAGCTTAACAAGAATGTTGGAGGAGTTAAGTAAGACTCCCAGGTAATGATAGCAGTAGTAACATACTTCCTATTTTTCCCACTCAACATATAGGGATCTCATCTGATTGTGAAGATCAGGCATCATGACCATCCCAAGCTAGATTTGCAGCTCATTGCCAGGATTTTACTGTCCATTTTCACCCTCAAATTCAGGCTCCAACTGCTCTTCCATAGGATATTGCTCAACCACAACCAAAGCATCAGGAACCACAACCGAATTCTCATCAACACCCTTAGCAATATCTCCCTAAACATTATTATTCTGACCATTCTGACCAAGCAAGTCATTAAGCTGATTAGCTTCTTCTTCATTTAGCAGGTGGTCAAAGGGGGATCTCATCAACCAGAACATTGACAAGCTTTAGAGGTAGCAAAGGAATGCGTTGCTGCAACTCATCAGCAAGGTTGAGCAGGAAGTTTTTAGCAGGTAAAGGGGTAGGCATGACTTGCTGAATGGCCTCCTCCATCACCTTATTCCTCTGAAGAATATCATTAAGCTCAATGAAATCACCCTGATGGTGATGGGGGTGCAATAGAACCTCCTAGGGGTTGTCATCATCTGCCAAGTGGGTTGGATTGTTCAGATCTATCTCCATGGGATGAAAGTTGTCATTCTGAGGTCCAACATTCTCTACTACTTGGTGGACAGGCCAAGGATCCCAGGCCCCAATCTCTAGGTATTGCTATCCCTCCTGACTATGTTCTTGTTCCTGTCCATCATCATCCTCTTCTGGATTCTGAAAAGGCCCATCACCCAGCTAACCAAGCCCATAAAAAGCAAAGGGGACCTCATCCATTGGCATGTCAGGAACAGGATTTTCATTAGCAGGCCCACCACCCAGGAGCCTGTGCTGCAGGATTTCACTTTCAAATCCTGATTTAGAAATAACAATAAAGTGAGGCACAGATTGAATATCAGTGACTCTAGCCTTGATGATCAGTCTAGCCAAACGTCTATCCTCTAACTGCTAGAACAGAAACTTCCCAAAGGATCCAATTGTATCCTAAAAATAATCCTCCTCCCGATAGTCCACCAGGAAGTTTAGAAGCATCAACCAACAATTTGCATTGAACTGAACCCTACGCCAATTTCTACCCTCATTGTGCCTCACAAAAGTAAGATAGACATTATCAAAAGCTATTGGCCCCTCATTGATCAGAATATCTCTATCCAGACCTCTATCAAATCTGACATAAGCTTGACCAAGGCAACACAACTGAATATCCTGAATCACCATTCTTCTAAGAACAAAGAACTCGCACAAGACTTCATCAACCGCATCAAAATCAAGCACATTACCCGGGAGTGGCTGGACGTTGACGATAGCGAGGTCCTCGTTATTCGGCTCTGCCCATCTAGAAGCCACCGCCCGCACCATGGTCGGCCGATTCTGCACATCTTGCCGAACCATCGTGCGCGGGACGAACGACCTTGGATCGGCACGCTGGTACGCCATTTCTTTAGGAGAAGCATTGATGAGAGGAGCAAGAGGGATGGTGGTGGTGCACTGTAGCTTAGAGAGAGGGTTTTCTCCTTCTTCGATGCTGAGTGAGGTTGCCGTGTTATTAAAGGGGAGGGGGAGGAGAAGCAAGCGCCGGGGACCAAGCCGAGAGATCTGGAGACGGGGGCGCATTAAGGTCCAGCCAATCCTGGCCCACGGGCGCAGAAGCCGAAGGGAGCGCCATGGAACAATAATATCCGTCAGCTTCGTTGTAGGAGCCCAAGACGGCCAAAGGGCCCAAGCCATTTCCCGAAAAGAGTTAAAGACCGGAGGTACGGATGGGCCCGATTGCGCGGAGAGGGAGAACTAACCCATAGAATTTGAAATTTCCCTCTTATCCCGTGTAGAAGCCAGGTCGCTGTGCAATTTTTGTGGGGAGGGGAGGGGGGCGGGTTTATGTACACACAAGAGTATTTTTACAAGAAAAAAAAACCAAGCCATGAAAATCTTCTATGGCCCAAAACAGAAATCCAAAAGCCATCCTGTGCTAGGCCCGACTGAAAATAAAAGAGAAAAAGAATCCCTCACCCTTATCCCAATCACGACACGCACAAACCCTAGCGCCACACTTCTCCCTCCTTCCCTCCCTCCGTGTCGGCGACAGCCTCCCGCACGCGTGCTCGCTTCCCTCATGCCGCACCCTCCCCCGACCTCTGCTCTCACTCGAGGTTCAGGAGAACTAAACAAATTCTTATTGTATTTGGTGATAAACTTTTAAAGACAAGCGTTGTACTGCTGCTAATACCCTCCTCTTCTTCCAATAGGAAAATACGAGTTTTCCTATGCTTCCCATTAGCCACAAATTGGAAATATTCAGTACTCCCTCCGTATTAAAAAAAGAAGATGTTTAGAACAGCGACATGGTCTCCAAAGCAATACTTTGACTTCTTTCTTTTCTAAAATTATTTATTGATTCGAACCTTATCCAAAACATCTTCTTTTTCGATACAGAGGGAGTATATATTCACATCACCTTCAACTAGATTTTTCACCTTTGCCGGTTCGTACCATTTAATTTGTTCCTTCCTTAGCTTGGCTAGTAGTAATATAATTACATTTTAATTAATATCAGTATTATTGTATTGTGAGCATACTTTTAGTGCAACAGCACGGCTCGACACGAGACACACACAAAGAGAGGATCGACATGGATGCGTGCACGCGGCCACGTGTAGGCGGCATGCAGCTTATTATTCATACAGTATGCATGGTAGACGCGCGGATACAGTACATACGTGTACGACCTCCAGGCTCCAGCTATAGCTATGATAGCTGGGATGCATCATTCCGAGCTAGCTACCTGCTGGCTCCATACACTTAAGTATACATACATATAAGTTAAGTCACTGGTAATCAACTTTATTTATTAAGCAGCATTCAGGTAGGTTGTTGCTGTGTATGCATATGCACCTGTACGTAGGAGTAGAGTATTAATTACGGGCTGGCCGCCGACAGCGGGATCGTGTGGAAGGGGTTACCGGTGGTGAAGAAATTGTTCCGTCGGCCGGGTGAGCGTCACAAGAACGTCATCGACCAATTTATTGATGGCTTGGGCAGGGGTACCGTTGGCAATACCCGTGGCGTTAACGATGTTGTCGTAGACGCAGGCGGCAAGCTCGGACGTGCCGATTTCATCGATCACCTGCTGCAACTCGTCTGCCACCGGTTTACCACCGAGGGCAGCGACGATTATCTCGTTAATGTTGTCGGGGCAGGTCCCTGGCTCCTTGTACGGCTCTGGCGGCGGCGGCGGCGGCGCCGCCGCCTGCTGGGCCAGGGAGGAAGCCGCCGCCGACAGGACAAGCGTGACCAGGAGCAGGACGCCGGCAGCCGGCGACGACCATGATTTCAAGGCCATTTTCGATCGTTTCGTGGAGCTAGCTGGTATGTAGCGTCGGGTCGAGACTGACTGTGTAGCTGTGTATCATCAGCCACGCATGAGTGCAATTTATAGGCGCGCGCGCGCGAGCTCGCTCCATAAGCTAGGTAGCTAGTCCCGGATCGAATGAAATCGGAGGTGTTACTGCTCGATAAGCAAGGTGTTCCGATTGATCGGCGACACCTTGATTTTGCTAGACCGTACTGATCGGCGACACGACAAGGGATGCATATGGCCATGCTGCTACTCCCTCCGTCCCATGGAGTTCGTCGTTTTTTACTTTTAAACTTCATGTTTGACCATCCGTCTTATTCAAAATATTTATGCAAATCATAAAATAAATTAATCAATATTCAAGTATCTTCATTGATAAAATAAGTTGTAAAAATAAATTATATTTGTGCAAAAAATTTGAATAAGACGAAGCATTGAAGAAGATGGCACGGAATCCGGGGTGATAAACTCGGTGGGGACGGAGGGAGTACGTCTCCGGCATACCATCAAATCATCCGGCCGGGGCAAATAAATTCAACCATACCGGCAAATCGATCGGACGATGAGGAACGTGTAGCTCTTGCAGCTTATTAACACTAAATTAATAGGTTGTGCAAATCAAAGACTTTCGATCCCGTACACGTAATTTCAACTATAGTACGTATTACCAAAAGTTTATATGGTAGCCGGCGTTCATACTACACACTACCGAATCACGCGATTTCCGTGAGGCTCTTCCTCACGGGATAGGCTCTTTTACCCCCGGGAAAGCCTTTCCCGGGGTAAATCACGGATATCGATGACGGAAAAAAAAGGGGCGGAAATCATCCTTTTCCGTGAACATAGAAGATGTTAACGGGATATCCTTTCCGTGAACCTGTTTAGCTCACGGGATAGAGTTAACGGGGGGGGGGGGGTCAACGGGGGAGGGTGTGGAACCCGTTATGGCCTACGTGGCCTGTTCTCTGAAACGGCGTTTACGCTTTTATTTCCGTGAGCATAACGGAGTAGCGCACGGGATATCAGAACTTTCCCGTGAGTCGAAGTTGTGCTCACGGGATAGATTTGGCCTCTTTCCCCGTGAGCCGTCTCCACTCACGGAAAGGTTTGGTCTCTTTCCGTGAGCTACTCACGGGAAATTTTTTTTTTTTTTTTTTTTTTTTGTTCCAAAGACACAATAGATATATAAATAAATAAATATATATATATATATATATATATATATATATATATATATATATATATATATATATATATATATATATATATATATATAGCACATATCACGCAATTTCTCACATATCACATATCTCCACAATACCACATATATTACATAAAATCCAACAAGTCACAAGTTCAAGTTCACAATAGCATGTGTTCAACCATCACAATGACAGGCTCTAAGATCAAGTTCACAAGTTTTTCACCTAAATCATCACAACCTCAGAACCATTTACCCCGGCCGTCTTGTTGCTCCGCCGCTCGGTCCCAAGCGTTACGCTCCGGAGTTGGGTTCGAGGCATGAGATTGATCCCGCACGTAGACAAAGATATTGCATTTGTTAGACAAAATTCAAGGTAGATTCTATTGATTTGAAAAAAAAAGCAAGATAAATTGTTAGAAATTTCGGCAGCTCCTCCCCTGCACGGAGGGGTTTCCAACCTGCAAGAAAAGAACGGCTCGATGGCCGACAACCACATGTCCACGTGCACATCTCATGGTGCATTCAAAACTCTAGATCATATCCATTCACATTCATATATGCATATTTCGAGTTAAGGGAGACAAACTCACAGGAGAGGCTCCAGGCGGTGGAGGAAAGATTGACGGCCGACCGTAGGCGGGCGGTGGGGACGGCGACGGGGCGGTGGGGCGTGAGGCGGGCGGTGGCGGGAAGGCGATCTCCGGTGGCGGCTACACACCAAGGCGGCCACCAACACGCTGGAGGTACTCTAGGAGAGCTTCCATGCTCTTCGGGTGCTTTCGACCCCTCTCTTGCTCCGCTCGAGCCCTCTCTTCCTCCACCTGAGCCCTTAGCCACTCCCTCTCCTCAGCCTCCTCCCGTCGCTTCCTCTCTTCCTCTATCTGGGCCTATTTCAACACAAAGTTAGAACACGGAGAAAGAGTATGTAACGATAAATGAACCTTAAATAAAAATAAATAAACCTCAAGTCCGGAGACCGTAGCTTTGGTAAGTGGTTGGCCGCTCGCGTATCACCGGGCCCCGAGCGTGCTTTCGGAGCTCGATAGCTTCTTTGTGTGGTGCGGGTTGATAACGCTTATGACCCAAATAGTACCGCCCCGTGCTTCTTGCCTCCTCCGCGATCATGGCGATGTCCCCCTCAATGTCGTGGCCGCGAGGATCGAAGCTTTCTCCATACTTGCTCCTCGCCACTTCGGTGTACCTACCGATCTTCTCGTAGGCGGGTCGGGTTGGTGTAGGCTTCGGGCCCGGCCCTCGGGGTTGAAGACGACCGCGGGATCTTTATACTTGCCCGTGTGGGAGCAAGCAAAGGCCTCGAGCGTGCTGATTGGCACGCCATGTGTCTCCTCCTGTATGAGAAAAAGAAAAGTAGCTAGAATGCTTAGAAAGTATTGAGTTGCACATCAGAAAATAAGAATTGGATAACACTTACATATCTAGCTTGGTAGGCCGCGAGATTAAGGCTGTCTTGATGGTGTGGTACACCTGGCATCATGGCACGCCGTTCTCGGTAGTCGTTATGGACCTCCTCATAATCAGATCGACCCACTTGTCCACCGAAGCTCCCAAAGAACGCCTATGAAGCAAGCACCACTGCGGAATCACCTACAGGACACCAAGTATAACACATATTATAAAAATCACATTAAGCATAATTAAACTTAGTATGACCATTCAATATTTACCTGCATGTATTGTTCTTTGATCAGATTCAACGTTTTCCATTCGTCCTTATCGAGCATCCTTTTATCGTATGTCGCGTACCACGTCCTGACGGCCTGGCCGCGTGCCTCGTACCACATGTCTGACACAAGCTTGAAACAGGCATTTAGAGCCACTTCATCCTTCTCAGCCTCAAATCCCTCCTCTATCTTGAAGTATTTCTACACATAGAAGCAATGTAATAAGTCATTATTTCTAACATTAGAATTTGAAGCGATGTATTTGTACACTACAAAGGCGACATAGACTTACCCAAAACTCTTTGATCACGCGACCGCCTTGTTACTATATTTTATGCCATCCTCATCATAGTTGTCCTCAAAGTCCACATTTGGTGGAACGACGTGACAAAGATGCTCTACTCCGTCGATGGTAACAAGGCCGTGGTAGTGCTTCTTGACCAGAATTCCAAGAATGCCATTGGGAAGGCGTCCTTTAACCGAGTTCGCGGTGACAACAAAAGACCTGCCCAAATGATCAAGAATAATGATTAGTTCCTATTACGATTTTCAAACCTGAGAAATAAGAAAGTAGTGCTAAAATGTAAAGTAAATTACCTTGGCTGTACTGGTCTTATGATCGGTTTCTCGGTCCTCGATGAGGTAGTCGATCCGGGAGTCCGGAGGGGCCTCGCAAGTAGACACGCCTCGAGCGGAGGAAGAGGAACCCCTCCCGTACTACGGCTAGTCCCCTCCGCGTGGTGCGGCGCCGAGCGGTCCGCGTGCCGCAACGCCGAGAGGTCCACGTCCTCCTCCTCCGCCTCCGCCTCCTCCTCATGCACCATTGGTGGTGGCGGCGGTGGTCGGGGGTGCACGACGCCCCGCCCCCGCCCCTACCCCGTGGCGGCGGTGGCGGCTCGACGCTTCCCCTTCATCTTGCCCTTGCCCTAGCTCGGATACACTTCGAATTTCTGGTCATTCTCTTGAGGACATTCGTTCGAGGCATCTTTTGAATCACCTACAATTAGATGTAGATAATTAGTAAAAATGCAAAATTAAATAGAATATAATTATGAAGATTTGAAAAACCAATAATCGAACATAATTATTAAGAGATGCATAGTATTACATGTATTAGAAATAATCCTCATCCATGTCACGATTTTCGCCTTTGTCGGATCATAATCCTCATGATCACTATCATCCATGTCTACGTCTTCCAACATATGAAGATTGGCGGGATCCATGGGAGGAGGAACGGCGTTAACACCGCAATTGTCCTTAAGTAATTTCTCAAGTAATCGTAAGTCCTTCGCATCTCGAACCTCCCGTCCTCCTCATCATCAACAACACTTTCATTGTCTACTTCCATTTCGTTGGACCCGGTTATTTTTATCACAAATTTACCTTGTAGCCCTTCTTCTTGGAAGAACTCTCCCCCTCATATGTGTTTGCATTAAAATGATAATCGTCCCCTCGTTTGGGACAGGTAGTCTACCGTGTGGCAATACCTTCTCGCACGGCAACATCCCATCCCTTAAGCCGCTCGTCGGCCGGCAACACCATGGGAGATAATAAACTTGTGTGGCATGTTGAGCCACAATGTAGACATCATCTCCACCATCTCGGGAATCTTGTCGAATCCGAACAATCCCAAGTTGTTCAAGGTCCGAATTTGTTATTTCAGGATCGAACCAATGGCACTTAAACACGACGGGGAGCAAGCCGTTTAGAGCCGGAGAAATGGAGCTCGTATATTTCTTCAATTCTTCCATAATAACCTTTAGTGCTAGTTCCATCATCACCTTTAGTGAAAACTCCGGTATTTGTGGTTTTTCGGTTTGGTCGATTCGCTCATAGCTCGTTGTGTGGTAGCGATATCCATTCACGTCATAACCGTAAATGACCTAACCCCGGTCTCAAAGCCATTGGCAACCTGTATGAGCTTAGGATGCATACCCGGATCGGTCAGTGCCTGCAAGCTTAAGCGGGATATATGAAATGAGACAGTTCGTTAGCATATCAAACGAGACGTTATTTAACATGAATTGGACAGTACCTGGCATTTGAACCAACTAATGAAATCGGGTTTTCCATTGCCAGCACCCTGTCTAAGCAGGGTGTCCAATTCATGTGCTTCAGGCGGCGTTCGTTGACGCCAGAATTGCCTTTGAAATTTCCTATACCAACGAGAGATAAAAGGGTTGGATGCAGAATATTAAGTACTAGAAGACAAGTAGGTTCTATGCTTAGAGTTGTGACTTACTGTATGTAAGGAAGCACTTCGTCTAGGTTGAAAAGTATATAATTCATTATAATGATCCACTCTGGATTTGTCAAGGTCTTTATTTTTGAACCACTTGCACGTCCTAGTTCTCCTTGGAAAAGGCTGAGGGTTGATTCATTTTCATCAGCATTGTAACGAGGGGATGGATAATGCGAGCTAGGAAGGTTGTCACCATAGTATTTTGATGTGAAGTCTAACACCTCCTGCCGAACCTTTGCTTCTGCGATGGAACCCTCAATCTTACACTTATTTTTACAAATCGGACCGAACATGCTTCGTAACTCTCTCAACAAAGATAGCACCAACAAAAGCGTGCGGGGCCACCCACCCTTGCCTCATATGGAAGGTGCAAAATCAAATGCACCATCGAACGAAGAAGCCCGGGCGGAAATATCTTCTCCAACTTACGGACAACAACACAGGTGCCATTTTTTCCATTTCTTCTAGTGTGGTCCGAGATAACTCTTTAGCACAAAGCTACCGAAAGAAATTGCTCAACTCTCCCATCACATGCCAGATATGATCGGGGACATAGCCTCGAAGCATCACTGGAAGAAGCCGCTCCATCCATATGTGGTAGTCATGACTCTTGAGCCCATTGATTCGCATAGTAGATAAGTTCACTCCCCTCCTCGATTTCTTTGCATACCCATCGGGGAACATTAATTTTCGAAACCATTGCATTGTACTTCCCTCCATTGGGGCCTCCTCAACACGTAATCGGCCTTAGGTTTTTTTTCCATCTCTTGCCATTGCTAGGAGGCTTCATTTCTTGCTTTCGTCCGTCACACAACTCGCGGATCAATTCTAGCCTTAACGTTGTCCTTTGACTTGCTAGTTTCCATGAATGTTCCAAGAAAATACTCGGCGATGTTCTTTTCAGTATGCATTAAATCAAGGTTATGTGGAAGAAGAAGGTCATCATAATAGGGGAGCCTCTCTAATCCTGACTTGTGAGTCCATGCATGATCCACGCCATAACCCACAAAGACACCATTTTCATCACCCACAAGAGAATCCACTTGAGTACGTACCTCGCCAGATGTCATCATCTCCGGTTTTGGGTCCGTAACTTGGAGACTTTCGTAAAGTTCTTCTTGTCTAGCCCGAATGCATGGTCGAGGGAAGAACTGCCGATGCTTGTTGAACGCGAGAATACTTGCCACCCTTCTTCAACCGGGTGAACCTCACGGCCGCCTTGCATACCGGGCAAGGGAACTTGCCGTGCACACACCAGACCACGTAATATCCCATACGCCAAGAAATCATGCAGGAGTAGTGGTACCACACGTACATCCCGAAATTTCTCTTCAAAGCTCTGGCCGTAAACGTCCAAAACCCTTCATTCCAACCTTTGATCAATTCATCAATCACAGGCTCTAAGAACACACCCATTTTATTTCCGGGTGGCCGGGAATTATCAAAGACAAAAGAATGTTCTTACGTTGAAAAGCGTCCGTCCGGAGGGAGATTGAGCGGGATAACGAATACAAAGGCCAACAAGTGTATGGGGCAACCATCATTCCATAAGGATTGAACCCATGCATTTGCCCGAGCAACACGCACATTACGAGCCTCCATAGCTTTGTCGGGATGAATATTGTTGAAATGGGTCCATGCTTCGGCATCGGATGGGTGTACCATCTTATCCGGATTGTAGCGACGCCCATCTTTGTGCCATGTCATCTGTTTCGTGAGACTCCTCGGTCATGTACATCCGTTGTAACCTCGGTCCGAAGGGAAGGTACCGTAGGATTTTCACGGGGACCTTAAGTCGCCTCTTCTCACCGTCTTCACCGTGGTCTACCTCTATGAACCTTGAGGATTTACACTTTGGACAAGGCGTATCATCTTTGTAGTCTTTCCTAAATAAGACGCACCCGTTCTCACAAGCATGTATCTGCTCGTATGGCATCTTGAGTACCTTGAGGTGTTTCTCTGACTCGTACATGTTCTTTGGCAGCACGTGACCTCGTAGAAGCAAGCCCCCAAAGATCGTCAACATGTCGGTGAAGCCGTCTCGACTAATATTGCATCGGGCCTTCAAGTCCATAAGGCGTGAAATGGCATCTAGTTTGGAGACCTCACAATAGTCGTTAAGGGGTCTCTGTGCCGCCTCCAACATGGTATAATAGGCCTTTGCGGTTTCTTCTGGCTCCTCCTCCCCCTCATCACCAAGTCCTTGATCAAAGTTTCCGGCATGAAAGTCATCTATCATGTCTCCTATCCCGGCATCAGAAGCAAGATCATCGATGCGTTGCCTCACCACCTCGTCTCTCATACGCTCAGTTTCACCATGGAAGATCCACCGCTTATAGCCATCCGTCCATCCATACATGGGAAGATGTTTAGACATGTCATCCTTACTTTGCCTTTTTTTATTCCCCCATTTCTTGCATGGACAACAAACCTTACTCGCACCTCGAGCATTCTGAAAAGCATTGTCCATGAAAGCACTGCTCTTCTTAACCCATTCATGGTCATAATCTCAAAAACTCCTCCAGCCATTGTATATCCACGCACGGTCATCCATTCTCTATCATATGCACGAGAATATAAGAATGCAGTGCATCTACACAAGGATCCTACCATCTAATAGGTGAAGATAGGTCCTAATCCCACTCGAGGATGCGTAGATGAGGTCGGTTCCATGCTCCACTCCTATCCGAGATAATTTCGGTAGCACCTCCCCGATGTTCTCCAAATACACGTCCTCCCCAAGAGGGGAGCCGTGGTATTCGAAGAACAACAGGAGATGCTACCGAAACTCGAATCGACAGAGTGGAGCATGGAACGAACCTCATCTACGCATCCCGGCTGTCAAAAAATGTGGATTATTCAAACAGAT
Source organism: Hyparrhenia diplandra (assembly GCA_015847255.1). Lineage (NCBI taxonomy): Eukaryota > Viridiplantae > Streptophyta > Magnoliopsida > Poales > Poaceae > Hyparrhenia > Hyparrhenia diplandra. Next base: position 53,046 of record JADLZK010012842.1, read on the forward strand.
ACGGTTATAGGTATGCGGGGATCTCGCATACTTCCAACCGTATCTCTTTCGAAACAGGGGAGACGCCTAATCGAAGCCGCGCGATCTAGCTATGACCATGACACGGAAGGAGGGGTCATACCTAGGGTCGCAGGTGGAGTCGCTAGCCGGCGAGGAAGAAGATCGTGGCCGCCAAGAGACTCCCGGCCGCAAGCAACTCGGCTACGGAGGGTTCCTCTCTCGCATACAAAGAAACACGGGGGATAAGTTCAAAATTTTGATGTAACCTCCCCGCACGCGGGGGGTTTCCAATACCCGCAAACAAAACATACGACACGATGGCCGACAACCACATTCACATCAAGGGCACGATAGCCGACAACCACATTCACATCAAGGGCATGATGGCCGACAACTGCGGCCGAAGACGGACGGCGGGCCGGACGGACGGCGGTGGGATGGTCCTCCTACCTCTCCTCCGCCGGCGGGCGGCGGCGGTGCGAGGTCAAAAGGCGTCGGCGGCGCGGCGTCGGGGCACCGGTGTCGAGGCACACCGGGCGACGGCGTCGGGGCCTCCTCTTCCCCTCCCCTTCCTCTTCCTCCACCACCTCCCCCCCCCCACCTTCCCCTCCTCCTCCTCCCTCTCCTCCCTTATCCTTCTTCTTCTTCTTCTTCCTCCTCCTCCTTCTTCCTCCTCCTCCCCTTCCCTTCTTCTTCCTCCTTCCCTCTTCCCTCCTCCTCCTCTCCCTCCCTTCTCCCTCCCTCCTCCTCCTCTTCCCTCCTCCTCCTCCTCCTCCTCCTTCCTCCTTCTCCCTCTTCCCTCCTCCTCTTTCCCCTCCCTCCCCTCCTCCCCCCCTTCCCCTCCCCCTCCTCCTCCTCCTCTTCCCTCCCCCCTCCCTCCCCTCCCCCCCCCTCCCACCTTACTCCGTCCCAAGACGGCGGCGGGGGCGCGGGCGGCGGGCGGGCGGCGGCCGGGATGGGCGGGGGCGGGCGGCGCGCGGCGGGCGGCGGGATGGGCGGGCGGCGCGGCGGCGGCGGAATCGGCGGGCGGCCGGCGGGCGGCGTGTGTGTGTGCGTGCGTGTGTGTTCGAGTGAGAGGCGAGTGAGAGGTGGGGAGCTGGCGGGGTTGACTAAACTTAAAAAAATTCGATTTTCCGTGATGGATGCGGGCCGCTCACGGAAAGACAACTCCTTTCCCGTGAGCCGCCCGGATCCGTTACGGGAAAGCCCTTTTTTTTTAAAATATCCACCGCCGCCACTGGGAAGCGGGTCCCACCGACCCCTTTCCCGTGATTAGCTCATGGGAAATCTTCCGCCGCTCCCGTGAGCGGTCCGGATCCATCACGGAAATGTCGAACCCGGCTAGATTCCGCGACCGACACGCCGGGCGGCGAACTTGATGGCGATGAAGGTGACGAGGCGGTGGTGGTGACGACGATTGACGGCAAGGTGACGTAGATTGATGATGATAGCGAGATAGTAGAGAGAGGGAAAGGAAGGGGCGGCGTGGCGGGTGGAGGAGGCGGCTTGGGCGGCGGCCGCCGCGCCGTGACGGCGGACGGCGGCGCGACGGAGTGGCGGCAGGGTGGGCCGGCGGGCGGCGGGGGGCGGGCGGCGGAGGTGGCGGCGTGGGCGGCGGGCGCGGCCGGTGGAGGCGGCGCCGTCTTGGGGGAGAGAGAGAGAGAGAGAGAGAGAGAGAGCCTAGGGTCGGAGAGTTGTTGGGAGTTACCCCTTTAATTTATTTCTTGTTCGATTCAACCGACTACATGCCCCTTGTATTTATAGTCCGAGGAAGACTTGCATGCTAAGATAGATCTAGAGGTTTCCTTATAGATTGGAATTCCTCTTTTACAAGCAACCTATTTATTCCCTATTTTATTCCTATCTTTATTCCTTAAATATTCCTTACTTAATTGCGGAAACAACTAACGTGGCGCGTTACGGCGGCCGGCGGGAGGCGAGGCAAGGCAGCACGGGGCTCGGGCCCTAGGCGGCGGTGGCCCCCCCCCTTGTTGGGCCCTATTAGGCGATCTCTTTTTGGGTCATGACATTTCCCCCCTCACGACAAAAGCGTCCTCGCTGTCGCTCGCAGACCGTTGTCGTTGTTGATGTGCCGGGCGAAGATAGAGACGCCGACCTTTGCCGACCGTAGAACACCCTGTAGTACCTTTGATAAGGCCGTGACGTAGTAGTGATGTTTGCCGAGGAAGACGATCTCCATTGCTGGCGTCCAAGCTATTGCTCCTGGTTGGAGCTTGATGGTTCCAGCGATGCAAAGTAGGTTGTCGCCAATCCGTGTTGCCATTTGATGAAGGATGGGAGCCTCCAAGGTAGTGACGAAGCCGTCGAGGTAGCAGGTTGATGTGGGTGGTATGTACCTCTTGTCGTCGTCGGTGAAGCTCACAAGTCGAGGCTTGTCAAGATGGAAGCGCCGAAGTCTTGGGCGAGGTGGATCGCCGCTTTTCTCCGTGTAGGGTGCCTCCGGTGTATTGCAGCCCACGGCTTGTTGGCGTAGTCGCATCGGACGTAGATGTCGTTGAGGGACAAGGGAGCCAACTGGTATGGCTCTGGAGTCGTCCCTGCTGCCAAAGTCACGTAGTCGACGTCACGATGGTTGTTGGTGTCGCCGTTGAAGGACGTCCCAAAACCGAGAGTGGGGCACCATGGTATGGTGTCTCCGTTCTCCCGTGGCGCCTTGGTGATGCAGAGGAGCCAAAGAAAGAGGAGTGTTGTTGTCGCGGTTTGGCGTACCGCGGTACCGATGTTCGCTTGCGTGGTACCGATGATGTCGCCTTTGCCGGAGCCGCAGCTTGATGGATGGTGTTCTCTCCACCACCGCCGATGTCGGCCGAATGTCCGGCAGTGTAGTAGATCGTCGGTGAAGGTCGGCAAGTGAACGACCGTCTCCTTGGTGGTGCACGGGGCGTCGGTGTTCTCATCGGCCGTGAACCCCATGTGTGGAACGCCGTGGTTGCCAATGTCGAGGTTGGCCGCGAGGATGTCGCCGTGGTTGATGCCCTTGTAGTTGTTGTCGACGACGGTAGGCATGGTGAAGACGTAGTCGACATCAGGGGGGACGTCATTGGCGTTGGCATCCTTGAGGACGTCGTTGCCGTTCATGGCGCCCATGGTAGCGGACTTGTCGTTGTCGATGTCGCCGATGCCGCAAGCATTGTGGCTAGCGACGTTAATAGCGATGTCGGGATGTCGTTGATGCTCGGGGGTGTCGTTGTTCTCGCCGATGATGCCGGGTCGAAGACGTTTTGGTTGACGACGTCGAGCGACATCGTTGTAGCATGGGTTATAGAGGTAGAAGCTCCTTGTTGATTGGGATAGACTTGCCCGGTGATCGTGGAGCGTGTGATGTCCTGGTCGGCGAAGTTGTTGTCGTTGTTGTTCATGTCGCCGTTGTTGTCCGTGATGTCGTGGGACGCCGGTGTTGAGATTGGCGACGCCGGCGCCGACGTCAGCGACGTCGTTGAGTCGCCCTTGTTGGCACTCGGATGTTCCCAATGTCAAAGATGATGTTGGTAGTGACCGGGAACTTATCTCGCGCCATTGTAGTAGCCGCGAGATGTTGGCCTAGTTGGGTAGGCTTTTTCGTCGAACGGTGGTGGACGTCGGTGGTAGCCTCCGGTTCGACCGATCGTGGTCGCAGCAGGTGGGGCATCCTCGGGGTAGGCGTGCTCGCCGCTTGTAGCGTCAGTGGTCGAGGAGAGCACGACGCCGGCGGCGCCTCGAGGCACCGTTGTCGCCGGTGGCACCCGTGGTAGGAGCGTCGTCGATGAGGTCGTCGAGCTTGACGTGGTTGCCGTTGATGTTGGCATCGCCCGTAGGGGGTGTCGCCACCGCCGGTGGCGCCCGTAGCAAAGCCTGGTCGAGCTTCTCTGTGAGGGCGGTGAAGTTGGCTTGCATCTCCCTCATGAGACAAGCAAGCTCGCGTAACCCCATCCGAGCTCGGCGATCTTGTGGGTCGGCGTCCATCCGATCTTGGCGTTGGTGGTGGTCGGAAGTCGTCGGTGGTGGGAATCGCCCCGGTCTCCGGATACCACCGTCCGAACCCGGCTAGATTCCAGCGATCTGACACGTCGGCGGCGAACTTGACGGCGATGAAGGTGACGTAGGCGGTGGTGGTGACGACGATTGACGGCGAGGTGACGTAGATTGATGATGATAGCGAGATAGTAGAGAGAGGGGAAGGAAGGGGCAACGTGGTCGGGTGGAGGAGGGCGTGGGGGCGGCGGCGCCGCCCCGTGACGGCGGTGCGACGGCGTGGGGCAAGAGGGCGGCGCCGGCAAGGGCGCGCGCCGCGGCGGAGGTGGCGGCGTGGCGATGGCGGCGGCCGTGGAGGCGGCGCACGTGCACGGGGAGAGAGAGAGAGAGAGAGAGAGAGAGAGAGAGAGAGCCTAGGGTGGAGAGTTGTTGGGAGTTACCCCTTTAATTTATTTCTTCTTGATTCAATTCGACTACATGTCCCTTGTATTTATAGTCCGAGGAAGACTTGCATGCTAAGATAGATCTAGAGGTTTCCTTATAGATTAAAATTCCTCTTTTACAAGCAACCTATTTATTCCCTATTTTATTCCTATCTTTATTCCTTAAATATTCCTTACTTAATTGCGAAGCAAACCGACATGGCGCGTTTACGGTGGATGGATGATGGCGGCCGGCCAGAGGAGGCACGCGCCAGTGGCCTTGGGCCCTAGGTGGCGGCGGTCCCCCCCCCCATTGTTGGGCCCTATTCCCGCGATCTCTTTTTGGGTCATGACAGAAATCTCGTATTTTTTTTTAAAATGTCCACCGCCACACAGGAAGGCCCTTTCGTGATTAGCTCACGGAAATCTCCCGCCGCTCCCGTGAGTCGCTCATGGGAATTTTTTTCAGAAATTAAATTTATTACTCCCCTTTCTTTTTCTAACATATATATTTTCAAATTTTGATCAAGATTACTTCAAAAATACCTTATCACATACACTCACTCATACATAATTGATCCTTTCGCGAAAAAAATGGCCATTATTTCATGTGGTTCTATCTCCTTTTTTTCAAAATTGTATTTACTTCACTACAACAAAAAATTATAATAATTACCAAAATAATCTAAAAAATTCTCGAAAATAGACATGACACAATATCGAGGTCTATTGCATATAGAAAAAGTTTCAGTAGCCAAACCACAACTTGACCGCCACATCCACATGAAATCACACTAGATCACTCTCAACAAACATGAAACTTCTACGTAGATGTTGGAGCTTGTGAACATCGTGACGTGCCAACTTGTGCTTGAAACGTTCCCAATTTTTTATCATAGCCTCGGCATAAGATATCATGACATATTATCAAATTTCATGATTTTTTGCACATGAAACGTTCCCAATTTTTTATCATAGCCTCGGCATAAGATATCATGACATATTATCAAATTTCATGATTTTTTGCACATCGGTTTATTTTCTAGAAGTTTTAAACCACTTTCGAACAAGGATTAACGTTCATGATTTCGTATTAAGATGTTCCAAATTTCGTTATTTTTTTTTTAAATGCAAGGTCTTACGTTGTGTTGAGTATGAGGAATATAAATTTTCTACTAATTTTTTTTCAACAATTTGAAGCACTTGTAGTTCAAATTTGGCCTCATTTCAAAAATTCCCATAAAAGAGAATAATTACCTAAATATATCAAATAACGTCAATAATTCACTAAACTTTAACATGGAGTGTCATATGATGTGCTAGAAGTGTAGAAAAAGTTTGGAGATGAAAATCCAAAAAAAAAAAATTTCCCGTGAGTGTCTTTCCCGTGAGCGAGGATATTGTACTCACGGGAAAGGGGGCCCTTTGCCGAGGTCGCTGTTCAGCCCACGTGTCACAACGCTTTTTTTTTTTTCGGCCAACGCGAGAGGAAGAACGAGAGGCGTGACGTGGCTGAAATCGCCGTGGAACGCGGGCGAAGATGGTGGCGCTGCGGCGTTGGAGAAGGGGCCGGCAAAACGGGCGGCGGCGGCGGCGGGCGCGGCTTGGGCGGCGTGGCGGCGCGCGCGGCGTGAGGGCGGCGGCGGCGCTCGAGCTGGAGAGCTAGGGTAACCCTAAATTATTTCTTTCTTGATTGTCTCACGATATTTGCCACCATATTTATATGAGGGGTTTACATTGCTAACGGGCCGGGCCCATTAGTCTTTTTCCGACTATCTTTTAATTTAATCTAATAATAATAATTATTATAATAATAAAGCTAAATAATAATTAAATATTCATCCACTCCGCTTATCTCGAGCGACTCGCCGACCGAAGTCCGACATCTCTCCCTTTCGAGATTCAAATTTCGCCCTCATTTGGAAGTCCGGATAGATTTTGTTGAATAATTCAAAGATCTTCCCATGAAGCATCCGCAGCAGGTTTGTTCTTTCATTTGATGAGCACTTGAAGCGACCGTCGGACTCTTGTTTTGAGCATTAATTCAGGTTCGTGAACCGGTGTGCCATCGTGAATCCGAGGTATTCTCGAATATCGTAGGTATCTCCCCACGGTGTGGTTTGAGCATCTTGACATGAAAGGCATTGTGTATACGGGTTCCAGTGGCGCAGATTCAATGCATATGTTCTTGGTGTAATGATCTTGCCGTCTTTGAAGGGTCCAAAATATTTAGGAGAGAGCTTGCCTTTATGTAAATCGATATTGTTGCCACGTAACGGGATAAAAGTTTGAACCAAACATAATCACCCACTTTAAATTCTCATACGTATGTTTAGCATCAATATATTTGCGGTAATAATCCTCGAGACAACCGCAAACGAACCTTTGTCCGATTGAGAAAAATATCCCGCTGAGTTAGTAAATCATCCACTACCGGTAATGTTGTCTCACCGGGATGATAACCACGAATAGTAGGGGATCACGCCCATACACAAGTTTGAACGGCGTTGTTTTGGTCGATGCATGATATGAAGTATTATAGCAATATTCAGCCTAAGGTAACCATCTTACCCAATCCTTTGGTTTGTCACCATCAAGCAAATAAGCAGATACATCGTGATAATTTTATTGACGACTTTCACTGGCCATCCGCTTGAGGATGATAAGCCGATGTTGGTGACAAAATAATGTTGGATAGACGGAAAATTTCTTGCCGTAATTGACTCATGAAGATGACATCCCCGTCACTAACCATCGATCTTGGCAAGCCATGTAGTCTAACAATCTCGAGAAAAATTTCGAGCTCTTTGGGGTTGTTGTATACGGATGAGAAAGGGGTATAAAGTGAGCATACTTGGATAGACGATCAACCACCGGTAAGATTACCGATTTAGATCCAACTTTGGAAGAGCTTCAATGAAATCCATTGAGATATTCTCCCGGATCCGCTCACGGAATTGGTAAAGGTGAAGAAGCCCAATTTGGATGAAGGTGTTCAGTTTTGTTTGCGTTGGAAACCAAACAATCATTCACAAAATCGTGACAATGTGTTTATCATGTTTGACAAAGAAGGTCCGACGGAATCGATGCAATGTTTTTCGTATACCCTCATGTCTTTGAATCATGAATTGCATGGAGAATAGTCCGAAGATGTTTGGACGATTTGGAAAGCCATACCTTTTGTTGAACAAGATTAATCTATTGCGAACTTCCCATGCGAGTCGACCGTTGATTATAGAATCAATAAGGGCTATAGCTTCATCATTGAATGCAATTTCCTCCCGTAGCCGGGTCAAATAACCCCAATTGAATTTCTCGAAATAGCCATGAGGGAAGATTCATCCGTGTTTCGACGAGATAATGCGTCACCACCACATTTGATTTACCCGGCTTGTACTCCACAAGAAAAATCATAGCCAAGTAATTTACTAACCCAATCGGAGTCGCGGAACTGTACGGACGCATCACATTCCACGACAAATGATTTATTAAAGTCCGGAAGTTGGAGAACCGGCCGATGATAAAGTCCTCTTAAGGTGCTTAAAAGTCGTTGTTGCCAAGGGTGTCCAAATGAAGGAGTCCTTCTTAAGAAGATCACCAAGGGACGTGCAATTGTACCATAATCCATTATAAACTTTCGTAGTAACCGGCGAGTCCCGTAAAAGCCTCGCAATTCACGGAGAGTTGTTGGGAGCGCCAAGCGGTGACGGCCTCAATTTTCTCCGGTCAACACCACTCCAAAGATCCGATATAATATGTCCCAAATAACCCAATTGTGATTGACCAAAGAGGCATTTAGATTTCTTTAAGAAGATATTATGAGATGCTAGTACCTTAAAAACCTCTTCCACATGGTGGAGATGCTCGCACTCAGGACTTGCTAAATATCAGGATATCATCAAAGAAAACCAAGCACAAACTTACGCAGTAAACGGTCCCAATATATCATTCATCAAAGCTTGAAAAGTTGAAGGTGCATTGCATAATCCAAATGGCATGACCAAAAACTCGAAGTGCCCATGATGTGTCCCGAAAGCTTTTTTTCGATGTCCAGGAGGATGCATGCGTACTGGTGATAGCCCCGAGCGAAGGTCTAATTTGGTGAAGAATTTAGCACCTTCTAGTTCGCCCAAGAATTCAAAGAATAACCGGTATTGGAAATTTGTCTTTCAAGGTATTACTATTGAGCTCCCGATAATCAACACGTAAAACGCCAAGTCCGATCATGTTTTTTGACAAGAAGGACGGTGATGAGAATGGTGAAGTGCTATACCGGATGATACCTTGATGAAGCATGTCGCACATTGTCGTTCAGTTCATTTTTTGTATCCGAGGGTAACGATAGGGGCTTAAACGACGCTTGGCCGAGTGAGATCCTTAAGATGAATTCTATGATCATAACGCCGTTGAGGTGGGAGCCCCGAAGGCTCTCTCGAAAAGTTGTTGGAACTTGCATAACGAGAGGATCCATTGGCACGTCAGAGAAAGTATATGAATACGGTTGAAAATCTGTCTCTTTAGAGAGGTCGTGCCATGTGATCGGGTGTCCTTTCCGTCGAACTTCATAATAAGTTTATTAAAATTCCGCATAATATTTCCCAAAGAACTCGCCCAGTCCACACCCAAAACAACATCATGGCCTCCTAATTTGATCTTTGAAGAAATCGCTTTGAAGCTTTCAAGAGAAATAGAAAATTCAATATTATCGTACCTTCCCACATTTGTGATGTGTTGTCCATTGGCGACAAAGAACTTTAAGCGGACGGTGTAAAGAAGAACTTTGGAGGCCCAGTTTCATAGCCAAATCAGAATCCAGGAAATTGTGTGTTGAACCAGAATCCAATAGAGCCAATAAATTGGTGCCATTGATATTGATAATTAATTGCATGGTAGGACAAGTGGATATGCCAGTTAAGCCATGAACTGATATTTGAATATCTGAATATCCTCTTGTGCGTACCTTTGAGTTCTGTCGACGGGAAGCTGTATAGAGACGTCTAGCAAGTGCTATGGCTGTCTCAATATCAGGTGGTTGATGTAGTTGGACGTCGATCTGAATCAGAGGTGCTAACCCAGCAATATAAAGCATAGCCCCTTTGTTTTGGGGAGAGGTGTTGTACCTTGTTCGGCGTTCTTTGTGAACGTATTAGTGTACTGCCCAAATCTCCCGCCCGGGCGTGATGCTGTCAGATCACCAAGATGATTTTGTAGTGGAGTTCCAAAACGTCTAGTAATAGCTGCAGAGAATTCTGGCCAAGATGGTTGACCCACTTCGTTTTCCCAACGAATAAACCAAGATAATGCGTTCCCTTGGAGATGGAACGAAGCGAGCTGCATCTGATCTGTATTAATAATTCCTTGAGTGAGAAAAAATTTATCGCACTTGTACAGCCAATGAGAAGGGTCACCCTTGCCATCATACTCCGGAAAAAATAATTTAATATTATTGCTGGTACGTCTGGGATTTTCTGGCAAGAATTTAGGTGGAAATTCTGGAGTAATTTCTTGGGGAATTTTTGTATCAAATTCGAGATGAAAATTGGACCGTCCACCGGGCCGTTGGATGGAGGAATCGTAGGTGCGGGCGGATGGGGGCTCATCCGTGTCTACAGCATGAAGAGAGCGCTTGAGGGCGGGATGTACTTAGCCTGGTGATGGGGCTGAATTAGCCTTCATGGCTTTGGCCTCCATGGGCTGCGATGTACTCGCCGATGATCCTATTGACGTTCGCCGTGATGGCTTGTCCCACGGTCAAGGCCATTGGATCGTAGTGGTCTCCGGATACCAATCTGTCACAACCCGTTTTCCGCCATCCAACGAGAGGAAGAACGAGGCGTGACGTGGCTGAAATCGCCGTGGAACGCTGGGCGAAGATGGTGGCGCGCGGCGTTGGCGAAGGGGCGGCGCAAACGGCGGCGGCGGGGCGGGGCGCGCCAAACAAGACTGGCGGCGGGGGCGGCGCAGCAGGGGCGTGGGCGGCGCTGCTTGGGCGGCGGCGGGCGCGGGCGGGAGGGCGGCGGCGGCGGCTCGAAATGGAGAGCTAGGGTAACCCTAAATTATTTCTTTCTTGATTGTCTCACGATAGTTGCCCCCATATTTATATGAGGGGTTTACAATTGCTAACGGGCCAGGCCCATTAGTCTTTTCCGACTATCTTTTAATTTAATCTAATAATTATTATTATAATAATAATAAAGCTAAATAATAATTAAATATTCAGCCACTCCGCTTATCTCGGGTGACTCACCGACCGAGTCCGACACCACGGGAAAGCCTCGCTCCACGGAAACTCTTTCCCGTGAGCTAGACGGAGTTGTCACGGGAAAGGGGCACGGAGGGGACGGAGCGGGCTGGGGCTCACGGCGGTTACCTTTCCCGTGAGCCCGTTCTCTCGGGGAAAGGAGGGGGCTTTCCCGTGAGCTATGCCTCACGGGAAAGTTTATTTCCCGTGCGTATTTGCTTTCCCGTGATGTTTCTCGTTGCTCACGGGAAAGGATCTCCTTCCCCGTGAACGGCGAGACGGGAAACTATTTGCCCACGGGAAAGCGCAGGAATCCGGTAGTGACACTTTGAAAACGATTTGTAGTTGTAGCTAGGGGCCCTTAGAATACATAGGGGAGCTGGTGAGCCATATATTTCCGTCGACTCATCTTGGACTCTATTAAACCAGCCGTTCCTACAAATAAAAAAATTCAAACTTTGACACTAAAATGGATTCTAGGAGCGGCTAAAAACTTGAACCGCCCTTTCAGTCGCTCCTATACATCAATTTGTAATAGGACTTCATCTTCCCCTTTGGTCGCTCCTATAAATCAATTTGTAATTGGGTGTTTAATTTCTAGCCAACCCTATGTGTTGTAGAGATTTAGTAGAGGCGACAGGCCCAGCCGCCCCTGTAGTGGCCTACCGGTCGCCCCTACAAAGCCCTACCTGTATCAATTTTAAGCTACCTGTTATACAAAATTTAGCATGGACATCGTCTAATCCAAACGTACCCCGCCTACTCCTAATTAATACAAACTATATTCTCAGTTTGACTTTTGTTTTTATATAGAGAAATATTTCTCGACAAATCAATTTATGTATACAGTGGTCATCACTGATATTACAAATATTATTGATGTTTCCTCTATGAAGTTTGTCAAATTTACGATATTGTTATTTGATTGGGACTGCTCTTTGTTCTGTCAGAATAATAATGATTGCGATCTAACATCAGCCCATTAACATCAGAGAAGTCTTTTAGCTCTCTGCACCTAATTTAGAACAGAGAACTCCAGATTATTAGCTTATTGATAATTGGTATAGAATAGAAGTGGTACTAAAGAGTCATCAATGGTTCCAAGTCCAATGTGTATAGAGAGGCAAATACTTGCAGTAGAGAAACTCTACACTGATGGCTGCTGCAGGTTTACACGATGATGATTGCTAGAAACATACCCAGGAATGGCCCACCAATATCTAGTAATCTCTCTCTACATGTACCCTGATATTTCCTCTCAAAAATATCACGGTACATGTAGAGAGATTCCCAGCAGCCCCCATTCTGATGGCAAACGAAATAACAAATACAAAAATGCTTTCACTAATTTCATGTTGGGTTCAGGAGGAACTACAAAATTAGAGGTAAACATGTACTTTTTTCTATCACCTCATACAGTTTCAATACCCAAATAGACATTATTCGTAAGTTGAAAAGATTAAATCAGCTTCCAGTTATGAAGTTTAGAATGCCACATTGTCACAGCAAAAACACTAAGCATCCATCAGAAAAGGGTGTGGATATATGGCCTTTTATGGGTACACTGGTCAATCACAACGGCTTGCAATTTAAAAATGAATGACCTAGATTCCTAGAACAAGAAAAAAAAAATTACGATGCTGAACTGGTACCATAATCATGAAGATTACGCGAGATCGAGTCTGCAACCTGCCCCTGCTGGTCGGGCGATCTTCGGGATCACGCTGAAGGAGCCGCGGGCGCACGTGGTCGGGTTTTTTCCTGAGGTGAGGCGCCGCCACTAGCCCTCCTCCCGGCTGTCCCCAGCCGCCGCCGCCGCCGCCCGGCAAGCGGCGGCGGCGGCCTGCAGTTGCCCGAAAAAAAGGGAGCTGTTGCGACCTCCTTCCCTCCTCAACCTCGGCCTCCCCGTCATGCTCGCTGGCCGCCGGAGGTCTCGATCCGCATTCCTCGCCGGATCCGGTTTCTTCCGGGAGGATCTCTCGCGGGCGGTCTATGAAGCCGGTGTCCAAGGTGCTCGCGACGCGACATCCGGGGCCCGTGGCACGCCGTCAATGGTGACGTGCGGATCCACGGGTCCATGGGCATGCCCTTCGATGCGCACTGCAGGCCTTACTCCCAAATGCATCAGGCTGGGATCATGGAGGTGACGGTGCGTGGATTGCGGACGGGCGTGCTACGTCGATCCGGATCCCCGGACGCCGTTGGCGGCCCGCGCCGCAAGGATGGGGTGGACAGCGGCGGCCCACGACGGTCCGCCCTTCGCGCCGGCGCCCGGGCGTCGCCGAGTCCCCGGCGGATCCAAGTTGTCGGCGGCTTAGCGTGGTGCCGCGCCACCCTCTCCATCCCACCCTCCTCCTCCTCCACCGCCTCGTCCGAGCTTCTCCAACTAGTTGGGCTGGCCGGCCGGCCGATTCCGGCGTATGTTCTATGTCGACGGCCACTCCCCTCCTCTTTGGGTTTTGCAAGGACCTCGTGGCCAGATCTGCCGTGCCGGATCGGTGGGATTGCTATCTAAGGCAATCGCAATGCGATCCCCGTACCCCCCCCGATCCCGCGGGCGGGCGCCCGGTGGGTGCGGACACGAGATGCGGTTGCTGCACCGGGAGTCCATGGGCGCCGATCCTCGCGCATCTCCCCCGGGCGGCGGCCTCAGAATCGGGCGTGTGTCCTCCCCGGAGCTCGGATCCGGGCGCCGCTTGATGTTCAACAACCGGGTGAAAACCTAGCCTCGGTTCTCTCGGGCCAACGGTATTGGCGCAGATTGGCGCATCGTCGGGTTCTTGTTCGTCGTGGTCGGTCTTGGTCAAAAGACCTTTTGTGCCTCTTCCAACGATGGTGGCGTCTGCGGATGTCGATTTCCTTCCTGAAGGCATCGCTGGAGCAGTTCCTTGCCACCTGCCTGTATGGAGTTAGCTCGTTGCAGTGCCTCGCCGGATATCTTTAAGGGAACAGCTGCAGTGTGTTGAGCAAACCAAGAGCACACTCTCCTTGATGATTCAACGATCAAATGGAGGGTGGAAGCATATATTTTATTTGCTTTAGTTCTTTTGTCCATCTTAGGGACTGGTTTTGCTCTTTTTATCTTTTTATGCTTTTTGCAATCTCTGTAATAATTGGTTGTGTACGTCCACGGACGTAGAGGCTGGATGTTTTCATTCTTTATCTAAAAAAAATACTCATGAAGGTTGAATTTGGTAGTATCTGCAGCTTTATCTACACTCTGGTATTGTTTGCTTTGAACAAGATTTGAAGAGAAAATCTGCTTTGTAAACTTTGCTGACATAAATGGGTCCCTGGAAAACACAGTTATAAAACAGTTTTACTAACTCCATGATATCCAGAATAGGAAGTGCAATAATAAATATGCCCTAGTATATTTCTATAAATATTATGCTCTTTCAATACCCCAAAAAGTCACGAACGTTACTTCTGTTATTCATGCGTCAGGAAAGAGAGCGTGTAAAATTGATTTACTGATGTACAATAAGTGTATATCTACCACATGACCCAACATGAGAAGAAACAAGCCATATATTATAAACGACTAGGTTTGGATACACTAATCCAGGGAAAGTACTTGCAGTGGAGCAACCCAAAGGCAACAAACAAAATAATAATAGAGAGTACACCCCCATTTACTATAACATAAAATAGGAATCCATGTCTAGCAACCCAAGGATTCAGCAACCCTACACTTGTGCACCCGGCCCACTACTTCGCAGCCTTTGCATGTCTCGAAGGTAGATTTTCTTCATGGCATCTGCATCATCATGGTCCTAAAGAAAACACAGAAGCACAATTATTAGAGTATATTTGGTGGAACCATGTAAGATAATCTGCTGCTACCATTCACTACTAGCTGCAAGCAATTGTAGTCCTTGCTACAACAGTTAAGGTCTTCTCTTTGTAATTTCTAGGAAAGCCCCGAAGGATGTTTAACCTCTTTGTATTGGCTATATATATATCCAGCAACACCCCCACGTTGGGTGTGGGGTGTGATTCCTATACTTTTCTACAACAATAAACCTAATCCTTTTACATTTGTTTCTAAAAATCAATAAAACAGGAAATTTAACATAGTTATATATAACATACCTTCAACACAACCCTTAACCTAGCAGCCTCAACATCAACCTGTACAAATACAATAGAGGTGAAACATGTACGCAGCTTGCATTGTAAAGAAATTGTTAAATGTTTATCATGAAAAAAAAACTTGACCTGCGGGGGTAAAGCAGCCCTAGACATTTTGTTTAAGAAAACCTTCTCACGCAAGCCGAGAAAAAACTACAAACCCATGCACCACCCATACACAGTGGCATGGTAGCCCACGTGGGAACAACCAAAAAGGGGCACGGATCTCAGACATGTGCTTTGGGATGGGATAGAGAAGGGATATTTTTTAACCCCAACCTGAAATTCGCTCCTAAAGGAGTCAAACCTAGGCCCCTGAGGAGTGCTATTAAACCCACCTAACCAACCCAATTAGAGGCCCTTTCATATGAATAAAAATAAGAAAAGGCATCATACATCATCATGGAATTCACTTAGCTCTCCTTCTCCATACTGAAAATATCCATTCAAGCGACCAGCAGTGTAGGCATCAATATTATTGGGGGTGCTTCATAACAGGGCATCCATCTTTTCTGCAAGTATTGCATTAATGGACTTCAAAAATAAAGCATGCATTTGTCACATAAGCCGATCACAGCCATGTTAAGGTGAGCAAAAATTGTATATATGGAATCCCATGAAAGAGTTTGAGATATTATTACATAAGTGTAGACTGCAAAGTTCATGTACTGAGTATGAAATGTACTACTAATAGAACAGAAAACAAGAGAAAAATAACTAGCATGACTATGATAGGAATCACATACTATATGCTAGCATGCATGACTATAATAGGAATCGCATACTATATGTTACATCCAGCAAAAAATAAAATTAAAATGCATATATAGAGTAGAAATGTAGCCAAATCATCGGAGCATGTAGATGACTTAACTGCCAAATCACCAACCATGCACAAACACATGTTAATTGTTAGTCAAGTGATTGAAGGTAAAAAGAAATATCTAAACTCAATCCTATGCATGAAGAAGATTTTGCACATGTGAAGACATGAATGGCATGTACTCAAACATAATATCATGGACACAATCTGAAACTGAAGCGCAACCAAAAAAAATTGCATCATACCCTCCATCTAGCAAGATATTTATAACCTAACCTAACTTTTAAAGTTATATTACTATATTTTCTATTCTATTTCTATGTGCTATTTCATTAGAATCAATTACGATGTTTATGGAAATAACACATGTTCAATTATGATGTTTACAACCAACCCGATGTCATTGTCAACTAACTGCATTCAAGTGGCGTATTGATTCAAGAGCACAAGTGTCAATTCATTAAAATATGTATAGTATATTTTGACATCCTATGCATAATTCACACTGCATATGAATTCAGTTTAAACAATGGAAATATAGATGAATTATTCAAAAATTATAAGTAAAACGCATAGCTAACCACTACGATATAATGGTTAATTTGAGATGAGGCACATAAAACCATTTTCGTTAGAATCAATCATGCAACAAACATGTGATCTTCCAAGCTCCTTCTCCTAGTATTTGTTGTGAAGTTGAAATGATAATACAACTTCTTCTTTCCATATATCAATTTGTGTCTCAAAAGACTTTGGAGCTCAAGTGCAAGATTCTAAAACAAGAAACATTGCATGAGAGAAATATAGATAATGGCATGGAGGTAGGAACATAGGGAGGGAGGAAGAGAGCATACCCCGAAAAGATTTTTGCTATCATTATATTGTTCTAATAAAGCTTGAACCAAATAGTATTGTCGTTCATTAGGATTTGTTCTTCTTCGTGAGTTGGGACCTGTGGGGATATGAACCCACACCGTCAAAAAGAGGCCCGACCCAAGACATAAGTGCGTGCAACACACGCATGACTATCATATTCTACCATATTGCTTACCAAGACATGTAACCTTATCCACCGGACTATATAAGGTGGGTAGGGACTCCCTCAAAACTCAATTAATCAATACAAACTATAAGCGGGGACGTAGATTTTTTTCGCCCTCACACTCAGCCGATTTAACCTCAGGTAAATTGCCTTGTTCATCTCTTTCGCCTTGCTTAACGTCTTGTTAGTAGTCTTGCGCACCTCCACCGACATAAACTACCGGCTTGGGCCTACCCTTGTCGGGCTATCGACCACATTTCGTCGACAAGACCTCTCTTTGGTGTACCATCGGGATAATAATTATGCTCATGTATTAGGCTATCCACAATAGAATATGTTTCTAGCTCCTTAAACCTAATTTAGGTCAAGCAAAAGTTACGCAAGTTCATGAATTACGCTTAAAAATGAATGAGCTAAGTCAAGAAACTTACACCGATCGGTTACGTAGTTCAAAGCAAGATGGTGGTCGATAGCACATTTAGCTTGATCTAAACTCGAAATGGACCACCCGGATCGAGGGTACATGTGGAACAATCTCGAGCTATCACCCTAATGAAATACATCCGATATCATTTCGGTGGGTTTTGGATCAAAATGGTACACCCAAGTGATAAATCATTAAAACATTCTTCCTCGTCATTGTTGTCATCATTATCAGATTCTTCTGATGATACATAATCAAGCAACACATCTTAGGATGAAACTTGAAGCTCTTGCAGAGTTAGTGTAGATGTGGACTCAAAGAACACTTGCCATGAGCTTGTCATACCCGAACGAAAAAAGTCCTACATGAGGAGACCTTATGATAATGCATGCAATGAGACCATGCATGAATCAAATAAACGAAGATTAAATCACACAATACCCAATCCCATAATACAACAGAGGCATCAAATCAACGAAGATTAAATCATAATAAAGACGGAGATGGCTACGAGCTCGGAGCAGAAGGGCGCACGATGACGACATCTAGCACCGGGGCATCCTCGAGGCAGAGCAGCACCGCGTCCCCCTTGGTACCAGGCTCAGGGGATGGGAGCTCAGCGACCGGATGCTGAGGGCCGTCTAGGGACGTCCCTGGCTCTGGTGTCGCAGTAGCGGTCGTCCCATGCGGCGACGCGGTAGAGGTGGCTTCCACTGTTGCGCCCCAACGGTGGCGGACAGGGTGGGCAATAGAGGTGCCACCATCACCACAGCGATGAGGAGGCCATGTCGGTGCCAGGCGCATGTAGAGGCCGCTGCAAAGCGGACGAGGCACCCCTGGCCGGAGAAGGCGTCCGAACGTCATTCCGGCGGAGCGCAGGTGCCGGTGGCAGACAGGAGTGAAGATCTCTAGATTGGTTTTGGATACTTAATGACACCCTAGGACTAATCTCTATGCTTAAGTGTGACCTAGTGTGAGATGAGTCCGACTCAAGTCTTGGTGCAAATGGTGATCATGGTGGATGACATGGAGTTGATCCAAAAGATGGTTGAGTGCATGGACTTGGGAAGCAAGGATGAGAATCAAAATGGGCTCAAGGCAAAGGTATATTTGATAGGGCCATTTTGTTTTACACTCAAGACACCATAGAGGGTGTGAGTGATTTAGGATCGATAGCCGAACTATTAAGAGGGGAAAACCTCGGGAACTTCGATCCTCATGTGCCTCTAGGTTCAAAATTCATATGCTTGCATTCTAACCAAGAGAGCTAACTTCGCACTTGGATAAAATGTTTTTGAAACTCTAACACATGGTGTCGGGGTGTTCTTCGACATGTTAGTAACTTGAAACAGGTGACGGAAGTTGAGAAAATGCGAAGGCAACGACGAACGACGACTTGGCACATTTTACACAGCGCTTGACGCGGGAGACGATCGCACACCCGCCGGACCGGCGGGCTCGGCGAACCCTAGCGTCGGCGGCGTGCAGCCCGCTGGGCGGGCAACGGCGCTGGCGTGGCGCTGGCGCGGTCTAGAGAGCATGTTGCCGGCGGCCGCGGCCGGGACGCAGCGCCCGGCGCGTGCGGTCGCGCGGCGCTGGCGCGCCCGGCGGCGTATAACGGTCATTTGCTCACGCGTGGTATCAATGGCGCTGGCGCGCCGGCGTAACCCCCGGCGCGTCGGTGCTATAGAAAACCCGAGTTTGAACCTAACGGCTCTATTTCGAATGGGGGTCTATATATATGGGTTTGGCCGGCCATTGGGAGCTCTCTTGGTCATTTGAATTCATTCTAACACCCTTTGAGCTGAGCCAAGCCCTCCCACTCTCTCCCACTTGCTTCCTAGCATATTCTCGAGAGATTGAGTGGTGATTCAAGTGCATTGCTTTGCTTGTTGCATTTAGAGGCACTTGAGGGTCATCGTTGCCGGTGGATTTCTTGTTACTCTTGGAGAGTACCGCTCCTAGCCGGCTCGGTGATTTGGTGGAGGCGTTGGCAAGAGTTGGAGATTGTTCTTGGCCACCTCCGGGTTGATTTGTAAAGAGGACCACACATCCTCATCGGAGCGACGAATCGCAAGTCATACATTGCTAAGGCACTAGGCCTGAGAGGTATAATTACATCATAGATAGAGGATAACGAACTAGTAGAATCTACAATAGGAAGGACAAACAGATAGGACAATAAAAATATTCCTAATTCCTTGGCGAGACTGCCACATTTGGTTAGCCTAGGCAGCTCTGATGACCGTGGACAATGTCGTTAAGGCGTGCTTCATCGGTTGGATTGGCCTTCGTGGTCCGCTTCTAGAGGAACATGCTCATCATGTCCATGTCATAGAATCCAGTTGTGGAGGATACAACAGGCTAGAACTAACTGAGAAGCACTAAAACATATGCTGATATGTAGTACATAATTTGTTTTATAACCCTAACATTCGAAGCCTTGTTCTATTGTGTAAATCTTGTGTAAAGAATTTGCTACCAAACTTAGTCGGAAGCCATTTCCATATGACATGAATGATAAAAGAAGTTCTATCTTTTTTGTTTATAATGTTGTTATTATTCATCTTTTTTGAATTGGTAGAGGGTGTTGTGGACTCTGGAATCGGGGCACGTTTGCACTTTGAATTACCTATCTCTACCGAAATCAAATGTAAGTGTTTAGTTTGTTTATCTATCTTTCTTAATCAGGTTTTAGTTTTGGTTAGTAAAATTCGGTTTTCATATGATTTAATATAATTGTTTCGGTATGTTTTTGTAGGGTGTTACCAACTCATTTGAGATTTCAAAGTTGCCTGTGAAGTCAGCGAAATTTGTTAATGGAAAACAATGGATCGTAGTTGTTGTGGACTATGTCTTCATCCATGTATTTGATTGCAATAGTGGTGTCAAATTGAAGTCTTTATTGCCCATGATGATAATATCAATTGTGTTTTGGTTCACCCTTCTCTTCCTTTATGCTCACATCTTCAAATGATAAGTTGATTAAAATTTGGAACTAGGATGAAAGATGGAATTGTGCTACAAAGCCTCAATACACATTCAAATAGTGTCGTTGACTTGAGCTTGAACTTAGGAGAGAGGAGTAACTGTTTTGCAAGTGCATCACAGGATCACACCATGAAAGTATGTTTAGCAATCCCAGACAAAATGTGTCGATTATTTATAATGTGACTTACTAATATTATGAATTATGATCAATATTCTATTGAAACATATGTCAAATTTGGAGTTTGGACTCTCCAGATCCAAAATGTAGCCTGGACCATATCAAAGACATTAATTCTATTGGAATTTTGAGTGGTGGTGGTAGTCACTATTTGGTTACCGGGTCAAGAACTTCTAAAGGTTGCAGTACATAGCGTAGAGTTCCTGGTAACCGTTGTATACACTCCAATGCATCTCAGATGAATTACTACTATATGTAGTGTTTTCCTTTGAACAACCTGTACAGACCTCTATCTCATATTCCCTACATGTTTTGCTTTATATGCATGTATTTCATTGGCCCCCGGCCACTGAGCTAAGTGTTATATTATATATAATCAACAAAAAAAAAAATTAGAAATAAAGATATTGAAAAAAAAAAAATCATATGATACCCATTTGTTTATCTCGATCCTTATATATAGATCTCATTATTGTGCTAGTAGCTAATTGTCTAAAATATCATAGGTTCGAGAAGTTTCACGTAGGGCCTCTTGATGTTTCTTGATCCCCATATATTACTTTTCTTATTTTATGATGGTGGTTAGCTAGAGATCTAAATATACTTTTGGGTGTTATTGTACTATTTTTCGTTCATAGGGAATTTCACTATGCATCGATTCTTGATACATTTGTCATAAATCTCACCTTGGCCATTATTGAGCGACAAATCCGACCATGTTTGCATATTAACGAATTCACACAACCAGTATTGTTGTTAAAAACAATGATTATTTGTGGCAAATGTATATAGAAAAATTATTTTAAATTTGGGGGTCTTGCTTGCATTTTTACCTATGTTTAATATCAAAACTACGATTTTGAAAATGAAGCACCATTTTGCCCCTTTCCGTCATCCTCCCCCTAGCGGTTTTTGTATACAAAAGGGCGTAAATGCCCATATAATTTTGCCCCTGTTTGTATGCATATAAGCATATTTGTGATTTTACCCCTAATTTGAATTATATATATTTGGTCGGATATATTTGGCACAACTTGCAATTATTTCAGTTCAGATTTAATACTGGAAACACATTCAAAAATTTTGTAGCACCTTATTAGCAATATTTTGATAGCATTATGACAAAAATACAAACTATATATAAAACACAAGACAACAATCATGGAGAAACAACATTTCAATGTTTCTCATACATACACCATGTCAACGTGTCACAAAAAAAAACCTACAAGCATGAACCTGTATAAATCTCTGTGTTCATCTTGCATCACCATCCAGAATTAGGGAGCGTGCAACACATTACTCGTTGGTAGTTAGGACCGCGAGTCTGGACACCGACAATTATATTGGTCTAATAAAGCTTGAACCAAATGGTATTGTCATTCATTAGTGTTAA
Source organism: Hyparrhenia diplandra (assembly GCA_015847255.1). Lineage (NCBI taxonomy): Eukaryota > Viridiplantae > Streptophyta > Magnoliopsida > Poales > Poaceae > Hyparrhenia > Hyparrhenia diplandra. The sequence continues at coordinate 74,669 of JADLZK010012842.1, forward strand.
GTGAAAGCGCATCTAGTACTAATGAGTCTCTATATATACCTCCACCAATAATGTGATTGAGTATCTTATTAGATCCCTAGGTTCGTATCAATTAGGATTTGTTCTTATTCGTGAGATTGGACCTCTCTAATTAGGATAACCATCTGATTTTGAATTTTCCTGGAAGGTCAACCTTTGCCATGGATAAAATATTGTACCTGCAGTTCGTGACCAGGGGCATACCTCCATATGTGTATTTCGAGCTCTTTGTGCACGTGGTGAGATGGAAAAAATAAGGAGAGTGGCCCTCAATGATCCTTCGAGAACAACTGATATCAAATTCTTGCCAAGCCGCTTTGCGTCTGATTATGAGGCAAAAGCAAATTAGTTTACGAGTATGAGATTCTAGTACAACTTCAAACTACCCATTCCAAAATCGATAGTGAATCAGGTTTGGAGCTAGTAGTAATACCTCTTCACAACAATCGTTGGTAACATGGAGTACCATTCTATTGGGTATACAAAGTGCATACTCCTTGCATCCCATAAAAAGTGGAATTCTCGCTTCCAAAATGTCAAAGATCTTTTATTTTATGTGAGAAAAATAATAATATCTACGGTACATAATGATATCATACGAATAAATCATTGATTACATTTTCATAGTAAAATTATTTTTGAAAATACAAATGATTCTAAATTTTTTTTATGAACCTAATGAAACTTAAGATAATTTTACTAGCATGAGTCCTATAGTGATTCATTTTATGGGACAAAGTAGTATATTCGTATTTTTGATATCACATCTTTTTGGTCACCGAGTAGATCTTCAACTTTATGTATTGGTTCCATCAGCATTCAAGTATTTTTGTTTTGAACAAGTGACGAGCTCCAACTTAATTATTTCAATATGCTCAACCACATTCGTGAAAAAACTCCAGATTTTCAACTCTGTTATATTTATAGTTAAATAATAATGTGGTTGAGCATCCACCTAGAATGAATTATAATAAAGAAAAGGGAGTTACCAAAAGATGTTGTAACATATTTGAACCATTTAGAATCATTCCAAATCAAAAGTGTAAATTACTCTACAAAATTCTAAAATTATATAGTATAGAAGATTTTTGTCAACCACTCTACACCCTTGTGTAACAGCCTACATGTCAACAAAAGTACATTCTCCAAATCATTAAGTTTGTATAAATCCAAATAATTAATTTTGTATAGTCAACTATGTGCAAGGTTATTGCACATTGAGCACATATGAGAAGTACAATAACACAATATCGCTAATTTAAACTAAGTTGAACCAATATAAACAATCACACAGTTGAACCATATTGACCCAAGGTACTCTTTTTTTGCATAAAGAGCAATGAATCCATAAGCAACTTATTGCATAGCTAGGTAGGGTCTATGAACTAATGTCTTAATGCATGAAAAACTTTTCTAAAAGTTCGTTGCACCAATGAGGTAAGCCACATAACCCCTCAAATTTGCTCTAGTTCTACACATGCCACACCTCGTCACCTACTGCGCATTCGTTGAACTCCGCTTCACCACTGATAAGTGGGAGATGTTGGCCCCTTCCTTCCCCTCCCATATTGGTTACTTACAATAGTACAGAACCTACAAAACATTGCCGGTTCAAAGGGACCATCATAATTTGAAACTGATAATAGCCACGAGCTTCCACTAATGTACTACAACTTTTAAGTGAATGACCCTTAAAAGGGAAAAACGACAAGCATCCACAATAATAATTATCCATCACTACCGGTGATGGTGGACAACAAAATTTGAAGTTTATTGGATGTTGTGGCACACTGATGTTGGACAACTAAATGTATATATATTAGAGCAACTTCAAAAGGGACTTTACTTGAGCCCTCGAAACCAAATTTGATGGTTAGAGGAAAAAAATAAGCTCCAGTAGGGCCCCTACTATACCCCAAGTGACAGTTGCTATCATTTCCCTCCCCCACACACAGGAGGAATCACACCGACTGGTGAGGCCCTTCACCCAATGCGGCTTACATGATGTGCCCCCTCACCTAGAGGTTGGTATAGCTGCTACATTCCCTATAACCTAGCGGCCCCTTCTCCCGAGAGATCTCTCTCCCCACAATGCTATTTCCCCTAGTGAGCGTCGTCTACCCATCATGGCTCCTGTGGTGAGGCCATTTGTCCATGTGCGACTCCTGCACCAAGCGCTCATCTCATCCCCAGCGAGGTCCTTCTCGGCACAGACACCTAGGATCTTCTAGGAGATCCTTCCCATTCACAATGAGGCCATGCATGTTAGGCGTGATCCTAGGGATCCCTACTTTCCTACTCCCTTTATGCTTGTTCCTCTCCCATGGCAACCACCTCATTGGCCGTCTGCTCGTACCTTGATTGTTCATACCTTAGTTGATTTGAGCAATGAGAATGGTGAGTGAGTCCCATGTGCTAGTGTCTACTAAAATAGATTTCAGGGCTACTACTAGAGTAGATGCAAAACATTGAACCCTCAAACATAGATACAAAAACAAGGATACCAAAGCACACCAAAGTGAAGATTTTGGTCTAGATTGTATGAATTCACAATTGTAGTGATTTACTTTAGAAATTAGGGCAACAATAATGACATGAATCTAATTAATTCCTCAAAAAAGGAACAATTATTGAGTTTGATGGCTCCCAATTTACATATGAATGTGTGATACAAAATTGCAATTTAATTTAGCAATTAGGCAACAATGGCATGAATCCAAGCCCTCAAAAGGAACAACACATGGAGTTTGATGGCTTTCAATTGAATTAAATATGAATTTGACACAAATTGGAACTTACTTTAGCAATTTGGGTAACAATGGCATGAATTAATCTAAGCCCTAAAAAGTAAAATACAGCAAGTTTGATGTCCTCCAATTGAATTACATATGAATGTCACAAATCGTAATTTTCTCCAACAAGATAGATGTCCTCCAATTGAATTACAAATCCATGTCTTGGTCAGAGGCATTGAGGCCTCTAGTGGTGCCCTCGGCCCTTGGGTGGGCTTCACTTGTTGAGAAGGTGGTGCTTGTCAGGCATGCGGTAGGGTGGTAGAGTTATTTTTATGCTCATGTGTTGTAACAGGAGCAAATAAGCTATTGAATATATTCATAAAAACGAGAATAAGAATACTGAGGAAGTTAGCTATAATATTCATGGGAATGTGAACAAAGAAAGCTATATAGCTATTTATATATTATCCTTCTTTAAAATTTTAAAAACTACAACATTGTTTATTTGTTTATTTTATGATGATCATGACATTGACAATATTTAAGGGTCCATAAAAATATATAATTTTTTTATTTATGTCGACAAGAAGTTTGTTGAAAAAGGATTGCCAAAATATCCTATATGGAACCTCTCTAAGATTCGGTTTGGATGTAAAAAGCAACACACTTTCCGTGCATAAACTTGGTTGAAAAAGGCTATGTCTCCCGGATACCTTTATGGCACCTCTCTAAGCCTCGGTTTGGTAATTTTGTTCGGGACAAACTAGTGAATTTTCCTTTTTTTTCATGTTCATCTCTCCACTAAAAGTTTCTTAATTAGCATTTGCACCAGTCCATATACAAAGACCTGTAGAGAAGTTAAGGTTACTCATTGCATCATTTTGTAGGGAGAGGCTTAATAGGACAAATTTAACAAGAACCTCTTTTTTGACCCACTTGAAAAATGTTTAAAAACTTCCAAGCACGTGCCGATATTAGCTACAAAATTTCAAGGCCTGCAGGTCCATCGTCATCTATAGGCCTGAGTACGCACGTAAATAGTACGTATACGTACGTACTTGCAGGATTGCAGCAAGTCTTGGATGTCCATAACAATTGCATTAATAATAATTAATAATTATTATAAATACATTGCACGTACGTACGTACGTTCTTCAGCCGGCATAATTTGAATTTGCCAGTATGCGCGCCACCTTGTATATATGCTGCATCCTATGGCCTATAAATAGCATCGCATAGCAGATAACTACACATACAATTCCCTATCTAGCTACTAATTAAGAATTCCCTACTCCAGGAGCGAGCTACTAAGACAAATTCCCAAACCAAAGCAATGGCCATCATGAAGTCTTCATCGCCGGCTGCCGCCCTTCTCCTGGGCACGCTTCTCCGGTTCGCGGCGGCCTCTGCCGCGGTGGCCCAGGACCTGGAGGAGGGGGAGGAGGACCTGGAGCCAGGGCGGTGCCCCAACAACATTAACGAGATAATCGTCGCCGCCATCAAAGGTCGTGAGCTGTCTGCCGAGACCCTGGCCGAGTTTGAGTATCTGAGCACGCGTGAGGTCTACGAGTGCGTCTGCGACAACATCGTTGACGCCGCCGGGATCACCAGCGCTTCACCTGGGGCCATCAGCGGCTTGGTCAAGGACGTTGTTGGGATACTCGGCCGGAACAAAGACTCAAACAGCGTCGGCGACTGCAACCCGACACTCCCCACCCAGTAATATATTGCTACTGAAGGTGCAGGTGCATAAATAGGCAACGTACCTGCTGCTTAAGCCTTATAAAGCCTTAAATAACGATCACACTAGTAATTATATATATGTTTACATATTTACCGAACTATATGTAACTGTATTATGGACCCGGAGCTATCTAGCTCGCCGTCTTCCCGGTTGGCTAGCTCGATCGAAGGTCGAATATGTACTACACCTGCATATGATGAATAAGATGCTGCCTAATACGGTGGCGTGCGCACGCATCCATGAATGTGTGTCGATCCTCTATATGTCGTGGATATTGATCAAGTGTAAGTTGCAAACTAATTATGTTTTCTTCTATATATATTATATCGTTTTTTTTTTTTTCGTGACATGCATTCCCGGCCAGTGCCATTCATCACTTAATTAGGACACATGTTTGGGTTTAGGTGAGCCAGGACTAGTTATTGGTTCAAGCTAAATAGGAAACAAGTCCAAATTAACCACCCGGCCAGTGCCTACATTTAATTGCAGTTTGAATTAGTATCCTTCTGTTTGGATATGCTAGCTAGGGCTATAGTATTTGGCTAATTTTTAGCTAGCTGCCATGTTTGGTTGTCCTCGCTAAAGTTTAGTTGGCTAAATCTATTCCTATTTAGGCCTTGTTCGGTTGTACATGTTTCATTCCAAACCAGGAATAATAAATCTAACAAGAGATTCAGCAAGAGACTGAGATTCATTCGGGGCCAAAAACTAATTGTAAGAAAATATATTCATAATATGTACAACAAGAGGCTAGGATTAATTCCACATCTCTCGACTCATGGATCAAATCCTGGTCACTTGTTGTATCTATCATAAGTCTATTTTGTTGCAATTAGTTTCGATCTGGCCCAAAATAAATACCGGTCTATTATTGAATCTCTTGTTAAATTTATCATTCCCGGTTTGGAATGAAACAGGTCCAGGAAACGAACAAGGCCTTGGTAACTTTTTACCCAAACACTAGGACTAAATGGGACCAATGGCAAAAGGGCTATAGCCAACTAGTCACCAGGATGTCGCTAAATGGGACTAAAAACCTCACATTTTAGTCCCATTTATTTACTTTAGTGCCAAACACCATGACTAAAAGGCCTTAGTCCCATTTATTTACTTTAGTGCCAAACACCATGACTAAAAGGCCTATTTTAGTCACCGGAACCAAACACCCAGTAACTAAATTTTACTTCATGGTTTTGCTACTAAATTTAGCAAGGGAAACCAAACCCTCCTCAGTCAGAAACTAGCCATATGACCCAATTTTACTAACTCTGCAAGGTTACTCTAGAAACTCCACTGCACCTTTGTAAAGATTGTCTATTCACTATTGAGGTTTGTTCCATAATTCAAAATTGGTTCAACCTCTTCTAGTTGCAAAATATTTGCCTAAATGGACCAATCTATATGGTGGAATATCAGAAAATAACACAATTGAACTTCCAACAACAAGAGTTGCAACTGGGACAAGTAGCCGGTTTGATTAATGATGATATTCAACATTTCGATCACGTGACGACACAAGCCAACATCACCTCTGCTTGATTTTGATTCTGTTGTTTTAGTTCTGTTTTTTCCTTTCTAGTTATAGACCAAGTGGTGTAAAGTTGTAGCACATATTTTTATTGTTCTACCGTCTAATAAAAACATGGCAAATATCTTGTTGACCTTTCAGAAAAAAAAACCTCTATCCATACGTGGATTTGCGATCTTATATGTCAACATTTTCTCATAATGTCCATATATATTGCCGCTGCAAAGAATTTATCGTGAGTGCCTTTAAAAATTAGAGTACGTTTGAGTACAAACTGCATGTGTGTGTTGATGAATCAACGTGGTCCTGGCCCTGCAATAATGCAAGTTATATGCGGCGACGAGATGACGTCAGATCCGTCTGTCTTATTACTTCTCATGTACTCCCGTAGGGAGCCCGGTATACGAATCTTACGTGTCATCTTGTGATTGGACAAAATTATTTCCACGTGCGGGCCGATGCGCGGCAGCAAGGAGCGGAGCCCATGCGGTAGCAAGCTTGCCCGCGGTGAGCGGAGCCGATGCGGCAGCAGGCCTGGCCGCCCGTGATTTAGTTCTTGCCACGCGTCGCGCATCTAAGTCGGGTTGGCAGTCCCGTACCCAATTTTTTTTCCGCATGTGTGTTGTGCATTCCATTGGGTGTGGCCAACCTACAAGGGCTTTCCCATCGCTCTATTGTAGCTACTGCCTCGTCGTTCAGGTCAGCAACTGGCCTAGATCACCAGCTTCAACATCCCCGTAGTGTCAGAGAGTACTAAGACAGTCGGCGGCTTGAAATGACAAAAACAGTAAGCAGCTATCCGAGAACGGACTGCAAAGCTGAGGCGAACATCTTCATGGGCCAAAAGCGGGCACCAAATGGAGTGGAGAAAAAGTCAACACCACCGCGACGATTCAAGCCCACCTTTGCTTCTACCAAGGAACACCAAACATTGGAAATGCCGCATCATCCATCACCCAGATTACCAAGCGAATCGATTCTGTTAAATGAAAATTAGGTAGCCCCTTGGCAAAATTAAAGAGGAAAAGAAAATCCGTCGCCGCCGGCCCAAGGACCGGCGACTGGAAAAAAACGTCCACCGCCGCCAAGAAACCCAGCAACGAGGAAGAGCCACAAACCTACAAGGATGACCGAAGAGCTCACATACTTGATGCTGATTATTCGCCAGCACGGTAGCACATAGTATATGCCTCCATTGAAAAAGCCCTAGCTAATACTTATTTTTACTTACATGAAGGGATGAACAGCCACTGTGGTCCGTCCAGAGACACCGCTACCCCATGACTCCCTGTTTGTCTGAGACCTGTGTCAATTATCCCTCCAAATTTGGAGGTTTAATTTGACCATTATTTACTCTATATATAAAATTCTTCCTTTCTTTACAAAATCTCAGGCCCATGCTCAATACCTAGTGTGCAGCGCGCAGATTAAGTAGTTCAACGGTAGGATGGTTTAGTGGGATGTTATCCATCAGGGTTCAAATTCTGGTGCTCACACCTTTCCTAGGATTTGCCGGTGTTATTCATTAAGTGGTAAGCGAAGTTCCCATCGACAACGAGGTGCCAATAGTAACTTCGGGAATCTCTAGATCTGTCGGGTCCTTCGGAGATGCTCATTGCGGTAGGGTTTACGTACGTGTGTTCGTAGGGTGAGTGTGTGTGCATGTTGTGAATGTCTATGTTGTACCGTGTAATTCTAAAAAAACAGATTATCGTTAGAAAAATATTTTGCCTTTAGAAATTTCAGACTGTCCACGGAATATCAAAGGCACCACACAAGAACTTTCGAAAAAAAGAGCTAGGTCTGGAAAAACTATGGCACCTCGGAGCTTTGGTTTGTTTATTTTGTCCTAGTAGGCAATGCAATGAACTTTCCTTCTTTCATGTTCATCTATCCACCAAAAGTTTCTTATCATAATTTGCTCGAGTTCATCACAAAAAGCGGCCTGTTGAGAAGTTAATTAAGGACACTCGCTCATTGCATCGGTAGGGGGAGCCTTTATAGGAAAAATTTAATAAGAACCTCCATTGACCCTACACACCAGTGATTCTTCTGTTGGTTAAGGTTGATTTTGAGCTTGGTGAACAGGTAGATCGAGCAAGTCGCGGTGAGCAGAGACGACGTAGAAATTTGAAAAGCACAATGCGCAGCAACATACATGCACGGAAACCTGTCACCTAAACGTACGTACGCATGCATGATAGATATGCACAGCAACATGCATGGACTGAGTACGCACGTGTACGTACTTTTCCAGGCCGGATTGCAAAGTCTTGGATGTCCATAACAATTGCATTAATAGTAATTATTATATTTCACGTACGTATGCCGAAATTGCAATAGAATTGCTCCCAGATAGACGATAGATGCATGTCGTTGTTATGGCGCATGCATCCACCACAGGAGGCTGGCTCTTTACAGAGTACATGGAACGCACGGCAAAGGCCCTCCGGCCGTCGGCGACCCCTTCGCCGAGCACAGTTCTCGGCATACGATTGACGGGAAATTTTTTTACGGCATAGGGGCTATGACGACCGTTGTGACGGCCACCTCTCGGCGAAGGCGTCGCCGAGAAGCTTAATTAGCAGCCGTCGGCGAAGAAAAGTGGCACGTAACGGCCGTTGTAACTCACAGCAGTTACATCCGTCTTCACCGGGCACCTGGCAAGAGAGTGCTCGGCAAATTTTTTTTTTTTGCTGAAATTCTTTGCCGAGCACCAGTCAGGAGGGTGTTCGGCAAAGATTTTGAATATTTTTGTCAAAATTCTTCGCCGAGGAAGTTCTCGGCAATGATTTTGTTTTTTTTTTTGTCGAAATTCTTTGCCGACGGCCTGTGTCATTCCACTCGGCAAACCTGGGGAGGTGGCCGTCGGGTAGCCATTTTCTTCCAGGTTTCTGAGTAGAGTTGCAAAAGTCCTCGGCAAAGAAGGCTTTGCCGAGGGCTGTACTCGGCAAACCCTTGAATATTTGTCTTTTTTTTTTTTGCTTCCCTCCTTGACAAACAAACACATATGTAATATATATCACATCCATACAAATACACAACACATATATATCACATTCCTCACATCCGGCACATAAAACACATCGATATATCTCAGAACACATATATTAAACACGTAGCATCACTAGATCAAGTCATCAAACATAGATTAAGTGGTCCAATATCCATCACAAGTCATCAAGTCTAGCTCCACTGATACAACTCATAATCATCAAGTTTCAATGTACTCAACAAAACCAGCAACAAAACCTCTAGCCTGATGGTGGAGCTTGCACCAATAGTGGGTGGTCCAAATTACCAATGTACTCAACATAAGAAGCTTTTGGAGCTGCTCTTGTGCGGAACTTCTTGTGACAGTTACCTGGAAAACCACTCACCTGATCATTGCATTTTGCCCAGCTATCATAGACTCCAGGAACCTCGCCATGGTATACAACATACCAAGCCATAGCCTTGAGAAAGTAGAAACAAATGTTAGTCACGGTTTGATGACAAACATGAGGTAACATAGATGGGGCCTAAGCATCGAGATAGTGTAGCCTTTTGCTAAAAAAGAACATCAAGCTCCTCACCTCCCCTTGATGCTCTCGGGTCATAAACATGTGAGGATCATGGAGAAAGTGAGGAGCTCAATGTTCTTTCTTTTGAGCAGCGGCAAAAACTTTGTATCACAAGCCACCATTGCAAAACTCTGTCTCGAATAAGAGCGGAACATGCAAACTAAACCCATTTACACCTTAAGAAAGTAGAAACAAATGCATAAGCATAAAGGGACCCAGTCATAGGTGCACATCGATCATCATTGCTGCCAAAGCAATTTCATGATAGTCATGGAACCGTGACTACATCCATTCCCAGCTATCAGGGAGCCATGGAACTTTGATTCCATTATTGCTTGGAATGGATGTTAGTCACGGTTTGATGACTACCATGAGGTAATAAAGATAATGCAGCTCAGATTCATGGCACTAACATCATAGTCAAAAATGTAAGCATTTCAAAACCAATTGTCAAAAATAAGGCCTCAAATGGATCACTGGCCAAGCACAAAATGAGATAGGAGAACACTAGAATGAAAATAAGAGCAGAGCTTCCATATGTGGCAAGAAAAGCAGGTGGCCTCAACTTTTCAGGAAGGTTTGTATCATAGGCTGCTAAAAAGAACATGGAACTCCTCACTTCTCCTTGATGCTCCCAGATCATGAATAAGATATCACGAAGAAACTGAGGAGCTCCATGTTCTTTCTTTTGAGCGCGGCAAAAATTTTGCATCACAGGCCACCATTGCATAAAGGGACTCAGTCATAGGTGCACATTGATCATCATTGCTGCCAAAGCAATTTTATGGTAGCCATGGAACCATGGATCCACCCATGCCCAGCCATCAGTGAGCTAAGTGAGCTCTAGCTATTTCGGCATGGATGTGAGCCATGCTTTGATGATTAACATGAGGTAATAAAGGTAATGCAGCTCATATTCATGTCACTAACATCACAGTAATAAAATGAAAGCATTCCAGAACCAATTGTCAAAAATAAGACCCCAGCTTTTCAGGAAGGTTTATATCATACGCCGCTAAAAAGAACATAGAACTCCTCGACTTCTCCTTGATGATCTAAGATCATGAAGAATAAGAGATCATGGAGAAAGTCGGGAGCTCTATGTTCTTTCTTTTGAGCAGCGATAAAAGCTTTGCATCACATGCCAATATATAAGCATAGCCTCAGAATTAAATGCCCTTTTCTTTCATATTTGAACTTGGAGCATAAGGACCAATAGATGACAGAGTTCATGGCTGCCATGAAACCATGTGACCCATCTAGCCTAGCCATCAGGTCATCAGAGGTGGACAACAGTTGTTAGGCATGGATGTGTCACATGGTTCGATGACAGGCATGAGAACATAAACAGGTCCTAGGCATGGATGTCTCACTTACAATATGGGCATTGTAAATCATCACAGACATAAAAGGACAAAATTTCGACCACAACCATCACGACCACAACCACAACTCCTAACTTCTCCTTGCAAGGGGTTATTCATATACCAAGGGGGCCGGTGGCGAGCCGAAGCAGTGCAGGCAGAGCCGCAAAGCCGAGGAAGAAGACCAAGGGTCGTTGAGGTACTTCGACAAGCTCTTTTCTGCAAAAGGAAAAATATGAGATAAATTGGAAATTTCAGCAGATCCTCCCCTACACGGGAGGCTTTTCAATACCTAAAAAAAACATGGCACGATGGCCAACATCCACATATCCATATGCACATTCATATTCACGCCTCTGCATATGTAATCACCATATGACCACTACTCTACTACTATTATACTACCACTACCACTACTCCTACAACACGACTACCACTACTAGTTGTGTGATGCCATACCTTTGTGCGATCGGTGGTTGAGGGAGGATGCGCCCGACGTGTGTGGTCGAGGGAGAAGGGCGGGCCGGTAGGGCGAGGATCCTCCTTTTCCTCCTCCGCGCGCCTCCTCCTCCTCCCCTTCCCTTATTCCCCTCTTCCTCCTTTCGCTCCCGCGGCGGCGGCGCCCAAGGCGCCGGGGCCCGAGGTGGCGACGGGCGGGCCGGGATGGCGAGGGTGGCGGCCGCGGCGGTGGAGGTGGGGGCCGGGGAGGCGGGGGGCCGAGGGAGACCGAGGGAGGGGGTGGACGGCGGCGTCGGTGGTCGCCGGGCGTGGGCCGGCGACCGACGTGGGAGGCGGCGATCGAGGGCGGGTCGAGGTCGCCGAGGGTCGGGGGGAGGCGGCGGTCGAGGGGGGGGGAGGCGACGGTCGAGGGCGGCGGCGGCGGCGGCGTGCGGCGTGTGTGAGTGTGTGGTGTGTGGTGTATGTGTGCGAGTGTGTGAGCTGAGTGAGTAGGGTTACATGTTTTTTTTTCCTTCGCCGACAGTCGGATCGCGATGCTCTCGGCAAAGAAGGGATCTTTGCCGAGACCTGCCAGATCCGGCTGTCGGCGAAGATTTTGTACTTTCCGCGTTTGGGGGCCATGTGTCCACCAGGTTCGCCAAGTTCCACCGGCAAGAGCCCTCGGCAAAGCTTTTTTTTTATTTTGGCTTCCATATTTTTTTCTGTAGCATTGCATTACATAGAAATCCATGTTAGAAATCCATGTTTAAGTTTGGAAATTTTTTCGAACTTTTTAGTATATTTCACGAATTTTCATCTTTTATTTGAATTTCTTTTGAGAACTAAATTTTGAACTGCAAGTCATTCGAATAATGGATCCAAACGATTCGAAAAATAATATTCATGCTTGTGAGTGTACCTTGAGGCCTCATCTAGATCCACGCCCTAAAATTCGAACATATTGTGTGCGAAACATGTCCACTCTTCTATAAAATGCAAATAAAATAGAAAAATCATGAAATTTGATGAGGCATCATGATATCGCATGTATATGCTGTGGTAAAAATTTGAGAAGATTTCGTGCACGGTTGCATCTCGGATGACATAATTCGGGATCTGAAATTTTTGTAGGTTTCTAAATACCACTACCGGATCTGGCCTCTTTGCCGTGTGCCAGCCCAAAAACACTGCCGAGTGTTACACTCGACTTATCACACACGGCTTAGCACTCCGAGACGAAGAGGACGCAGATCCGGAGGAGGCGCCGCTGCCGCCGATAGATGGTCTCGAGCACCCGCCCGGCGAGGAGAGGTCGCCGACGAGGAGAGGTCGCCGACGAGGAGGAAAACGAGGAGAAATGGGCGAGCGAGACGAAATGGACGAGGCGAAATGGGCTAGCGAGATGATTGCTCGGTTCACAAGTTAGCGGGTTCGATATCCAGTCCGGGACCTGATAACCCAACAACTCCTACACCCCGATGCAACAGAGCAAGACGACAGAGCGGTCTGCTCGGCGGCACATCGGACGGAGGAAAGTGTCGCCAGCACGAGACCACAGATCTCAGGCTACACAAATATAGGAAAGATCTTTCAATATATATTGTTATAGTTTCTGAAAAGCAGACCAACTTTTTGTTAGCTTTTGTGAGAAGCTAGTTTGCAGCTTCTGGACATACTGACACAAATGGCACAGACAGTACACAGCTCTTGAATAAACAATGCATTTTCACAAGTCCGGTCCCGGTAATTATCATAGAGTGCCGCCACTACCACAATATCAAATCGCCCTGAAGCACAAAGCCAAGATATGCTTTGCGTGCACAGCATATGCAGGCCAATGTGCATTGTGAAGAATGAGGAGGCTGTTGAGATAGCGAGGGATGGACCCGTTCGAGCCGTTAGAGCCCCCGACCCGCCCCCTGCGGGCGACGGCGGCAGCGCCTCCACCCCCCCCGCCGATCTCCCTGTTCAGCCCCTCTTCCTCCATTCCAGCACCACCTCCGGCTTCCCCACCTCCGGATCTACTGCTCCATGGGTGTTCTTCGACCCCCAGCCCGCCGGAGGCCTCTCCGCCTCGCCGGCCACCACGGACACCCATGGCGGCCTCGCCGGCGTTGTCCGCCCCCAGCTGCTCCCACCCGCCGTCGGGGGCCTCCCATGCAACCACCGCTGCATGCGGGAAGTTGGGGTGACCCTGTGCGGCTGCTTGGTTGCTGCTCGTCCGGTGCCGTCGGACCTCGTCGTAGACGATCGTCCCGGGCTCCACGGTCGCCGGCACCGGGCGGCACCCGTGCGGCCGTCACCACCGGCCTCAAGACCCGGCTCGCCGCGTCGGCTCCTCTGGCGTCGGGGCTGGACGTCTCCCTCGGCGCCCTTCCGCCCCGGCTCGTCGTCCTCGCCTCCCCCATCGCTTCCCAATCGCCTAGGGATGGCCTCATGGCGCCGCCGCCGCGTCCGCGGCTGCCTCGAGGATGTGCTCCGGGTCGTTGTCCGTGGCGCCCAAATCGCCGCTTATGGGTGACGCGGTGTCGGCAGGGGCCACGCCGGGCCGGAGCCGAACGCCGCTTCCACGGCCGCGTCGACGCCCCGGTCTTTGCAGCACCGCAGCCGGTCGTTCCTCCCCGTCCATGCCAGCGTTGGAGGTGGTCTCCGGCCGCCGCGGCAGCTCTCTCCCGTTGCGGCACCATATTTCCCCTTATTTGGAAGATCCAAGGAGATGCGGTGGGTGGACAACTTCTCCGAGTGCTCGGATGACGAGGATGAGGTCGTCAAGTCGGAGGCCCCTCACCGCCGCGCTGGGCGCGTCTTGCCATCCGTTCCCGCCCGAGTGACCCGGGGCTCGGTTCGGACCGCTCCCCGGTGGCCTCGGTGCCCCGACCCACCGCCGTTGGTGTCGCCCGGTGGGGATGTTGTCGCGGGCTGCCGCAACCGCGGCCGGGCGTCGTCGCCGCTGCCGCCCCATCGCCGCAGAGGAGGCCGCGAGTGGGTGCCGTCCGCGGCCGCCGCCTTGTCCAAAGACCGCCGGCGACCCGAGCCGAGTCGTTAGGGTGCCCGCACTTACGGCTCGGTCCGCGGCCGGTCTCGCGTGTCCGCACACCGGCGCCAGCCAGCTGCCGCCAGTCGGGCTCCGCCGCAGCCGCCGCCGCGTGAGCACCCCCTCCGCCGCCGGTTGATGCGGATGGCTTCACTCGTCAGCGGGCGTAGGGCGTCGCCGCCGCCACGCTCACCTCTCCCCGGCCGTAGCGACCGGTGCCGCTCTCGCCGGCCTCGCTTCAACCGCCCGCCGACAGCCACGCAAAACACAAGGCGCCGGGCCCTTCACGCCGCCTTCTTTGCTTTAGCAAGAGGCACCGGGCAAGGGACTGCAAGCTTTGACGTCGTCGCCCACCCCAGCACCCCGTCGTCGGCCAGACGATGGAGCCACGCCCGCACCCACCTCCTCCACCACACCACTGCGGCGTCGGTCGTGGCGAGGGCCTGGGAGCTCTGGGGGCATCCAGGCCACAGGCAGCTCCGACGGCTCCACTCCTGTTTGGACAGATTCTTTGTCCGGCGCCTTCGATGTCGTTGGCGCTTCAGCCGGCGAGAGGTGCCTCCCCGATGCCGAAGGCTGCCACCGCAGCGAGGTACACTAACTGCTGTAAGTGCAATCAACCTCTAATGTGGGTTTTGGCGTTGATGACAATCTAAATAGAGGACTAATGAGATTTATCGAGTTGACAAGCAGGCAATAAGCAAAGAGGACATTGCAAACCTTAAGGAGGAGTACCCCGATTCGATTTGCCGTTGGTACTTCAAGGAAGGAGGTTTATATTCATTTTACATTTTGAATTTGAGTATAGGACACGCCGTACTATCAAGAGGGATTAGAACCACTGTGTCAAAGCGTGCAACCAAGTGCTCATTTTCACACCACATAACCTCCAGCTCCAAACTTAGTCAGCCATTCAAACACTTTCTACTTCCCTGCTGACTAAGGCTGAGCGGCGGTGCCGCTTCGGGGGAGCGGTGGAAAGCCGGGGCCATGGCGGCGGCAAAAGGCCGCTTGATCATGAGCGGCGGTGCCGCTCGTGATCTGACCGTTGGGAGGATGGTATTTATACTTTCCTTTTCCACCCCAACGGTCACTTCTTCGTGCTCCGGGCTCACATTCGACAGAAAACACCCAAGTGCTCAGCTCTCTCTCCTCCATTGAAGCTCCTCACCCCCTCAAGCAAATCCATCGATTCCACCATCGATTCTTGAGTGTGAGGGCTGCAAACTTCGATTGGAAGAGAGCTCCACCGATCTTCATCGTTCTAGAGGCACTTGGTTTTGCACTTTGGCCGGCGGTTGTGGTCTTTTACTCTTGGAGCTTGCTCCTAGCCGGCTAGTAGTGTCGCCCTTGAGCTTGCCAACTTGTGTGGCAGCCTAGGGAGGTTTGTAACACCCTCTTGCATCTAATACATTACCCCACATCTCTAGGATTCGGTTCCTAGACTTGTGAACGAGGCAAAGAGGCAAACCTTTGTGGTGAGCTTATTCCTTTGTGGAACCTCAACAACGTGGACTTAGGCAAGCCTTGGTGGCGAGCTGAACCACGGGATAAATCCTCGTGTCACCGTGTGCTTGATTTACTTTACATTGCAATCATATTGTTGTTGTTGAGAGGATTTAGGGTTTGAGGCCGATCTATTTGTATTCTCTCGATCTGCTTGTTTCAGCTCTCGATCTATAACCTAGACCTATCCAGGAACCAAGGAAAATTACTCGATCTACTTTTCATTGGATAGATTTTGAACTGTGAGCTGACCTTCTTCTGCAGGAGCGGCGGTGCCGCTTGGTTAACTAACAGTGATTCGAGTTGATTTTTGAAACAGGCCTATTCACCCCCCTCTAGGCGTCTAGCGATCCTACAAGTGGTATCAAAGCTAGTTTACTTCGTTGAGCACTTCACCGCGTGAAGTATGGATACCGGAGGTGGTTCGAATCAAGGCGGAGCCGAAGGCATCCACGCCAAGCCTACGCCTTCCAAGAGCTCTCTCCTCTTCGTCTTCTCTCTCAGCAACCACCGATCCGGAGAGAAGGGAAGCAAGGAGACAAAGAAAAGAGAAGAAAGCCGCCAAGGAAGCAAGAAGAGCCGAGCGTGAGAAAGCCAAGAAGCAAGAAGATGATGCAAGCATGCAGCTCATTGAGAAGATCAAAAGAAGAGATGAAAGAAAAAGAATAAGAGAAGCAAGGCTCAAGAGAAGAGAAGAAAGAAGCAAGAAAGTGGTGGAACTTGATGCTCAATCAAGTGAGCTATCAAGTAGTTCCGATGACGGTGATGATGATGAGTCCTACGTGCCAAAGAACAAGAAGAATGAGAAGAAGAAGGATGAGGGCAGCAGCACCAACAAGAAATTTGCCGCTATATCCTTCAACTATTCTTCATATTTGACTAACCATGACAAGAAGTCTTTCATCAACGTGCCCGCCGGCAAGTTACCTCATTTCGATGGGACTAACTTTGCCAAGTGGAAGCATTTGATGAGAGCCTATCTTGTTGCTCTTCACCCCGGTCTTTGAGAAATTGTGTGTAGTGGCTTTCAACCACCGGTGAATCCCGAAGCACCAACAAATGAAGAGCTACTCATGATCCACCTCAACGGGCAAGCCACAAGCATACTCTTGAGCTCTCTAGATGGCAATGAATACAATAGAGTGATGAATGTTGATGTGGCCAAGCAAATTTGGGACACCTTGCACATTGCTCATGAAGGGGTTGACAAAGTGAGGAGAGCAAAGATTGACTTGTTGAAGGCAAAGCTTAACCGGTTTGTGATAGTTGAAGGGGAAGGTGCCCAAGAGATGTTTGACCGGTTGATGGTTCTAGTTGGAAGGATTAGAGGATATGGAGATGAAGAACTTGATGATCACAAGGTGGTGAAGGTCATGCTTGAAGCCTATGCACCTAGAAATGAGACCGTAGTCACCTTGATAAGAGACAAGAAGAGATTTGAGCACTTCACTCCTAATGATGTGCTTGGAAGATTGCTCACCTTTGATATGCAAAGGGAAGAGGCAAATGAGAGGAGATGCAAGCCAAGTTGGATGGCATCAAGATCAAGGATGTTGCTCTCAAAGCAAGCAAGCCAAGCACCTCCAACAAGAACAAGGGCAGCAAGCAATCAACCTCAAATCAAGCCAAAGAAATGAAGAAAATGCAAGAACACATTGATTCTACCTCTTCCTCAAGTGAAGATAAAGATGAAGGAGGGGCGGACATCAATGACATGGCATTGTTCATCAAGAAATACCACAAGGCCATGAAGAGAAATGGGTACAAGATGGTGCAAAGGAAGTTTCCCAACAAGAAGAAGAGAACTTGCTACAATTGTGGAAGCACCGAGCACTTTGTTGCGGATTGTCCACATGAGAACAAGAACAATAAATACAAGAAGGACAACTCCAACAATGACAAGAGGCAAGATTACAAGAGAAAGGGAAATAACATGGGAGAAGCACACATTGGGCATGAGTGGGACTCAACTAAAGAGTCAAGTGAGGAGGATGTGAAGATGGCAACATTTGCTATGCAAGAGACAACCTCCACACTGAAGCTCTTCTCCAACATGTCCGATGATGATGAAGATGACTCCCCTCACATTTGTCTCATGGCAAAGCGTGAGAAGGTACTTTCCAAAACTAAAGCCTCTCCAACCCTTAGTGATGAATCTAGTGAACTTAGTGATAGCTCAAGTGATGATGGGTCTAGTGATGAAGAGTATGATACATTGACCAAGAACCTAGATCCAAAGACCAAAATGTTTATCACTAAGATGATGGAGGATTTAGAGAGTGTCCAAGCCGAGTTGGAAACTAGAGAAAGTGAACTCACTAGACTTGAGAAGCTCTATGTTGACAACAAAGACGCTCTTGTGTTTGAAAGAAGTGAGGTGGCCTCTTTACAAAAGAAACTTGTAAAAGAAAAAGAGGACCATGCTCTCACAAAGAAAGCTACTATTACCCTCAATGGAAAGTATTGTGACTTGGAAAAGTACAAGCAACTTGAGGGGAAATATAGTCTTCTTTGGGAGAGCAACTCACATCTCTCATCCACAAAGGACAACTCTACTCCCTCCACAAGCAATGGATGTGGTAAATGTTTCAACCTAGACTTGAAGAGTCATGCCACAAACCTTGCAAACATGGAGGCAATGAAAAAGGAGATTGCTAGGCTCAACACCTTGGTTGGAAAAGAGAAACAAAGTGTCAAGAAAACAGTGAGTGGCAAAGAGACTCAACCAAAGAGGCCACAATACATTGATGGAAGAAATCCTAGAATTAAGGATGGGTTAGGCCACACTAGAGGAGCCAAGACAAATGGAAGAAAAATTGTAAATGGCTATGAGTGTGTTCAGTTCTGGAGCAAAGGGAAGATGAGTACAGATATGCCTGCACAGACAGCCGCACCGCGCCAGCTCCGAGCAGCAAAGCCAAGCGGCAGTGCCGCTAGGACGAGCGGCGGTGCCGCTGCCCCTAAGAAAGGGAAGGCAACTCAACGACCTCCTGTCCAGAAACAGCCCATCAAGAAGATTGCTCAAGCAAAACAGGTTGTGCAGAAACAGCAGAAAACAATTTGGGCCAACCCAAATAGATTTGCATACCATCCCAAGGCTCAATCAACAAGACAAAGTTTGAGTTCTTGCTTTGTGTTGAAGAACAACAGCAAGGGGGAGGTTTATGCCAAATATGTTGGCAAGGACAGAAATGTTTATTTGCATACTTCAATTTGGGTTCCCAAAATTCTTATGACTAACATGAAAGGTCCCAAGGAGCTTGGGGGGCCTAAACTTGTGAACTAATCTGTTTTGCAGGCATACTCCTCCGGTGGATCAAGTTGGGTGCTTGATAGTGGATGTACAAATCATATGACCGGAGAAAGGAGTATGTTTTCATCATACTCTCCTAATGCCGATCCAAGTGACAACATTCGATTTGGAGATGATGCTAAGGGAAGTGTGATGGGTCTTGGTAAAATCGCTATCACAACCGATCACTCTATATCCGATGTCTTGCATGTTGAATCCCTAGGATACAATTTGTTGTCGGTCTCACAACTTTGTGGGAAAGGCTACAATTGTCTCTTTACGGATGTTGGTGTGGAAGTCATTTGTAGGGAGGATTCCTCTATTGTCTTCACGGGCAAACTCAAGAATAAGCTCTACTTAGTTGATTTCAACAAAAGTGAGACTAAGCTTGAGACTTGTCTAATGGCAAAATCTAGCATGGGTTGGCTCTGGCATCGCCGACTAGCTCATGTTGGGATGAGGAACTTGGCCAAACTACAAAAGGACAACCACATTATTGGACTAACAAATATTGATTTCGACAAAGACAGGATTTGTAGCGCTTGCCAAGCCGGAAAGCAAGTAGGCGTACCTCACCCACCAAAGAGCATCATGACCACTACACAACCTTAGGAGTTGATCCATATGGATCTCTTTGGACCGGTTGCCTACCTTAGCATCGGGGGTAATAAGTATGGACTTGTTATTGTTGATGATTATTCCCGCTTCACTTGGGTTTTCTTTGTCTTTGATAAGTGCCAGGTACAAGAGAAGGTGAAAACTTTCATTAGAAGGGCTCAAAGAGAATTCAATCTTCCAATCAAGAAAGTGAGAAGTGACAATGGAAGTGAATTCAAGAACACCCAAGTTGAAGAATTCCTTGATGAAGAGGGCATCAAACATGAGTTTTCGGTTCCATACACCCCTCAACAAAATGGAGTCGTAGAGAGGAAGAATAGAACACTCATTGACATGGCAAGAACAATGCTAGATGAATACAAGACTTCGGACATCTTTTGGTGTGAAGCCATCAACACCGCTTGTCATGCAATCAACCGTCTCTACCTCCACAAGAAACTCAAGAAGACCTCATATGAGCTACTAACCGGTAACAAGCCAAAGGTGTCTTACTTTAGAGTGTTTGGGTCCAAGTGTTTCATTCTTAACAAAAAGCCCCGAACCTCTAAGTTTGCTCCTAAAGCTGATGAGGGTTTTCTTCTTGGTTATGGATGAAATGAGCATGCCTATCGTGTCTTCAACAAAACCTCCGGTAGGGTTGAAGTCACTATAGATGTGACATTTGATGAATCTAATGGCTCTCAAGTAGAGCAAGTTGATCAAAGTGTTGTAGGAAAGGAGGATCCACCTTGTGAAGCTATCAAGCAATTGGCTATTGGTGACATTCGACCACAAGAAGATAAAGCCACTGAACAAGAGGATCATCAAGATTTCGCCGCACCAATTTCGGCCGACGTACTCGATGACGGGGGCAGCCCACACCGCCGACATTCAGCGAGAAGGTGGTGGTGCCGCTCGGGGCGGGAGTGCGGTGCCGCTCCCTCCACCTCAGCAGCATCTACTCAAACACCTACATCACCAGTTAGAGCACTTGATCTTGCTCCTATACTTGAAGCTGAGGATGACTACGAAGAAGAAGTTGAAGATGATGGAGTTGATCACCCACGGCTACGACAAACCATTCAATGGGATCACCCCGTTGAGAACATCCTTGGGAGTCTTCGAAAGGGAGTAACTACTCGATCACATCTAGTTGTATTTTGTGAACATTACTCCTTTGTCTCTTCTTTGGAACCTACCAAGGTAGAAGATGCTCTCAAGGATGCCGATTGGTTGCTAGCCATGCAAGAAGAACTCAACAACTTCGAAAGAAACCAAGTTTGGGACTTGGTAGAAAGACCAAAGACAAACATCATTGGCACCAAATGGGTCTTTCGAAACAAGCAAGATGAAGATGGTCAGGTTACAAGAAACAAGGCAAGACTGGTGGCTCAAGGTTTCACTCAAGTAGAGGGCTTGGACTTCGATAAAACATATGCACCGGTGGCAAGACTAGAAGCAATCCGCATTCTTCTAGCCTTCGCTGCCCATCATGACTTCAAGCTATACCAAATGGATGTCAAGAGTGCATTCCTCAATGGCCCTTTGCAAGAGGAAGTCTACGTTGAGCAACCACCGGGTTTTGAAGACCCCAAGTATCCTAACCATGTTTACAAGCTTCGTAAGGCGCTCTATGGGCTTAAGCAAGCACCAAGAGCATGGTATGAATGCCTTAAGGAGTTCTTGCTTAAACAAGGTTTTGTCATAGGGAAGGCCGATCCTACTCTCTTTACACATAAAGTTAATGGTGATATATTTGTGTGCCAAATATATGTCGATTACATAATATTTGGTAGCTCTAATCATGTGTATGTTGAGCAATTTAGTAGGACTATGACAAAGAGATTCGAGATGTCCATGATGGGTGAGCTCAAGTTCTTCCTTGGTTTCCAAGTCAAGCAAATGAAGGAAGAAACTTTCGTTAGCCAAACCAAGTACACCCAAGACATGTTGAAGAAGTTTGATATGGCTAAGGCTAAGCCAATCAAAACTCCAATGCCAAGCAATGGACATCTTGATCTTGATGAAGAAGGGGCTGCCGTAGATATAAAGGTATATCGTTCCATGATCGGCTCTCTTCTTTATCTTTGTGCATCTAGGCCCGATATTATGCTTAGTGTGTGCATGTGTGCTAGATTTCAAGCTAATCCAAAGGAATGTCACAATGTGGTGGTTAAAAGAATCTTGAGATATCTAGTTCACACCCCAAACCTTGGCTTGTGGTATCCCAAGGGTTCCAAGTTCAATCTACTTGGCTATTCGGATTCCGATTATGCCGGTTGCAAAGTAGATTGAAAAAGCATCTCGGGGACGTGTCAATTCCTTGGAAGGTCCTTGGTGTCTTGGAGCTCTAAGAAGCAAAATTGTGTAGCTCTATCCACCGCCGAGGCCGAGTATGTTGCAGCCGGCGCATGTTGTGCTCAACTACTTTGGATGAAGCAAACCTTAAAAGATTTCGGATGTCATTTCACAAAGATACCTCTTCTTTGTGACAATGAGAGTGCCATCAAGCTAGCAAATAACCCGGTAGCACACTCTAGAACAAAACACATAGACATCTGTCATCACTTCTTGAGAGACCACGAACTCAAAGGAGATATCGCAATTCGCCATGTGAGCACCGAAAAGCAACTAGCCGATATCTTCACTAAGCCTCTCGACGAGACAAGGTTTTGCGCTTTGCGTAGTGAACTAAATATACTTGATTCTCGCAACCTATCTTGAAATCTGCATACCTCTGTTTGTGAGAACTAGTATGAGTAGGGAAAAGCTTTGAAAAGTTTACTTATTGTCTTTCAAATTGTTTTCAAAGCTAGACTCAAAGAGCATGGTCACTGTTTTTGATTGATGAACTAATCTGGCCATGAAATTTGAGTCACATATGTCTATCTAGCATATGAGGAGAGTTACTTAGGTAGCTAAGTTAACCCGCTATGTCAGTGGGGAGCGGCGGTGCCGCCGGTGATTTTCGGGGAAAATCAACCTGTCCAGTCACCGTGGGACCTATTTCCTAGGGCCCACAAAGCATCTTCTTTTCCTCTCCTCACTCATTCTCTCCACCGTCCCTCTTCTTTCACCCGAGTATTTGGGGGACGCGACGGACCGCCGCCGCCACCACTCGCGCGCCGCCGGCAAGACACCGCCGTGTCCCAAGCAGTGTGCGCTTGCGCGCGCCCGTGCCACCGGCCATCTCCACGACGCCGGTGCCACAGCTGCAGGGGGCCGCAGCTTTCTCTTCTTCCCTCTCCAATCCTCGGTGAGAAACCCTAACCGCCTCGATCTATGTGTAGTGATGAAATTGGTCTTGGATTTTTGCAATTTGTGATAGAATGAAGGTTCTAGTTAGTGGGAAAATTGTTGGATTGATTTAGTTTGAATGTTGGAGATGAACTCCACCCATGGCATGCATGGGTTGCCTTGCGGCACTGCCGCTTATGGCTAAAGAAAAATGTTTTGCTGCTCATCTACAACTATATTTTGAACCAATCCCTAGTTCAAATCATGTTGTTTCCCATTATCAAAGAAAATTCATTCAAAATCCAAATCCATGGCAACTTTTATCACTACTTTCATTTCAGTCAAATTTCTGAGATTCTGTTGGAATGGTAGGTAGATATACATGTGTTTTAACTATTGCACAAGATGGTTGTCGAAGAAGTGGCAGGGCAACCTGAGCGGCGGTGCCGCTCGGGGCTGATTCAAACAGCCAGCCCACCAACTGCTTCAACCACCTCTCTTATGCAATATTTAACACATATATATATCCATCTCTCACACCAAAGACTTCGTTGATCGATCCGGACCCCTTTACATGCATAGATGGAGCACGGTCAAGGCAGTGGAAGTACCAAGAGGAAGGCTTTGGAGAAGCGGTTTCCTCGCAGGGGCAGAGGCAGAGCTTCTACTCCTTCTAGGAGACCTACAGCTGAGCAGCAGCAGGAAAGGGAAAGGGAGTTGAGGCGTGAACTGAGGTATGGCAGAAAGATTCCTGAGATTGGATGTCCAGGCACTCCCATTGACATCTGGACCTTTGATGACTCCTACATGAGATATTATGAGGAGCAGATCCACTTGAGGAGACCTCCAGATGACAGCATAGCCCACCAGAGGATTGACTACTCCACTGGGAGTAGGTTGAGCACTGAGGTTAGGAGGGTGAATCCCTACACCACTCCTAAAGACCTAGGTGTTGACTACAGATTTTGGAATGTGTTCCATTCTGATTTCTATGCCTCAGCTGTTCTGAAGAAGAGAGAACCCAGCATTAGACAGATGCACTACATTGACTGGGCTCTTCTGAAGGCTAAGGGTGAGCCTGAGATCAACAGGGCCATCAGGGCTTGTGAGAAACATGAGCTGAAGAATTTGATGGAGTTTCAGTATGATTGGAATGCTGAGATACTTGGACAGTTCCATGCCACCTACTTTCTGGAGAATGAGAACACTATACATTGGATGACTGAGGGTGTTCACTACTCAGTTGACTTTGTCACCTTCTCCAGGATACTTGGTTTTGGCAGCAAGCATAGGAAGTTCACTCCCATTCATGCTGAGAAGAAGCTTGATGCTACAGCAGTCAGATACATGTGGAGGGATCCTAGGAAGGCAGATGGGTTGGTGAGAGGGTTGAGCAGCTTCTACTATATTCTCAACAAAATTCTCATAAATACCATTGATCCCAAGGATGGTGCAGCCTCAAACTTGCATGGTTGGGTGAAGAATCTGCTAGCCAGACTTGCTCCAGGAGGTGAGAGTTTCAACGTGCCTGCATACCTTTGGATGGAGTTGGCTGATGTTATGGATGATGGTAGGAAGAGCTTGCCCTATGCTCCCTACATCATGTATGTGATTGAGAGAGTATCCGGCTTGAGGTTCAACAAGGCAGATGAGCACAAGGCTTACAACCTCGAAAGCGGATCATGCCGGCAGAAGAAGCTAGCCAGAGAGGCACCGGCTAGAGAGGATACTCCACCTTCACCCTCAGAGGTTCCAGAGAGCTCTCATGCTAGAGCTAGGAGGGGCAAGAGCAGCTTCAAGAAGAAGATGACTACATGGATGAAGGCCATGTTTGAAACTTGCACCTACTCCGCAGCGTCTGCTCACAGAGTTGAGCGTAGGCAGAGGGAGGACAGAGAGCGTGCAGGAGTCACACCACTTTCACCTGTCCCATCTCCACCTCGCTTTGTACTTCCCAGCTTCTCAGAGTCTGGAGGGTCAGAGGACACTACTTCTGAGCAGGAGCTTGACTGGGACGAGACACTTGGTGACTTTGTGCGGAGGCAGCAGCAGCAGCCACAGTCTCCAGAGGATCCACCACCTCGATGCTCGACACGCTTCACCTCTACTACTCACACTGCCAGCAGGGCTGTCATTTCTTCTACTTCAGAGGAGGAGGAGGAGCAGGGTGACGACGAGGAGGACGAGGACGAGGAGGAGGGCAGTGCTTCAGAGTGACTTGATCTCTCTTTTTCTTTTCTCCTTTTTGGTGCTTTGTGCCAAAGGGGGAGAAAATTAGAGGGGTCAAAACTTTTTCGCGCCTTCGACTGCTGTTTACCTTTGTTTAGCATGTCCTAGAGAGTTAGAGTTTGAGAGTAGGCTTCAAAACTATATGTGAACTTGTAATAATGCGACCTATTTGACTCTCTTCGTATGGTTTATGGACATGTGTTTGATCTGTGATATTTAGCTTGTCATATTCATGTTGTTCATTCATTTTTATACCTGTTTCATGCTGTGGAATTTCTGTTGGCAGCAGACCTGTGTTGACAGGAGCGGCGGTGCCGCTCGGCCGAGCAGCGGTGCCGCTCAGGTCAAAACAGACTGCCGCCTCGAGTGCTTAAACTATCATCTTTGCATCACGTATATTCTTCTGACACACATGTTAGCACTTGACACCCCACAGCAGGCATGGATGTAGGGGGAGGTCCCTACATCACCTAAATGTGTGAAATTGGACCTCTTATGTCAAAAATTGAGAATTCAAATCTCACTCACACATTTAGGGGGGGTCTCACTGCCTAAATATGTGACTCTTGGTAATGAGATATCATTTTGAGCATTCAAGGCTCATTCACATATTTAGGGGAGGTACCAACATCCATGGCTCGAAAAATCTCTATTATTTGACTATCTTTTGTAAGCTCTAAATAGGTTATCACCAATCACCAAAAAGGGGGAGATTGTAAGTGCAATCAACCTCTAATGTGGGTTTTGGCGTTGATGACAATCTAAATAGAGGACTAATGAGATTTATCGAGTTGACAAGCAGGCAATAAGCAAAGAGGACATTGCAAACCTTAAGGAGGAGTACCCCGATTCGATTTGCCGTTGGTACTTCAAGGAAGGAGGTTTATATTCATTTTACATTTTGAATTTGAGTATAGGACACGCCGTACTATCAAGAGGGATTAGAACCATCGTGTCAAAGCGTGCAACCAAGTGCTCATTTTCACACCACATAACCTCCGGCTCCAAACTTAGTCGACCATTCAAACACTTTCTACTTCCCCGCCGACTAACGGTCGAGCGGCGGTGTGCATTGTCCTAAGAAGTGCCGCTTGATCATGAGCGGCGGTGCCGCTCGTGATCTGACCGTTGGGAGGATGGTATTTATACTTTCCTTTTCTACCCCAACGGTCACTTCTTCGTGCTCCGGGCTCACATTCGACAGAACACACCCAAGTGCTCAGCTCTCTCTCCTCCATTGAAGCTCCTCACCTCCTCAAGCAAATCCATCGATTCCACCATCGATTCTTGAGTGTGAGGGCTGCAAACTTCGATTGAAAGAGAGCTCCACTGATCTTCATCGTTCTAGAGGCACTTGGTTCGCACTTTGACCAGCGGTTGTGGTCTTTTACTCTTGGAGCTTGCTCCTAGCCGGCTAGTGCGTCGCCCTTGAGCTTGCCAACTTGTGTGGCAGCCTAGGGAGGTTTGTAACACCCTCTTGCATCTAATACATTACCCCACATCTCTAGGATTCGGTTCCTAGACTTGTGAACGAGGCAAAGAGGCAAACCTTTGTGGTGAGCTTATTCCTTTGTGGAACCTCAACAACGTGGACTTAGGCAAGCCTTGGTGGCGAGCTGAACCACGGGATAAATCCTCGTGTCACCGTGTGCTTGATTTACTTTGCATTACAATCATATTGTTGTTGTTGAGAGGATTTAGGGTTTGAGGCCGATCTATTTGTATTCTCTCGATCTGCTTGTTTCAGCTCTCGATCTATAACCTAGACCTATCCAGAAACCAAGGAAAATTACTCGATCTACTTTTCATTGGATAGATTTTGAACTGTGAGCTGACCTTCTTCTGCAGGAGCGGCGGTGCCGCTTAGTGGAGCGGCGGTGCCGCTTGGTTAACTAACAGCGATTCGAGTTGATTTTTGAAACAGGCCTATTCAACCCCCCCCCTCTCTAGGCGTCCAGCGATCCTACAACTGCGCCGACTCGTTGGTGTTCAAGCCGCGGATGGCCGCGGAGCCTCCCGCTCGGGAGGACCCAATGCTTGATGAGCTCGCGGTCCGGTGCTCAGGCCGCCTCTCTTGCACGACGTCCGCTCTTAGCGCCAAGACCCCCAAAGAGGCGGACCGGTGGGCCGACCGGTAGCGGCGGAGTTTGCCTTTGGTCTGGTCGTCGGCGACGCCCGTGGTGGCTCCATCCATGCCGGATGTACTGGCTGCCCGCTGCGGCCGCCTCCGAGTCTCTCGAGGATGAGGTTGTCCCCTCGAGCCGCCTCCCGAGTCTTTCGAGGATGAGGTTGTCGTCACCACCACCTCGCAGAGCTTGACGCCCCGGCAAAGCAAGAGATTGAAGACGAGCGGTGTGCGTGCCGCTGGCATCACCACTTCTCAAGTCGGGCCGCAGCGCCTGCGAGCCGCGCACTCCGGCCTCCACCCACACCTGCGTCGTAGCGGCCGTATCGCGGCGCGTCCGAGGGCGGCCAATGCGACGTTGCGGGCCCAGAACCTCTTGCTTCGAAGCCGGGCTTCGAAGTGGGACGCGGTGAGGCTCCGACCGCCGTTGAGGAGAAGGTCAGGTCCATCTTCAAGCGCGGCATGCCGCTGGCTGCGGCGCCGCTTCGTTACTACTTGATGGAGCTTTCGACCTCTCCGCTATGGACCTCAATCTTGAGGGGATCGCCAACGAGGAGACCTATTCTAGCTGAAGGTGGTTTGGTTTGTCGCAAATCGGTCAATATGTAATCCCAATTGATGTATCCAGTAGTGGTTAGGTTTGCATCGGTAATGGTTTGGTTACCGTTGCTTCTTGTTGCTTGAACTTTTTCTACTTAATGAAATACGCGCAACGCGTCGCAAAAAAAAAAAAAAAGAATATGCAGGCCAGATAATAATAATATGCAAGCAAGCCTTCAGCTAAGCCCAGAAGGCCCATATGCAGCTCACATGTGGGCAGGCCTAGATTTGGCGGACTGGAAATTGTAGATTAAAAAAATAAAGAGAGTGTCTAGTTATTTATGAATATATTTTATTTAGTCAACTCTATCAGACTTTTTAAAGTACATCTAATAGTGACAATAATAGCAAAATTCCTAAACGCCTTCTGGGCTTAGCTCCTTGGGTCTAATCTCAATGCCAAGGACAACAAGGCCACTCTTGACGAATGACGTCTCCAAAAGTCTGATGGAGACCTCACCATCGTCGCCTTCACCGGTGCAAAACTCGCCCAGCTCCACCTCCATCCAGCCATCACCTCTCAGTCGAGGGAAGATTGTGTCTTCAGGAAAGCCAGCGCGTATCGACGGCCTTGGCCTTGTATCCGCACGGTAGTGACCATCGCCTAGGCAGACGTGGCCCGTCGACGTGCTGCTTCCTCCCAGGCTGACGGACGTCGCGTTGCATAGGCAATCAAGCCCGACGCTATTGCGAGCTAGACTGAACACGATGTAAGCGTTGTATGCTGTGTGCCGGGAGAGCATCTTGCTGTCCATCTCGCCACGTATTTCCAGCCAATTGACACACAGGAGTTCAGCAGCTTCGGAGATTCTGTTACAGGTAAGGTACCTTAGAAACAACATGTTTGATATGTTGGATTCAAACAAGTGATTCTTCCATGGAATGGCATCAGCAAAGCTTCT
Organism: Hyparrhenia diplandra; assembly: GCA_015847255.1. Taxonomy (NCBI): domain Eukaryota; kingdom Viridiplantae; phylum Streptophyta; class Magnoliopsida; order Poales; family Poaceae; genus Hyparrhenia; species Hyparrhenia diplandra. Next base: position 103,581 of record JADLZK010012842.1, read on the forward strand.
TCAACTATGTATAATTCTATATTCATACCAACCAAAGCAATATATTCTCCAATGAATTAATAAAATAAAATTGGCTAGAACAAAAAAGTGGTCAGTGCAATTCAGCAACACCAACTTAAGAGAAGTGCATGGGCAAATTTGCAACAAAAGAAAAAGATAAAGGCAAGCAGTTTGCTTTTGAAACGCAAAGGAAAACATGGCATTCATCAACATACTGACTGAAGACAACTAAACGCCTACATACTGACAGTTCGTTTCAGAAATAGAAAGCGACAGACATGTAATTTGTAGTTAACCTGTAGATGGTGATGGGGATCCATCGCCAGTACTGCGGCGTATCGCCCCAAGCAATGCCTAGCTTCCTGGCGGACAGCATGTAGCACTTGGCGCCGGTCGCCCTGTCCAGCCACATGCTCTGCACGCGCCACCACAGTCGATCAAACAAAGTCCGCCCACCGATCGAGCACCTAGACAGGATCATAGGGAGAGGAGTCCCGTTACCGTCAAGCCGTCGGCGAGGAGGACGGGGCTGCTGGGGTCCGAGAGTCGCATAAAGAGCTGCTTCTTGGTGACCTGCTGATCGGCGGGGAGCTCCCCGTCGGCGAGCGGGGGCATGTCGCGCGGCAGGAAGCTGGACCAGACGGCGTCGGCGTCGGCCGTGGTGGCGCGGAAGGTCGGCGAGACCGCGGCGGCGCGGCAGGCGTCCCGTGGCGCGGTCCGGGCGAGCGATTCCGACAGGAGGTCGTCCGGCAGGCGTGCGATCTCGCAGAGTGCCGGCGGCGCCGTCGACTCCATGGGGCCTGTACGTTCCGCTATTGGAACCATCACCAGCGCTAATTCCAAAACAATATGCAAGCAAGCCCAGAAGGCCCTTATGCAGCTCACGTGTGGGCCAGGCTGAGATTGGGCCGACGACTGGAAATCGAATTCTACGATGCTCCCTTCATTCCAAATATAATAAGTCGCTTCAATCCAATCTATACCTACTAATAAAAGAGAAAAATTTCAGCCCCACCTCCTTTTTTTTCACCTCTTTTTTCTGCCGGGCTTTTCACCTCCTTTTTTCGCGGGCCTTTTTCTGCCGCCATCGCGCAAGCAATTTCGTCCCTTTGTCGCGGGTTTAATTTGGTCTCGATTCTGAAGGAAGCTTGGGTTGGGTCCCGGCAGCCTACACGGACCGTTGGCGTGGTGGCCTGACCTGGCCTTTGTGTGTGTACGATCTTTTTTTCGAGAAAAACCCTTTTGTGGACCACTACTTGTAGGTATGACCAATATACGTATGTATATAGTAAGGATGTGACATATAGATGTCCAATGTACGTGCACGTGATATATATATGGCACGTAATACATACACGTTTATGTTTTTTTTTTCCCCTTTTTAATAAGGTGTTGGCTGCATACCGTATATACAAGCAGTTTTTATTATGTAACACAAGAAAAATAAATATTTATATGTACCTAAATTTTATTATGTTTAAATTTTATTAATTAGTACGACCGCACCACATACCCATAACAAAAATATTAACAAACCAAATTGGCAAATCCTTGTCACGTCAACAACAAACTCTTAGTACTTTAAATTGACACAGGCTTAATAGAACATTATCATATTATTGCCAACATTAACTTATATTATAGATGTCATTACAAAATAAATTATCAAACTGTTAGTACTTAAAATTGACACAGGCTTAATAGAACATTATCATATTATTGCCAACATTAACTTATATTATAGATGTCATTACAAAATAAATTATAGAATTAAAATATTAAAATAATAAAACACAAATAGATACATATCATTTTTTATTTTGGTCATGGTTTTCTATTATCAAATGATAGGTTCTTTCTTCCGTAATATTGTTATTTTATCGTGCGAAGTCATATATTTTAGTATGAAAATTTAGTTGTCCCATAGCAACGCACGGGCACGCTTACCTAGCCTATACTAATAAAGAGAGAAATTTTTTTTCCACCTTTTTCCCACCTCTTTTTTCCTCTATCTTTATTGGGCCTTAATCGCGCCATCCTCAAATCAATCGTATATACAATGTACACGTATCCTCGAAGTCCGCTCACTTATGTATCCCGGAAGTCCTCTCGGTTACAACTCAAATCCATTCCATCGTATATACATATATATTTTTCGCCGGTGCTCGGTTCCTTCTCCAAATCCATCCATCCAAATCCATCGTATATACATCTATACACCAGTTCACGGCAGCCACCAGGAACATGTTGTGCGACGTGCTCTCTGCTCATCGTCGTTGAATGGCATGCCGTGACGTACAGCCGCTAGGACGGGCGATGGCATACAGCTAGCAGCTAGGACGCAGAGGGGACGCGCAGCTTTGCGAGACATAGAGCCGAGGAAAATACGAGTCGCTGGGGAAAAAAATTGATCACAGTGAGTATGTCCGATCGTTTGACCGAGCACGTGATCGTAATCCCGTTTGCAACGCACGGGCATGTTTCCTAGTAATAATAATAGCAGTCAAGTCTATCAAATTGCTAAAAAAAAAGTAAGTCTATCAAACTTTTTAAGGTACAATTTGATAGTGACAAAAATAGCACAAATCTTAAAGCACAATTAAATGTATACCCCTTTCATTCCAAATTATAAATCGGTTGGTATTTTGCTATGCATCTAGACATATAGTATTATTTCTAAATATATACTAAAATGGATGATAAAAAAATTAAAGCAACTTATAACTTAGAACAAATAAGAGTACCAATTAAAGCATCCTCCACTATCCGTTGTTGGGCAAGTGATTTTAGCCCAGGTTGGAGATATATATCAACCGGGACTAATGGCCGGTACTGAAACTCAAGGACAAGTCTGTTCTCTACTAGTGCTAGGGACGCAATATTCAGTTCGGGTTAGCATCCTATCACAAATGATCAATGCATCCAAACAAACAAGACCACATTGCGTAACCCTCCAAAACTACCTATCACAAATGACCAATGCATCCAAGCAAACAAGACCGCATTGCACAACCCTCCAAAACTACCTATCACAAATGACCAATGCATCCAAACAAACAAGACCGCATTGCGCAACCCTCCAAAACTAAACGCGGCCTAAGCAAGGCGATTGGGCTGTGCACCATCTTTAAAACGGTGAAAATCAATTTGAAAAATGGAGAGATGGTTTTCAAGAAGCATGCTTCAAGAAGCTTATTTATTCGAAAAGCAAATCAGTTTTCTACATTTTCTCACAAGCAGAGCTGTTTGTTAGCTTTTGTGAGAATCTAGCTTACTTCTGCTTGTGGACGGACACAAATAGCACAGCAGAAAACAAAACAGTTACTATGTTTCAATAAATATAAGCAATGCGTTCATAAGTCTGTCATGTTTTTTCGCGACAAAGTCCGTGTCATTATCATAGCACACGATAGAGTGACACAATCCCAGATGGCCACGAAGCACAACTAGTACAGAACTGAACCAGGCCTCTGAGCCTTTGCATTGCATGAATATAATATTGAACCGGGCCAACGCCAGATACGCTAAGCTCAGAAGGCTTTGGAATCAGCACGGCCCATACGCAGCTCATCTGTGGTGTGGGCCGGGCCGAGGTTGGCCGAGTGGAGATCTAATGGAATTCGACGACGCTATTGCTGTTGATGTAATCTATACCTACTCATGCGATTGGCTTTATAGTCAAATGGTAGGGACGACGCTACTCACCGTAGGGGTTCAAATCCCGGCGGCCTCGACCTTTTCTTGGGATTTTCGGGATTTACCGGCGTTGTGCATTAATCTAGCGGCGGCCGTCGACGACGGAGGTGTGGTGACGAGAATCTCCAGATCCGTTACGCCCGATCATTCGGAGATGCTCATAGGGGTAAAAATGCGTGTGAGTGTGCGCGTTGTCTTGTGTAATTCTCAAAAAAAAAAAAAAAAATACCTACTCATAAAGAGAGAAAAATTACACTAAAAAAAAAATAAATAAGACAATTGCTATTTATCTGTCAACAGATTTTATTGACTCTGAATCTGTCAAATTTTGAGTTATTGATCTTTACTTCAAGATTCGTGCTGTTTTGTGTGGGTTTCGGTGGGTGACGCGCGGCAAACAGGTTCGTGGACCCATTACCGTTTCCGCTCTGCCAAATCTGATGATTCGTTTCGGCACTCTCCGCCGCGGCCGACGGAGCCGCTTGCCTCCTCCAGCCGCTCCTCCCCTTGCCGCCCCTGTCCCTGCTGCGCGCGCATGCGAAGGCTGCGCCGCTCCTCGCCGCGCTCTGCCCCGCAGCCGACGGAGCCACCTCACCTCCTCCAGCCGCTCCTCCCCTTCGCCTCCCCTCTCCCGCCGCGCGCGCAGACTTAGGCTGAGCCGTTCCTTGCCGCGCCTCCCCGCGGACGATGGAGCCGCTTCGCCGCCTCCATCCGCGACTCCCCTCGCCTTTCCTCTCCCGCGGCGCCCGCCGGCCGTTCCTAGGTTCCCCCCTCCCCCGCGCGCTCCCCTTTGTTGGTTTGTGCGGTGGGTGGAGCTGCATCGAGTTGCCGACGGTGCGTTGTCCTTCGCCGAGCGCACGCAAGAGCTTCACCGTGTCATTTGTTTAGGTGAGGAAATTTTTAGACATAGAGATTTATGTGTGTTTGTATTTCTTTTTCAGGGAGAGTCGAGCTGTTGACATGGAGTCCTTGTGTGTTGTTGCTGGGAAGCATGTATGGTCTGTGCGTGTCCACCTTCACATCTTGGATAATGGAGGGTATGGGTTAATGAGTTATAAATTGTTTGCTGATGTAATTAATATGTAAATACTTGCAAGCTACAGCTCTAATCTTCTCCATTGCCGTTATAGGAATCTCATCGATGCTGCTAACATCGCTGCTTTGGCAACTTTATCTACTTTCCGGAGGCCATGCACGGTTGGTGGGGACGATGGTCAGCAAGTTACAGTGCATGATCCCTGCGGTAGGCATACACTCTCAATGTGCTCTGTTGTATTTGGTGTCGCTAATATATATCCCTCGAAGGTCATGCTCAGTTATAAATCAGTAGATTCACTACTTCACTATGTCTTTATGAGCTAATTTGTATGACTCCCATAATTTTAATGTAATGTGCAACTGCAATACCTAATGGTTGCTTTTTTGTCCTGCTTTGTTGACCACTGCAACTATGTTGTGTTTTTTATTTGATGTATTTACAGGTTAGGGATCCACTTCCTCTTACAATACATCATATGCCCATAGCCATAACATTTGCATATTTTTGGTGAAGGTAACATCGTGGTATGTCTCAATGTTTAAGTTTGAAGTGCTCTTGACTATTTTTCATCAAAGTATTAGCATCCTTAGCTGAGTAACTGACCTTTTTGTGTAGGTTCTTGATCCCACATACAAGGAAGAAGCAGTAATGGGAGGGAGGATGACTGCAACGGTTAACTCAAATGGTGATGTTTGTGCCATCCAGAAAGCTTGTTGGGAGGGTGTCATGTCAAGTGTTGTCATGCAGTGTTCAAGAATTGCTTCAGTAAAGGCTGCTGATATAACAAGCAAAATAAAGAAAGCAGTAAGGCAAAGTAGTTTCAGTCATACTTCAGTTTGAGTATATTTCAGTCCTGTGTGTGTCTCTCTCTCTCTATTTTAGTATATTTCAGTCTTTGTCTCTGGCCTCAGTCATGTGTGTGTGTCTCTGTCATTTGAGGTTGGTTTTACAATTCCAAATTTGTCATTCAGTTGAGGCTATGTGTGTATCTATGTCTCTATCTCTATATCTTTCTTTGTCTATGGTTGTACAAGTTTTTATGGTCTAACTTTAGACCTCTTTGTTTTAGTGTCTGTTTTCTCTCTCTTTATATAATTTCTAGCCGAAATGTCAGTTTGAGTATATTTCTATCTCTATCTATTTCTCTTTATTTATCTATGCTTATTTTGAATGCATGTCTCTCTGAGTTGATAATCTGTTGATTTTAATTGAGTTGCTTTGAGTTTATTTTCTCTATGTATTTATCTTTGTCTCTATATGTATGCCTTTCTATCTATCTATGTCTTTATCTTTGTGGTTGTATTGTATTTGATAGGTACTGTTTTGTTCATCTATCTCGCCGTGTCTCTGTTTTGAATGCATTTCTCTCTCTTCTATTTATCTCTATCTATGTTTTTTGAAGGATTTTTAGGCCTTTCTGCATGTCTTTATAGGATTTTTTACTGTGCTGTTAGTCCCTTTCATCATGTTAGTGCACTGTATGTTTCTTTATTTGAATTTGTATGCCCATCTGCTAGTCTTTATAGGCTTTGTTTTACCACCTCTTTATATTCCTTTTTTTAAAGAATTTGTATTCCTATCTGCATGTCTTTGTAGATAGAATTTCTCTATCTCTCTGCTCTCTCTCACCGTCTCTCTGTGTGTGTGTGTGTTAATGTATGTCTAGCTATAGTTTGTTATGCTAATTGCCTTTGTCTCTCTTTTTTTGATTTTTTTTTTTTTCCTGACATGAGAGTGAGTTGCATTCTATGTAGCTTTGGTGTGAGTGTGTATGTCGTTGTTGTCAGTTTTCTCTATCAGACATGTCATCAATTTAGTGGATGTAGGTGCAGTGTATTTGACAGCTAATGTCTTTTGAAAAAAAAAAAAAGCATGCCCCCATTTTGTGCCTTTTTTTTAAAAAGCATGCCCCTAGAAGGCAATTGGTTTTGGGGCAGTTCTCTTTTTAAAAAAAAAAGCATGCCCCTACTAGGCAATTGGTTTTGGGGCAGTTTTCTTTTTAAAAAAAAAAAAAAAAAAGCATGCCCCCTACTAGGCAATGGGTTTTTGGGGTAGTTTTATTTTTTTAAAAAAAAAAGCATGCCCCCTACTAGGCATGGGTTTTGGGGTAGTCCTTTTTTTTTATATAAAATTGCATGCCCCCTAGATGGCAATTTGTTTTGGAGGCAATTCTCTTTTGAAAAAAAAAAGCATACCCCCTACTAGGCAATGGGTTTTGGGGCAATTTTTTTTTTTTAAAAAAAAAAAGCATGCCCCCTATAAGGCAATTGGTTTTGTGGCAATTTTCTTTTGAAAAAAAGCATGCCCCCTACTAGACAATGGGTTTTGCAGAGGTCTGTATATCTTTTTTTTTTCTATTAGTTGACCTGAATTATTTTTAGTTGTTTCATGTGTGTGTGCTTGTCTCTGTGCTTTCCATCTCTCATCAATAGATGAGAGAATGTATTTTACAAGCAGTACCATTTGCTTCTGTTGAATAGAAAATGACTGGCCTTTTGTATCTGTAGGCCTTGTAGTTCAATTTGCTTTCCAGGTTCAGTTCGGGCCGTAGCATTTTGGAGCAGCTGGAACCTGGAATGCAGGGAGTGTTCGGTTCACTTCAGGTGTGCTGCAACCAGCTTTGAGCAGTTTTTTCCCCAAATAGACAGCAGATAAAATGCACCTGAGAGAGACTGAACTGTGGCGGAGGAAGGTAGACAGTTATTTTGGAGTGCTGCAACCAGCTATTTGTGTGTATCAGTCTATTATATATCTGTGGTGTATTGTCTTTTCTCACTTTGTCTCTCTCTTGCCCTGCAGGTTATATGAGATGGTTTTCCTAGATTTGACAATCTGAAGACTTGTTTATTTGTTTTGGCCAAGGATATATCTTTGTTCAAGTTTGTAGAGATCGATCCTAGTACCTCTCATAATTGTTGCCTCTATTTATTTGAATTTCTGATGAGAGATGCTTTTTCCCCCATTGTTTTTCAACTGTAGTAGTATTCCTATGGAACCTACTTCTGTGCCCGATGCTTTTGCCCCATTGTTTTTCAACTGTAGGAGTATTCCTATGGAGACGATCTCATCCTGTCCCGTCTGCAATATACAAGTTCTCACAGTTGATCTGGAATGGTATTGCATAGTCTTCTCCATGCTTCTGCAATTGAGCGTCTCCCCTGGTATTATACACAACATACCACTATCTTTTGTAGGCATGGTAATAGCTACTTTAATGATGATCAACTCCAAAGGGACATGGAATTAGCACATGGTAATAATATTGCTTTTGGCTTATTTTTTTCTCACATTGTTTTAATAATAGTAGTCATAGTTCATGTTTCATTTGAATAATTGAAAGGTTTCCTCTCCATAGCACTTGCTGAATCTAGTACAGATACCATGGAAATATTCTTCTCACAAGTTTCTCTCTTTCATAACCGTTTGTTCTGTTAAAACATTTATCAGAGATATGCTTATATGCTTAGACTTGAGCAGAAAGTGAAAATTTGTTTTTTTCTGTTAAAACCTTTATCAGAGATATGCTTAAATGCTTAGACTTGAGCAGAAAGTGAAATACTGTTCTAGTTGTCCTGGTTTTGTGATCCAGTAGTCCAGAAACGCCATGTACTTGAAGTTTTGCATTCCTTGTTTTGGCAGAGTTATAATTGAGCTGATCCTTTCTTTTCAGAATTACCCAAAACATTACAGTAGATCATTCACTAGTGACTCTGATACTCCAGGGGCCTCATCGAGTCATAGTGGCAGAGTTATAATCCTTGCCCGCCCTTCCGCCAGAATATGATGATGAAAAATCCCATTCGTTGATCAAATGCAAGCATCATTCCATCTCTGCTGCATACTTGAATGGATGGAGAGGAGCGAGACATGCCCAATTTGTGATTAGGTTAGCAAAAAAAAATTCAGCTGTAAGCCACTGCTATGGCAGGACATGGATGCTTTTCGTGTCATCACAAATCTGTCAACGGGTATTTTGCAAGTGGGTTTTTGGATCCGTGTGCCAACAGGTATTTGCAAGTTCCCTTTTGGAAAAGTTGACAGATTTGTGTCTGTCAAAATCTGTTGACAGATTTTTATCTTACAAAATCTGTTGATAGATTGGTTTGTCATAAAATCTGTCAACAGACATATAGACAGTCCCAATAAATAAAGAGAGAAAATTTCATTCCCACCTCTTTTTTCTGCCACTTTTTTATGCCAATTTTTCTGCCCGCCACCTCTCCCCTTACGTATCCAAATAGGAATCCAATCCCTGTAATCTACCGGAAATAAAGCCGCGGCCCCCAGCCTTGCAACCGAGTAAGAAGACGGAGCTGCTGCCTCCCATCCGCAGCCATCGTCGAGACTTCTCCTGGTCCCGCAAGGCTGCCCGCTCGCTCGCCAACTGATCCAGAGCGAAGGCATGTGGGGCGTCGACGACATCGAGCCATTCTGGAGCGCCACATGATGACCATGCAATCCTTGCTGGCCAATGCAGTACCACCGTGAATTGAAATGTTTTTATTATGAATTCATAATAAAAACATTTAACTCAAATGTTTAGAAGTTTGTTATCCAATATAATCTAAATAACTGGATCTTCGTAGCGTAAGCATATACCGGCCTAATATTTGACATGGGTTGGGATGTGGAAATCGATAGAGATGTCATCATAATTCATAATCATTAATTAACCTGTAGACCAACCACTAACCCTTTACCAACTATAATTAGAGATTAGGACTACATATTTTTATGGGTAAGAAATTCGCAAGACTATATTTAACTCTACCAACAAATAAATACTACAAAGATTATGATATAATTTTTTGTGGCTTATTATGGAAGAAAAAGTATCAAAATTGTATTTTAATTTGATTAATTATGAGATACGCATGGTCATCATAAAATAAATCATATATTTTAGATTTTTAGAAGAAAAAAACATAAATAGATGTGTGCCTTATATAGCAAAAAAAAACTATCAAAATTATTATATATTTTAATTTGATTATTATGACCGATGCATGGTCATAAAAAAATAAACTATAACTTTCAAATTTTGTGAAAAGGGTAAACATAAATACATATGTAACTTCCCCGTCTTTTCTCTTTACTAACCTTTTTTTTTTCTCCCGTTGCAACGCACGGGCATGTTTTGCTAGTTAATAATAAAAAAAAAAAAGAGAGAGAGCAAGGAACTTCTCCGTCCTACGTGCTGCCCAAACCAACACCTTTACTTTAAGGGGGTAACCAACACCTTTCTTCTATGGGGCAAACTCCGAAGTTTCTCCCATTCTTTTGGATCATCAAGACCCTAAAGAGAATACATTGAGTCAATAATCAAGTAAACATCACACTATATTGTCAGTAATCAAGTAAACAACACACTACAACTTGCATTTGCGCACGTAAAAGAACAATAAATACGAAGTCCAATATGATATCGAAGTTATCACTGCCTAGTAATTCTCCCCCCAAAAGACAATTACCGATAACATCCATAATAACAACCTGACACCAGTTAACCTTATATAAATAAATAATACATATATAAGTTCAAATGCAATGACTTGTAGCATGGTGTCCTCCATCCTACGTATAGACTAAGGGTCTGTTTGGTTCCCATGAGACTAGAGACTAAGGATTAATTTTTAGTCTCATTTAGTCCATAAATTACTAAACATAAGAACTAGGGACTAATTTTTGTCTCAAATAGTTCCTATTTCAATAGACTCTTAAAAGAGACTAGAGACTAATTTTTAGTCTCATTTAGTCCCTAGTTCTATGAACCAAGCAGGCCCTAAACCAACACCTTTACTTCAAGGGGGTAACCAACACCTTTCTTCTATGGGGTAAACTCCTAAGTTTCTCCCATTCTTTTGGATCATCAAGACCCTAAAGAGAATACATCGAGTCAGTAATCATGTAAACATCACAGATCACACTACAATAGTCAGTAATCAAGTAATAAACATTACACTACAATTAATATATATACAACAGAAGATATATACAGCCCATAACGACATATTAACATACCTTGAACTTAGCCCTCAGCCTTTCCACCTCCGCTTCCTCCTGTACAGTAGGGGCAAACACATGTCGTTAGCACCAAAGTAACAGAAATGTTAAATAGAAATAGTATAAAGGTGAATTCCCACATCACTGCTGCTTGCTTCCTCCAATCCAAACGGCAAGTATCCATTCTTGTGACCACCAGTATATGCGCCAATATTATTGGGATGCTTCATATTAGGACTTCCATTGTTTCTACAGCCATAGCAATGACCTTGAAAATGAAAGCAAGCATTAGTCACTTAACTACAATTGTTAATAACAGCAAGTACTTAGAGATTGTATATATGCATTCCAAGCAATATCATGTATAAATCAGTTTTTAGAATGTTACATGAGCGTAAACGACAAGGACCATGCAATGCTTGAGATGCTAAAAACCTAGTATGCATAACAGAGCTAATACTAGCAGAGTAATTGCTATTAAACTGTCAACTCAGTGATTTTAATTGTGGATCAGTCGAGTAACTGAGCGTTACATCAACACAAGATAACACAAGTTTACAGCAACAAATTTAATGGACAAACTGATGACAGTAGTAAAGGATCATATATTATTACATTCAGCAACAAATTTACAGCTGTATCCAACGGAAATGTCACCACAGGGAAGCTGACCACCATATACTGCATATGCATTCAGTATAAATTATCTACATATAATATGTGCATCCTCTTACTATATGAACATGTACTGTAGAAACTAATTTAACATAAGAATATGATATACCATTTTCATCATGTTTGATCATGCAGCAACAATTGACCTCCCAAGCTTTTTCTCCTTGCATATGTGACACTTCAGCAAAGAACAGATTGCTAGTGCTAGAGTTACCATTGCCTTCATTTTGCTTTTATTGTGAAATTGAAATGATAGTACCATCTAAGATTCTCATAAATCCACTGTTGCCCCACAAGTGCTTCAAGTTCATGTGCATGGTCCTATAACAAGATCAACAAAGCACTGCATCAATATTGAGGTACATAAGAGCGCTTCAAGTTAACGTACGTGATACCAAACCAAGATAGACAAAGCAATGCATTAGTATGAGAGAACTTCAAGTTCTAAAAGAGGGAGAGGGAGAGGCAGGGAGGAAGAGAGAGCAAACCCCAAAAAGATTGTGGTCCTCATTATACTTATGAAGTAAAGCTTGAATCAAATAGATCTTCTCATCTTCCTTTGGCTTATTGGGACCTCTCTTAGGTGTACCATCGAGAAAGTGTCTACAGTTATATATCCGCCTTTCCACATAAGATAATTTCGCTAGCTCCTTGCACCTAATCCATATCAGAGGATTCCACAATATTAATATTCAATAGGGTGTATTTATCAATGCAGAGTGAGCACCGTTAAAAAAAAAAAAAACTTGTGTAAAAGGTTCTTGTGCAGCTCCCACAATGAACTAATTAAAAATTATATATAGAGAACCAAACATGTATAATTTCCATGCCTATTAGCCATCAATAAGTTGCTTTGCATCCAAAGACTTTAAATTTGCAAATTACCCACTATTAGCTGCTCAAACCAGTTATAGTCATCGGCATTAGTAAAGTAGGTAAAGGTGTGTGCACCTAATTAAAAATTGAACTGAACAAATAGCGCTTTTACACTCCTATAAACACAGATGAAGTCTGTATTTACTTTGTGAACCTTATTTATGCCTATGGATTTTAATTTTGACACTATAATTGATGTTAACAGCTTCCATGAAAAAAAAGCAGGAAATTATGGTTTCAGTTACTTCATGAGAGAAACACTAAAATAAAGGAATGTAGAATTGCATTTTTTTCGAACTTTTCTATACCCAAAATTAAGTATTAAGTATATCCGCTATGTTCATGATTCAGGAGCTGACAAAAATGGCTGGAAAATCAGCTACCTGATATGAATGTAATGTATATCCAACATGAACCCAACAAGTAGAAGCAGGCTACAAGAAGTCTGTAGGGTAATCAATCACAGTTGCCCGGAATGAAGAAACAAATCAGCTAGAACAAAGTCACGAAAACTATACCCTGCCCGATGCCGCAATTCGTCAAGGTGGCGATCAATAGCATCATCAGCTTCATCTATGCTCTGAAATGGTCCACCCAGATTTGGAAACATACAAAAAGATCCCCCACGGTCCATCCTAATGTAAAACACCTGGTACCAATTCCCAGGACTTCGGATCAAAATTTTAGACCCAAGTGAAGTTGATGGATTGGCAGAGGTCGATCTTTCTGATGACATAGATGCAGTCGTAACAGCAGCAGCCACCAACTTCTCACAATTAAAGGGAAAAGTGCCCAATGAGCCATCAATGCAGTCACACGGCTCTGCTTGTGGACTGGCAGTGATCAACTCTTCCGATGATGTAGAGTCAACAAATGCGTCCAAAGATGACACATCTGGTTTTTGCAGAGTTTGTACAGACGCAGACTCGGCAACGCCTTCCACACGCCTCTTACAGCTGAACTGGAAGAAACTTGATGAACCGTCAATGGTTTTATGTGGCAATATCTCTGGAACAGCAATGATGTTTTGTTCTGTTGATGCAGCATCAAACAACTCCTCTGAGGATGGGACATCAGCAGAAGCTGCCACAAACTTCTGACAGCTGAATGGAGAAGACCTCAATGAGCTACCAATGGTGTTTTGCAGCACTGTCCCTGGACTGGCAGTAATTGATTCTTCCAATGATGTAGAATTGAACGACTCCACCATGGATGAAACGTCTGTCTCCACCATGGATGGAACGTCTATTTCTTGCAGTGTTCGAGCAGACGCAGATTCAGCAACAGCAGCTACAAGTTTTTCAGACCTGAGAACGAGAAAAGGGCTCGGTGAGTACATAGATGAATTCGTACAGAGATCTTATGAGATCCATATCCAAAATGACAGTTAAACAGTGTCCATGTAAATTGAAATCTATGAATTCTAGCATCAATCAGTTCCATACTAATCAGTATGGACATGTCAATTTCTGTCCACAGATCCTGCTGATACCTAATAAAAATTCCCCTCCTCTGCCAGCCTGCCAAACCCCCTCTCAACACCAAACCCACCACTGCCAACGAAAGTAACTACCACCAATCAGCCATCGATGATCGATCATAACATCTCGGATGTTTTCACCAATAATACGTAACGGATAAGACTAAATCGCCAATCGAAATTGACGAAAGCGAAAAATTCGATAGGCGTACAGTGGAACAGGCGGCTGCATGTCCTCTGTTACCACCGGCGACGCCGCTCAAAGGATTCTGCGGACACTGCGGCGAAAGCTACAGAGCCCGTCGTGTGTTAGCACCAGCCGCTAGGTTCGATCGCGAAGCGAAACAAGAGAGAGGCTGCGAAGGTGGCTCGTGTAGTATATTTCCCGTACTCGCGAAACAAGTGAACCCATTCCAATGAGAAGGGAAAACCAGAAAAGTAAGCGAACCCACATGCTTCCGCCCTGGCGGCGGTTGATGGGAAGCATCGCCGACGAGTGGCGGAGGAAGACGCCTGACGCCCGTTGCCCTGCTGAGGGATGGGGGCTAGGTTTTGGTGGGAGAGGGATTACTGGGATCGGCCGGGGCTGAAAGGAGACTTGGCTGAAAGTGTTTCCTCATTATTCTAAAAAAAATTGTGTTTATTTATCTATTTGTTGGAAGTATTTACCACGCTTAGAAATAAGACAATACCTAATATATATTTAGATGAAAAATTAGAGGAAGTGCAATTACATAGTACTGGTGAGAGTTAGTGTTATTAGATGACTTTGTAAAATTCCACTCTAGCAATAAGGTGCTATATAAAGGTGACTTTTCTAACTATTTTTTTTCATGTCGAAGTGTTACCTTTTTACTCACTCTATTCTAAATGACAAGACATTTATATTTTTATGTTATGCACAGATATGTTTAAATAAAAGTAATATATCTAGAAAAGTCAAAAACATCTTTGGAATGAATGATAGGCATGGGGTATATGGGTTTATAAACACCCCCTCCCTCCCCAAATAGCTAGTCTTTGAAGTGTTACCTTTTTACTCACTATAATCCAAATTACAAGACATTTACAAATTTCTATTAGTTATATATAACTTTTGCTATGTACCAAGATATGTTTAGATAAAAACAATACAACTAGAAAAAGTCAAATTGTTTTTGGAATGGATGGACTACATGGTACTCTCAGGGATGGTATTAGAAGTCGTTTAGACAAAGAACACGGTCTCCAAAACACAACTTTGACCTCTTATTATTATAAAAATATTTATGAAGATGTGATATATGTATACTTTTATCAAAGTATTTTTAAGACAAATCTACTCATATAATTTTTATATTTACAAACTCAACAACTTAAAAGTTATTGATGATTTATATTCCCGATGTTTGACTCAAACCTCATTCAAAACGACTTCTAATATCATCCCCGGAGGGAGTATATATGTTTGGAACCGTTAGGAAAAGCTTTAGCTTAAACTTAAATCCAGACATTATATAAAACCAAAACCAATTTAGTTTTTGCAGCATAACATTAACGTTCAATTACTGAAAGTTCAATTAGTTCAGTTAATGGCAACCTAAGTTATTATTAGCGTACAAGACAGGAGACTTACGTGTCCTTATTGTGATGGATATCCTCCATGTTCAGACAAACGAACTAGCTTGTCATCAGTCAATCGATGGCCGCACGTACCGTGGAGGCTGGACCTTTTTATTTGAGTTGCGTATGAATTCGTTCACGACTCGGTCAAACTGCGTCGTGGCCCGCCCTGCACATAGGCCGTGTAATGCTCTTTTCGGCCCATCGAGAAAAAAGGCATGTCGGCTTCTGGAGTGCCGACAGGCCTAGTCGGCCCTTGGAAGGCCGACAGGTTACTCCAGGCAATACCGTGTCGCCGACTGACGGCAACAGGCCGGCCGGGGACCTCAAACGCCAGATGATGGCACCGGGTCAGACGACGTCCGTCCTGCAGTCTGCCCTGCATTCATCCGCGATAGTGCTGTGCTGCAGACCCGGAGAAGTAGCTGTGCTGCAGACCTGCAGAAGTAGCGCAGCACCAGCAGCAGGTGCCGATGCCGGGGCACGTGCGCTTCACACACAACCCAGCTGAAACAACTATCACTCATGCTGCTACCTGTTGTTACCACGCCACCGATCACGTTGAGGTCATACCTGTTGTTACCACCGCATCCTCGTCTCTCCTCCTTGCCACCTGCCGCTTCTTCCTCGCTTCAGGCTAGTAGCCGCGGTTGCATGCTCCTTGTGAGTTGTGACTTGTGCCGCTACAAGGTGGCGCAGAGAGACATAGTTGCCTGATCGCCATGCTCCCAATCTAATGCTATACTTCTAGTCTTCTACACTACAAGTAAGAAAAAACACGCCTCCCATATCTACCAAATAAACACTCCAAGTTTCAAAATACATTATCTCTCAAATATCCTTGCAAAAGAGACACAGGATGTGTATGCAAAAGTACGATTTTTTTTTTTTTGATAAAGGTCCAAGTTTTTAAAATATGTAGACATGTGAAGGTCCAAGTTAAAAAAGGAAAAACATATGGACACATGAAGGTCCAAGTATTAATGGTGAGAAAAAGAAATGATAGCCTAAATCAAGGATTAAAATATAGTTTACCACTATTTTGCACACAAATGCACATTTTGATCTAAGGGTGGCATCTTTCTCCTTAGATCCTTTTTCTCCTTAGATCCAAGATTTGACTTTACAGTTATGCAATACAAGCATGCTACATATCTTTATCCTACACAAAACTCCACACAAGCCATTAGAAGTAGGATGAGAAGAAGGCATCGTGAAAATATGAACCACTTGAGCATTTTTATAGTACCATTTGACAACTATAATGAACTAGAATTTTTTCTCTTTTGAAAAGTAATCAAAATCTCCAACCAGGCTTGAAAGAGGGAGGTGTCATTTGTGCAATCAAGTTGTTTCATCTCTCAGATGCCAACCACAGGCATCATAGCAACCACTTCAAACCTAAAGGTATGAACATCTTGGAATACCTCTGTTCCAAATTATAAGTCGTTTTGACTTTTTTGGTTCATCCATTTTGCTATGTATCTAGACATATTATTATATCTAAATACATGGCTAAATGGATGTACCAAAAAAAAAAAAGTCAAAACGATTTACAATTTGGAACGGAGGGAGTAGCATTTATCTTAGCATCACATCTTGAGAGGTTGTGTAAAAGGACACCCTAGTCCAGGGGCGGAGATGGGACTAAGGCCACTAAGGCCATGGCCTTAGGCGTGGGCCGAAAAACTTCTTATACCCCATGTATTTTTCCAAAGCCCATCAAACAATTCATCGGCCCGGGTTGCTTTGTGGCCCAGTAAAAACACCCACCGGCATCATCATCACTAAAATTGGCCTTGGATGGTATGCTTGCTTCTCATGGGTTGTCAATATCTAGAATTAGAGGGCAAGGGTATGATGGAGCCTCAAATATGAGGGGTGAATTTAATGGTTTGCAAAGACAGATATTAGATGAGAATCCATATGCTTTTTACATACATTGCTATTAGGGGTCGTTCAAGGGGGCATGGAGGTCAATTAGTGACTTACTATCATCATTTCAAGAATGAAATCTTTAATGTGGTGTATGACCAAATTATTGTGGAATTTAACAATCGCTTTCTTTGAGAGGTCTACTCATTTATTGAGATGGATTGCTTGTCTAGATCCAAGGAATTCATTCGCCAACTACGATAAAGAAAAAATAATGGAATTGGCTCATCTTTATGATGCTGATTTCTCCCATTATGATCTTATGAGGCTCAGAGAACAAGTTGATGTATGGATTAATGAGGTCGAGAAGGGATCCTAAGTTTGAAAATTGTCACGACATTGGTGATCTTTCTATCAAGATGGTCCGGACTAAGATGAACAAAGACTATATATTTGTTTACCGCC
This sequence comes from Hyparrhenia diplandra, assembly GCA_015847255.1. Classification (NCBI taxonomy): domain Eukaryota; kingdom Viridiplantae; phylum Streptophyta; class Magnoliopsida; order Poales; family Poaceae; genus Hyparrhenia; species Hyparrhenia diplandra. The sequence goes on from JADLZK010012842.1 coordinate 121,292, forward strand.
TTGTTGAGTTAGCCTTAATTTTGCGGTTGCAACGCGCCACCACGGTTGAAAGAATTTTCTCAGCTATGAAAATCATCAAGACAGAGTTGAGGAATAAGATGGGGAATGACTGGTTGAATCATAGGATGATATGTTATATTGAGCGAGAGATTTTTGCAAGCATTACAGATGATGATATTCTATACCATTGGCAAGATTTGAAGAATCAGTTGCAAAAGTTACCACCTCGTAGCTGTAATGCAAGTGGTATGTTTCATATCCAATTGTCATTTTTCCGCTATTCAATTATGTTTCATATTTCTTATCTAATTCATTTAAAATTTACGTGTGTTTCCATGTGTAGGCTCGGGTGTCCTTCCCTACTGCGGCGAGCGAGGAGTTGACGATGAACCAAACCGCCTTTGTTTAGGTATTTATTTGATCAAGTTTATTATGCAAATGGATCTTAAATTGTGACGTACTAGTCTAAGTGGCCTTAGGCTTCAAAATCCGCCAGCTCCACCACTGCCTAGTCCTTCGTTGGTCCTATGTTCTTAGTTCATATCTATACTTGAGATGAGCAAAGAGCTATGTGTGGGGGTGTTGTTGAGGTTCCTTAGCTCTTACTTCCAACCATCCAGCACATAGTGATAGGGTTTAATTCTAATAAATTCCACAATTGTTGGTTGATAGTTATATCACTACCTCAGTTTTCTATATCATTGTCGGTTCAAAAAAACCCTTCACTGCCGGATTTTGAACCAACAGTGGCAAAGCGACAGTGATGTCCTCATGCTTTTACTTCCAGGTGTTCACCGATAGTGATAGGCTTTAAAAAAACAAAAAAAAAGAAAGAAAACGACAAGCATGCTAGCAGGGCAACTACCGCTGCAGACCATGCTCGCTAGCTCCCACCATTCTTTGCTCCATCGAGCACATCATCCAAGAAAATATTCACACATCAAGGACATAAGAGAGATTCAACACATCATAAATCGAATTGATTCATAGATTACATAGAAGGGTTTAACACTCCACAAATCAACACACTACAAATTGAATCGATTCCACTAGGGATGGGTGAGCTTGGTCTCAAGCCGAATGCCATCCTTCGCCGCCCAGTCATTGTCCCCATGACAAATATGAGGAGACAGAATGTGTGAGAGAAGAAAGAGCACCGAAAGGGAAAATTTCCAAGGGAGAGAAAAGAGTATCATGAGGAAGAAGAAGCCATCTGCCGCACCTGAAGGATCCGCCCGGAGAAGAAGCTGCGGCCGCACCTGTAGGATCTACCTGGAGCAGGGCGACCGTCCTGCATGAACCATTCGGATCTGAACTACCCGAAGCCACATGGCTGTGCTCACACTGGGGTGGATCTATGCCTGCACTAGCGTGGATCTGAGGCGCCCCAGAGTGGATCACATGCAGATCCAGCCATCGACCCCCTTCAGTTCCACATCCAGACCATCGGACCCAGCAGGTACTCCTCATCCTTATGCTCCTGATGGCGATGGCCGCTGCCTCTAAGCAACAAAAGATGAGCGCATCATGGGGGAATAGGGAGTAGGAGCATGCTTGAAACGGAGAGGGAGACATGCATGGAGGGGAGGGAGAAAGAGAGGACCGACTCAGTGGTAGCTCTCTCGTTGCAGCTCGGAGGTACAAATGTGTGAATGAGTGGTTGACAGGGACAAGAGTGGGGATGTGGTTGGGGAGGAGAAGAGCGATATTCTTGGGAATACGAGAGAGAAGCGCGGATGCGAGCTCAATGTTAACGAAGATGGATAAAAATTTTGGGTTCGAATCCATATGTTTCTGCCAGGTTAACTAATACAACCGACACTAGTAGAGTTTCACTGTCGGATTTCATACCACCGGCAGTGATGTGGACTTTCACTACCAGATCTTGTCTAGTCCCAATTATTTTCTGATTTTGAAGCCACAAAAAGGTCTTCACTGTCGGTTCTCTTAATTAAAAAGTGCTAATGTGGGCAGTGAAGAATAAATCTATAGTAGTGTATGTAGATAATTTAACAATGAAATACATAAAAAATACACGTGCAAATGGGAAAAGAACACAACTTTATCCAATTAGGTATGCCACACAAACACAACAATGATCAAAAGGACAAAAACACCTCCATCTGCCCCAACTCATATTGGTGTAGCAATATTAAAATGCTAGGCCAGAGGAGATCCACCTCACCAAGTTGGGGCAGGAAAGCCCTACCTAGGCCTAATGGTGCTTCAGCACTTCGGCTGAACTTCTGGTGTGCAGAATAGGCCCAATTTTCTTGACTTCTTTACTAAGTATAGACCCAGGGGACAACGGTTGGCCCACGGAGGAGGTCAGTTTAGGCTTGAATGCCAAGGAGGGAATAGAGGGGAATTTTGTTTTGGAATATCTCCACCCCCACAAGGAACCCCACTTTTATAAATAGAGGGCGCCCCCTCTTATTTGACATACTCACACTTGGATATATTTTTTCGAAGAGGTATATGAATTGGTACATTTAGCTAAAATATAGAGATATATTAGTTCATATATCAAACAACTAGTATTATATTATAATAATAAGAGAAATAAAATACACCATATGTTCACCAAAATGAACAGTTATGATGTCATCACGAACACTCATAACACATATTGATAGTATAACTTTAGTGGCTTACTTGTAATAGTAGTGTATGTAGTAATACATTATTAGAACATGCTAACAAATAGCCACTATTGTTTGGCATGAATGATAATAATAAACAAATATATACTTGAAAAGAAAACATTACTTAAGCAATTGTCCATAGTTGCCTGTATTTTGGATCAAGATTAATGTATTTGTTAACATCATCAATAGCCTCTGCAATTCAGAAAGTGATTAGACTGCAACACTACATCCAAAAATATAAGTCGAGTTATTTTTTACATCAAAAAAAAAAATGCATACTAAATAGCAATGGTTCACTAAATTCAGTGGTGGATGTACAATAGAAGTACAATGTCATAAGACAACAATGACACCACGTTATTCGGGTGCCAATTTAGACATACCTCGAATAAAATTGTGGTTCTTGATTAATTTTAGGTTGATGTTTTTGCTCTGGGATTGGTTTATAATGAACTCCTCCTGTCCAAACCAACCGATCTTCCAAGAAGGGTGAAGATGGTGAATTTGAGGTTCAAGATTGACAGTGAACCAGATTGGTGGGGTAGGGCGACAACGGCAAGTGAGGGCAACAGCGGCGTGCCCAACAAAGGTGCTCGCCAGCCTCCCTGCAGGAACACGTTATAGCATATTAACATATTTAAGAAGGGCAACAAGCAGGAATGCAGACTAACAAAGTTGTCAATTCCTCATTTAGACACCACAAGACATAAGGTCGGTGCAATTACACAAAGCATGAAGATTCTAAGTTTCATAGAGATTAATCACGTAGAAATGATCCGTTCCCATAAAGCAGAATTACACATATGCGGTGATTAGAATATATAAAAAGACACTATAATCCTTAGTAGCTTAAAAAGAACATGTTGCCTTCACGTGAAGTTATGGCCCCATAAATTCATTTTTTAGCATATTTATGACTGACCATGTGTGTAACAGTGCAAATACGAAAATCAGTATGTGTACATTCAGTTGGACGTGCACGGTCCTGTAGCGATTTGCATTCATGACCTTGCTGTTGCATTGATTCATTGTCACAAAATGTTGTGCGGATTCGCTGCTCAACGAAGTGTGTGCTACTTTGCTCTTTATCTTTTGCTTTTGGCCTGCAAAGACACCGATTGGACAGGGAAGATTTGCTCGACACCTAGACATTGACCTTGGACCAACGTTGTGTGGCGGCGGCACAGCTGCATCGCACGAGGGGAAGAAGAATGTGGGGTCGCGAGGAGAAAGACCGTGCGGCGTTGCGATAATCCCAACGACCGAACCAACAGAAAACTCCAGTAGATCTAAATTTAGTTTTTGGAAGTAAATTATAGGTAACTGTTGGAGATGGGCTTTATTTTTCTTTACCAAAACTATTTAGGAGTTGCCAAACACTAAGGTGTTGGAAGCAAATTTTTGGGAACTGTTGGAGTTGCTCTACTATTAAATTCATCTTGCTCGCACCACTTGAGTCACCAAATTTTCTTGAAAAGAAAAGGTACTCTGGGATACTTGAGAAAAGGTTGGATCAAAGTGTTCGCTATTGTGCAACTGGGAATAATCACCAATCCAACCATATGTAATTATGAATGCATGTTATGAACAGAAATAGCAAGTTTCGTAAAAACAAATGAACAGAAATAGCAAATGTGAATCCCCACGTCATCGCAGCTTGCTTCCTCCAATTCAAACCACATGTATCCATCTAAGTGACCACCAGTATATATATGCACCAATATTATTTCTAGGATGCTACATAGATTACTTCATCAAGGATAATAAATTGTATATAGAGAGAATTATCTATATGGTCCTCTCAAAGTTGGTATTGATCTCTATGGTCTTTTTTCTTTTGAAGTTATCTCTATGGCCTTGAGAAATATTTTGGTTATCTCTATGGCCTTCCGTTAGGTTTGGTAGGGAAGTCTGTTAGGGTTACCACTACTGTAGAGGAAGAATGACCAAAGTACCCCTGCCTGGCCTTGATTGAACCGAGCGCTCCCCAGCTCGTCCTCGTCTCCGTAGCGGGATAAATTTCGTGAGAAAAAAAGAGAGACCAACGGACGGGCCTTACAGCGCCGCCGCTGGCGTCCAGACCGGCGCCGCCGTGGGTCAAGTGTCGTTCAGTTTTGCATCTCTGTGTTAGCGACTCATCGTTCAGTTTTGTTCAGTTATTCTCAGTCAGTCGCGTTTGATTTTGTTCACAGCTGGAGCGCCTCCAGAATCTTAGATTCGGTTGTGCACTTTTTTTACTGATTCTTCCCTTGATCCAAAGATGATCTCCAGTATGCCTTGGTGATATGGAAGGTTCCATCTTTATGGCTTGGAATTCTGTTAAAAGCTGAACTTCGTGTCAGCTTTTGGTACCGTACTGTAACTGTTCAGTGTTTTCTCGACCAATAGTCAGCTTTTCAGTTCCTGTAATCATTTGATTTTCATTGGGAAATTTCTCAATCTCTTTATCTATATTATCGTGTATTATCCATTTATTTTACTCCTCCATGAGGATACCATAGTCCTTTTGTTTAATTTGGTACTGAGCTGCAAATGAGATGTATATGCAGATAAGGAGCAGCTTCTGATTCTCGCTCTCATTGGTTTTACTCAGTGGAACTGTTATGCTACCTGTTATATCATTCACAGAGAGCAAGGAGCATAGCAATTTCAGTCATCTGTTGGGTTCAACAGTCAACTGATGTGTGAGTAAAATTTCAACGTGAAGGGAAAACCGTGCTGATTATCGAGAAAGATGGGGGACGACTACCTAGCTGAACCTGAGGATGAGGGGTATAATGGTCTTTTCCACCAAAACTTAACACTGTTAAGTGCCAAAAGTTGACGGAAGGCCATAGAAATAACACAAAGTTTTTCAGGGCCATAGAGATAACTTTTAAAAAAAAAAGGGCCATAGAGATACAACCAAACTTTTAGAGGGCCATAGAGATAATTGCCCCTTGTATATATGCCTTCCAAGCCGGGAGTCGACAGTGGTTTTTTCTTTTTACAAGAAAACAACCTTAAGAAGCTGTTGTAAGGGAATAATGGTCTCAATTCCCAAATTAAGCGAGCCATTTGCTAGCATGGTACAAGTTGCATTACATTGATTATACATTGACCATTTGCATATCTAAAAGTTTGAGTGGGTAAAGAATGAGCAGTAGCATTGAAGCTCCTTGCAATCTTGAGAGTCTAAATTCTCTTGTTGATTTTCATATGTTTTTGTGAGAATGCTATCTATAGATGCACTATTGGTATGCATAGATTCATTTAAACAAATCATAAATATGATGTTGCAAAGGGTTTTCACGATTGCACCAAAGATGTGATTTGCACCGAGTATTTTACCCAACACTCAATCTCGAACTACCACCGCATCTAGCCGAGTATTTTACCCAACACTCCCATCTTGACTACCACCGCATCCAGCCCATCGACCTCCCAAAACCTCCTAAGAAACTGCCATTGTCGTGGCCGCTAGAAACAGTCCATTGGGGTAGAAAAAAACAACTGAAAACAAAACAGTTCGACCAGATACAAACATTCGTTGCAGCGCGCTAGATACAGCTACTTGATATATGACATATGAACACACCATAGGAAATGCATTCACAAGTCCGGATAATTGAGTGCCACAATGCCGCATCGCCCTGAAGCAGTAATAACTTCCCAAAATAGTACAATTCAACCAGGATAGAGCCAATATATGCTTTGTCTGAGCGCTACCTAGCATTCCACTGTGCTTGCCTGCTGCTTGTAGGGACTCCCACACACGCAGGATAGGGGATTCTCCTAAAGAAAGTGTAGACGAACTTAATCATCAATCAGGTAATAAGTAATAAAAAACACACTCGGAAGACTTGGCCTGCTCATACCTTGGAAATATTGATTAGCCTTGTCTCCTAGGCATCCTCCTAAACAATGGGGCAATCACAAAAAGTTAGCAACAAAAAAATGTTTAATTTTCACCATGAACAATGACATGAAAGTGAATCATCATACGTCATCAGAGCTGCTTGGCTCCTCAAGAGTGCATGGCAAAAATACATCCAAGTGGCCCCCTGTGTAGGCATCCAAATTCATGGGGTGCCTCATTCCATGACTTCCATTGTTTTTACAACCATAACACCAACCTTCATTAAGGAAGAATGCATTAGTCAGTCAACCGCCAAATCACCAATACGTATAAACAGACGTTAGTAACAACCATAGCCAGGTAACTACAACTAGTTCTTGTTAATGAAAACGCTCAAGCCATCGCACCAACTTATAAGCAAGGTTCACCTATGACATAAACCACTAAGAACATCACTTAGACTTCTTAAGAAACTCGGTGATGGCACCAAGTGTGACTGCCACCACCACCAAGTTACCCCTTCATCCATGCCACCATCTTACTACCTTCCACTCGTCTATTCAATGCAATGTTGCTGATGAAGACTGATGGCGATTCCCGGCACTGGCCTCACCACTGCACCCATGAGGGCACTGTTGTCAGCCTCCTAACCAAATTTCAGATCTTATTTCCCCCACCTCCAAAGATCCACAGCTCCCCTTTGATGTCTCTCCAATCACCACCACTCTGCGCCTGTTCCATAACCATTTCTAGTGTCTAGCCTACTGCCTCACCTCCAGCAGCACACACAAGCTTTCTACGGTCAAAGACTACGCATCGCAAAGGATCGAGGGACGGGTTAGGGCTCATAGGGGAAGCAGTTGGCCCATGACTAGTTGTAATTCGTGTCCAACATTTATCCAAAGTCCAAGGTTTTATGTTCTAATAGGGAAACAATGCCTTGAGGGAAAATGAATGAGACGATTGGGCTCCTGCAGCTAAGAAAAGGCAAAGTGGGCTCTGAAAGAAGAAACATGGCTCTACATCAAGGGAAGAACCTCCATACTGCAGCGACTTTTTAGTTCTGTTTATTCTTTTCGTGAGTTGGTGAAGAACTGTTGGGGAAAATATGTAGGCTCCTTTTAAGCATAAATGTGATCCCATACAAAAAAAAGGCTCACCAACAGCTACACATTCACCATAAACTATATAATAAACAAAAATATGACTACTTAAAAGTTTACCACAGGGACACATAAGAATCATGTATGACAATTGTGTTTGTACCATTTTACTAAATGCCACACTAGCTCAGCAAGACAGCACTTATGCCTGGCAGAGGCGATGGAATCTCTTTGTGAACTAATGACACATGGCTCTACGATTTGGTGCATTTGCAAGTTTCTTTCCACGAATTTTTTCTTTCAAAAGCTTAAGCACAATCTTGTGGTTCCTTTTTATCTGTGATTTGGGTACATGGCTAGCTTGCTAGTAACAGGCAAACAAACTATCACACTAGCGTAGTAGGAACCAAAGCACAATGCACTAATAGCCAAAAGTCATGTAACTTAATGTAAAGAAAATTGCACTCTGCAATCAGTACACAGTAGTGCGCGTAAAATATTTTCAGAAATTACACAAACGTAAATGACATGAAGTACTTGAACATATAACAATGACTAAATATCATAATGCCAGAATAAAAAAGGAAAATCATGTCCTACATTCAGCAAAGTTACAATTTATATGTATTAGAAAAATTAGCACTAGTCAAAACCTATAAAATGACCTAAAGTAATGTCGAACACATACATAGAAATGGTATCTGATGGAGATGTAAAAGTGTGCAACCAAGCAATGCATATAGAAAGGTGCTAAGCAAAAGGTCATGCACAGCATATGTATTCAACATAGACTACACATGTAGATAAACAAATTCCTCTAGATATTTGAAGTAAAACATAAATAACCACTAAGATGGCTGTTTATATAAGTTAATGCAAGACAAGCGTATGCAATACCATTATCCTCGTCTTCCATCTTGCAGCAACAATTAACCTCCAAGTCATGTTCTCCTAGTTTATATGACACTTCAGCAAAAAAAGTTTAAGGACCAAGGGAAATATCACCAGCTTCATTTTTCTTTGTTGTGAAGTTGTAATGATAGTAGTATGAAGGATACTCATAGATCCATTGCTCCATCATGCTATCTTCGTCAAGTTCATGTACAAGATTCTAAAACAATAGGCCGCCATTAGTATGAGGTGTGCAAGAAGGGGGGGGGGGGTGGTGGCAAGGAACAAACCCCGATCAGATTGTTGTCTTCATTATACCGATCCAGTAAAGCTTCAACCAAATATCGGTAGGTGTCAACCATACTAACTTTTCTAGTTGACGAATAGGGCCCTCCACATGGCACATCGGGCCTAATTCATATCTCAGCATTCAATAACATTAGTACTTTATTGAAGAGTGGAACATTCAAAGTGGAGAATATAGAAGTGATACTAGGTATTCTGTAAAGCTAATCCAAGGTAGGATTTTTATAAAAGGTTGCAGCTCCCAGGCTGCTTAAAGCATAAGTCATTCAGTACTAAATACAGTACCAATGAATTCAAACAAAATGAGAACTAAGCATATCGAAATCTCCACTTGCCCATGCCTATAAGCTATTGATGTTATTGCCAGGCATCCGAAGACTACCTTTACAGTACCTTGGACTTACCCCAAATATCTAAACAAAATGACACAGCTCTGGTTATAAGTGATGGGGCTAACTGTTCTGGTTATCACTGTTGTTAAGTACAGGAGATGACACAGCTGGGTGTGTGTGCCAACTGCCAAGCTAAGGACACCACCTTAACACAAGTTCAGGCTAAATTATTAAATAAAATATATATATAGATGACATTGTATAATGTGTATTTATTGTGAACTTACTTTAGTGCCTCCAGATTATGATTATAGCTCCAGTAATTCAATAAATCCCACTACTTCTGTATCAAGTCTTATGCCTCAAATATACCACAAAATTAAGTTTATTTGTTCTGTTCATGAACAATATGCAGAGTATATCTAGATAATAAGTTTATTCGTTCTGTTCATGAACAATACTGGAGATGGAGAATGAAGCTAGAACAAAGCCAAGAAACATTACCATGATTGACACCACAGTCCATGATAGCGATCAATAGCATCTTCAGCATCCTGTAAGCTCTGAAATGGTCCACCACGATCCGGGTATGTGCGAAATGATCCCCAACGGTCCATCCTGATGTAATACCAGTAAAAGCAATCTGGCCTATGTCGGCTCAGAATTTTAGACCCGAGAGATGAGGCTGCAGGCAGAGTGTCGTTGGTGGTGTTACGCAGCAGTGTCCGTTGATTCTTGCCGTCAATTGCGTTATGCTGCACTGCTCGTGGACTTTTTGTGGTCGAATCTTCTGATGATGAATAACCGAGAAGCTCCTGTTCTATAAGCTCCTGTTCTATGAACTGATCTAGCTCTTGCATAGCTTGTGCATGCGCAGACTCAGCAACACCTGCAACAGTTTTCTCATGCCTGAATGGGTTAGTGCTTGATGAGCCGTCAAGGGTGTTGTTACATGGTGCTGTTCGTGGACAATGCTGCACTGTCGTTGCGGTCCAATCTTCCGATGAGGAATAACCAAGACACAGACACTCCTCTAGTAGGTACTGATCTAGCTCTCGCTGTAGCTCCTCCTCTCGCATAGCTCGTGCATGTGCGGACTCAGCAACACCTGCAACAGTTTTCTCACGCCTGAATGGAGAAGTGGTCGATGAGCCATCAAGGGTGTTGTTACATGGTGCTGTTCTAGGACTGGTAGCGACCAATTCTTGCAATGATGCAGGGTTGAGCTCCTCCAAGGATGAAACATCTGCCTCTGCCAGAGTTTGTGAAGATGCGGATTCAGGAGCACCTGCCACAAGCTTCTCGCAGCTGAACGTAGATGAGGTATCATCATCCACGGTATTATGTGGAACTGGTGTCCTTGGACTGGCACTGATTGATTCTTGCAATGATGAAGTGTCAAGCAACTCCTCTGAGGAAGAATCATCTGCTTCTTGCAGAGTTATTGAAGATGCAGTCTCAGCAACAGCAGACACAAGCTTCTCAGACCTGAAGGAAAAGGCTCGATGAGTAAGTACAGAGACCTTACCATATCCATACCGAAAATGAACGCTGAGAAATGTCCATGCAAACTGAGGTAACAAATATATAAATTCTAGCATCAATCAATTCTATAGAAATCAGTATGTACACGTCAATTTCTGTCCTTTTGATCCTGCTGATTATATATATAACAAATAAAAAGATCACTCGTTCGGCCAGCCTGCTAATCTCCTCCCAACACCAAACGCTACTACTCCTCCGTTCTAAATTATAATTCGTTTGACTTTTTTTCAACCGCAAGTTGACCACTAGTCTAGTCGTTTTATTCAAAAAATTGTGCAAAATATTATTTCTTTTGTTATGTCATGATTTATTAACAAAAGGTCTTTAAAATGACTTAAATTGGACTATGTTTGCATAATTTTTTTGAATAAGGCAGTAGTCAAACTTAGGGTTGAAAAAGTCAAACGAATTATAATTTGAAAGAGGGAGTATCAATCAACCATCGATCATAAAATCCTGGCCAATAATATGCAAGGCTAAGACTAGATCGCAAATAGAAAGCGAGAAATTTTGTATGTTTGCATAAAAAAATTTTAAATAAAGACGAGTGGTCAAACTTAGGATGAAAAAGTCAAATAAAATATAATTTGAAAGAGGGAGTATCAATCAACCCTCGATCATAAAAACCCGGCCAATAATATGCAAGGCTAAGACTAGATCGCAAATAGAAAGCGAGAAATTTTGTTTTCGTGCAACAGGCAGCAACCCGGCTCGATGGATTCTGCGCACACTGGCGAGGCTACAGCGCACGAGAGGGGGCGCCTCCATCGCCGATGAGCAGCGCGGCGGAGGAAGACGTCAGTTGGGGTGGGGCTAGGGTTTGGTGGGAGAGGGCTCGGCCTGGAGGAAGGAGAAAGGTGAGGAGCGAGAGAGAAACAAAAAACAAGTAGAGGACATGCGTGAAATTCCCATTTATTTTTCGGAGAAACATGAAATGGTCCACGTGGCGTGGATTAGGTGTAATAATACTGAAACGTTAAGATCAAAAAAAAAATTACTGAAACGAATGGAAATGCAGTTACCAGTCTACCAACCAGGTCAGGTTTTATTTTTAGATGACTAACTAAAGAACTATTTTTCTCTATTCTCTAGAAGATACCGTATGTATATTTTTTTTTGTCTCCATTGTTGTGAGAATGCGTTTCTTTTTGCGCGCAAAGCTAACCCACTCCGTATTTTTTTCTTAACAAAAAAATAAAGAAAAATAAAGAAAGCTAATGTTCACACTCTTGAAGGAATTATAGTTTTTTTTCTATTTTGAAGCATGTTTTGACAGTATATGACAAGACAAAACACTTATACATTATATAAAACCGATACCGGTTCAGTTATTACAGCTTGATATCAATCTTTTTCTTTTTTTGACATGATGCATGTATTCAATCATTGAAAGTTGAAATGTAATGTCTAATAGACATGCAAATAACAATTTATTTTGCTAATAAGTATGTATCCTATGATCGACCTACTCAAAATTAGCAAAACCTCATCAAAGTTTAAAAAAAAACTAATACTCCATCTATTCCAAATTATAAATCATCATTCCAAAAAAATTTAAGAGTAAAAGCATATAAAGTTTGACCAAAATTATTAAACAAATTACAAAGATTTATAACATGACATAGATATTACTATGGAAGTATAGTTAATGAGGATTCTAATGATACTTAGTTGATATTTAAATGTTATTATCTTATCATATAAATTTGGTCAAACTTGAGTCATAATTTGAGACAGAGAGTAGTCCTAGTTACATCTCAATTGATATTATAAAAATAGCACATTATTCGATCAATCGTAGATACTAATTAAATAGCATATATTCTTCCACTATTCCGGGTAAAACCGGTAGATCCAGTATCAGGCCCCAAACACTACTGGATAACCAAACTTGCATGGCGGGCAAATAAAATTTTGCGTGGCGGTTTTTGTGTCCGCTATGTACATATAGGGTCACGGAAAATAGATAACTTCCGTGGTGGTTTTTTGCCCGCCACCATTAATAATAACAAAACAAAATAAAAACCCACGAGCCCACGGAAGCCCATCCAGGCCCGTCCGCGAGCCCATCCGCACTTACCCGGCGTGCGCGCGCGGCCGCCGGCGTGCTGCAGCGCCCGCCGGAGATGCTGCCAGCGCCGCCGCCCGATCCGACCGTCGCGGCCGCGGATCCGGCCGCCGCGGCCGCGGATCCGCCGCCGCTGGTGGATCCGGCCGTCGCTGGTTGGGGAAGGGGAAGGAGCTCCACCGCTGGGCCCAGATCCTCCTCGCCCGCCCGTCAACGGAGGGTGCCTCCACCGCTGGAGGCCCGATCCGCCGGATCCGCGTTGGTTGGACGGAGAGGTTGCCGGATCCGCCGGCAAGCTTGAGGAAGAGGATCCACGAAGCTCGCCACCGCCCGCGCCACTGCTCCTCGGCGCCGCCGCCTCGCCGTCCACGCTCGCGCGGATCGGATCGAAGGGAGGGCGCCGAGTCTGGCTTGGGAGAGGAAGAGGTGGGCTTGGGAGAGGAAGAGGTGTCGGGCTCGGGAGAGGAAGAAGTGTCGGGATCGGGCGGCTGACTGAACGCGTTGAGAGAGAGGAAGTGAGAGAGAAAGTTAGGGTTAGGTTGAGGGAGTGAGTGTTTCTTTTATATGGTTAAGGTGCTAGACTGCTAGTGGGCTGGTTTGGGCCTACAGAGATGGGTCTTTTGGGCCTGATTAATCATGACGGTTTTATAAAAAACCGCCACGAGTTAATTAATTTACCGTGGCATTCTCAAAAAAAAAATTAATTTACCGTGGACGGTTATAATAACCGTCACGGTTAATTAAAAATAACCGCCACGGTTAATCGTGGTATTAACTGTGGCGGTTTTTCAAAACCGTCATGGCAAATCAATTCTAAATGCTGTGTAAAATCATTTGTGTAGTAGTGAGACGAACTACGAACTAAATATAAGTTTGAATATTTTAAGGTCTTCATCAACTTAATGTGCAAACTGAACGAGAGATGCCTGGCATTGACCAGTCAGGGCCTAAGCCGAGCCCTAAACCGATAGCCCATGGGTGTTCGTGAGGAACGGGATGATTGATTGATCATATTAAAAGCCAAAAGGCGTTAGATGATGGTGAACTCGAGTGACGGCAACCCTATGAATGAATGAAAAAAAAATTATTAGTGCAAATATGAGAGACTTACGTGTCCATGTTACCTTCGAGATCCGCCATGCTGAATTCGACTAGCCCCTCAATCAATCAATTCAATTCAACTAGATAGAAGATCCGTTGATCTCTCTTGGTTGAGGCTGGAAGCCGAAACAAACTAAGGATCGATGATCGATCTCTCTTTTTTTTTTTTTTGATACAAATTTCGGGCTCTATGACCCTCTCATTTCAAACTCAAACCCGACCATGTCGCGGGTAACAAAGGTTTTTACAAATTCTGGGAGGGGGTCCGTCCAAACAAAGGACTCGCCCGAGTCCCAACATAGCGCAGAACTTGCTAGATTATGAGCTACCGAATTACAAGACCTTGGTATCGACATGATTCCAGTACAAACAAAGTGATCAAACAGCAAAGCACGGGTGTCTCTAATAAGCATACCACAAGGAGCCAGGTCCATGCTAGGGGACTTTAAAGCTTGCTGCAAGACCACTGAATCCGTCTCGATCTGAATTCTTGATATACCCATGTCGGTAGCTTCTTGTAAAGCCTTAGCACATGCTGCTGCTTCAGCTGTAATTGCATCAGGAATGGAACCGAGATTCCCAGCACCAGCCAGGACGGCCTCCCCTCTATAATCACGAACCACAAATCCCCAGCTTCCCTGTAGAGAATCCGGTAAAAAGGAGCCATCAAAGTTAATTTTCAAAACATCAAGAGGAGGAGCGATCCAGTGTTTGCAACAATTATCTGAATCCTTTTGCGTCTTCTCCTTGGGTTTCAAATCACTAAGCACTCTGAGTACATCCCCAGCGGCTTCTCCTCCAGTCTTAGCCATTTCTCCACGGTTTGCCTTGTTCCTATTGTTCCACCAATTCCATAATAAAACCACTGTCTTCAGGCATTCTTCATCCTTCAGCGACACTATCTCAGCTACCACTTCCCATGCAAATTTCTTTGACAGAAGAGATTGGTGTACATGTTGCAATGCTAATGTTTCCCAACACCTCTTAACCTGTTTACATTTCAGAAAGCAATGACCGCCATCTTCATCAAATCTGTAGCAAATAGGGCATCTAGTGTCAGGCTGCATCCCACGTCTCTGAATATTCAGTCTAAAGGCGAGGCTGTTTCTTGCTAGACGCCACAAAAAATGTTTCATCTTTGGAGGGCAATTCAGCTTCCACAACCTTTTCCACAGACCGTTGAACTGGTTAGTATTATTGTTCCCAAGACTACATTGTCCTTTTTGTCGAGATTTTGATCTGTTTTTCTCATCGTCCAATACATGGTACGCCGACTTCACTGAAAACACTCCCTTCTTATCAAAATGCCAAGCCAACATGTCATCATGTCCCGGGTTAGTTGGTGTAGCTAAAATATGTTTAATATCCTCCTCCCAAAAGATGTCCCGTACCAGAATTTCATCCCAAGAGCCAGTAGTCGGATCAAGTAGTTCTGATACTCGGGTAAGTAAAACCTGGCCACGAGGAGTAATCGGGCGGCGAGATACACCATTAACTATCCAAGGATCATCCCAAATCCTGATTTGTGACCCTTCGCCAATCCTCCATATCAGGCCTTTCTGTAATGCTTTTAGACCACGTAGAATACTACGCCATGTGTAGGAAATACCTGGACCCTCCTTAATATCAAGTACGTCACCATCATTACCATACTTGGCCATTAGGACTTGTGCACATAGTGAATTTGGGTTTTGCAATATTCTCCATCCCTGCCTTGCTAACATAGCCAAGTTGAAAAGGTGGAGATCTCTATAACCCAGGCCCCCTTCTTCTTTCCTCTTGCACATTTCTTCCCATGCCACCCAGTGTACTTTGTTTTCTTTGTCCTGTTGAGCCCACCAGTATCTACAAATCATCTTACTAATCTCATCGCACAAGGATTTTGTCAAGTCAAAACATGACATTGCAAAAGCTGGAATTGCTTGTGCCACTGCTTTGATTAAAGTCTCTTTACCGGCTTTTGATAAAAGCTTCTCCTTCCAACCTTGGATGTGTTTCCAAACCCTCTCTTTCAAGTAAGCAAAAATGCTTGTTTTTGAGCCCCCCAACCGAATAGGCAGACCCAAATATTTTGAGTTGGTGACTTCCCGTGAGAGTTCCAAAATCTCCAGAAAACTTTGCTTATCCGAAGTCTTTGTATTCCTACTAAAAGAGACCGATGACTTTTCCAAGTTTATCTTTTGCCCCGAGCATTCCTCATAAATTTGTAGCAAATGTTTGAGATGTCCTGCATTCTCATCAGTAGCTTTCAAGAGAACCAGTGAATCATCCGCAAACAAAAGATGAGTTATACTTGGTGCATTTGCACAAATTGACACTCCTTGGATTCTTCCATAACTTTCAGCTCTACTCAACAATGCCGAGAAACCTTCAGCACAAAGTAGAAATAAATAAGGTGACATTGGGTCCCCTTGGCGCAAACCTCTAGAAGGGATAATCTGTTCAGTCAACGAACCATTCACCTTAACCTGATACTTAACTGTTGTGATACAGTTCATAATCAACTTAATCCAATTATCATGAAATCCCATCCTTCTCATTATCTTCTCAACAAAAATCCATTCAACTCGATCATAGGCCTTACTCATATCTAATTTTAAGGCTGCATATCCATCACCTCCCCCCCTTCGAGTGTGCAAGAAATGATATAATTCATGAGCTATTAACACATTATCAGTAATCAACCGGCTGGGGACAAAAGCACTTTGACTCTGAGAAATAATATCAGGTAAGACCAACTTAAGTCTATTTGCTAACACCTTTGATGCAATTTTATACACCACATTACATAAACTGATTGGCCTGAGATCTTTTAGTCTCTCCGCATTTTGAACCTTTGGAATAAGAACAACAATTGTATCATTCCAGGAATCTGGCATTTGTCCGCCATTCAGGAAGTTTTTGATCTCCAAGGTCACATCTACACCCACTGTACCCCAAAAGGACTTGAAAAAACAAGCAGACATACCATCACAGCCTGGAGCTTTCAGGTTCCCAATACTATCAAGCGCCAATTTAATCTCCTCATCAGTAAAAGGTGCAAGAAGTACATCGTTCATTTCCTGTGTAACACGAGGTGGGACACATTGAAGGAAATCATCAATATTACCACCTGCATTTGTAGTAAACAGGTTAGAATAAAAATTCGTCACCGCCTCCAACATCTCCCTTTCCTCCAGCACAATCCGTCCGTCATCCATCACCAGACGCCGCACTCTATTTCTTCGCCTCCTTTCAGAGGCACAGCGGTGAAAGAATTTGGTATTTCGGTCACCGTTCACCAACCAGTGCGCTTTGGCCCTTTGTCTCCAGTACGTATTCTTCTGTTCCTCGAGCCGATCAAGCTTGAATTTCAGGAGATCAATCCGACCAGCCAGGTTGCTAGTTATCGGTTTCCTCCGTTCATCCTCCACAGCCTTCCTAGCCTTCTTAATTCTTTTTTCCAGATCTCCCAAAATATTTTTACTCCAATCTTGTAAGTCCCTTGCCACAACTTGCATAGCATCATGAACAATACTCCCTCTTACCTCCTTTGACAACTTCCACGCGTTATCAACAATAGGCCCACATTGCTCTTCATCCACCCAGCTTGCTTCAAAATGGAATAGAGGGTTTCCACGTGTAGTGGAAGTGACAAAGTCCTCCCAATCCGTATCAACTATCACCGGTCGATGATCTGAATGTCGAGGATCCCCATTAATCACCTTATAAGCCGGGAATCTCTCTCTCCAACTTCCATCCGCCACTGCTCGGTCCAATCTTTCACGTACATAGTGATCGCCCATCTGGTTTTTATTCCACCATGTAAAAGGATCACCTGTAAAACCAAGATCAGACAAATCACAGTCATCTAAAGCTTCTTTGAACGCATCCATATAGCTTTGAGGTCTAACAGGACCTCCTTCCTTCTCGCCACTCAGCAAAATTTCATTAAAATCTCCCATGCATAACCATGGATGCTTCCTTGCTGCATTGAGAACACGTAACGCTTTCCATGATAACCACTTCTTATCCCAGTTGGGTTCTCCATAAAAACCTGTAAATCTCCATATGAAGCCATCTCCTTCGGTCACGTCCGCATCAATATAAAATCTTGACATCATGCGAACATGGAAATTAATCCCCCGCTTCCAAAAAACTGCAAGTCCACCACTTCTCCCAACGCAGTCCTTCGCCACCATATTCGTAAGCCCCAATTTCCACCTAAAGCCATCCAATTTGCGCTCGTCCATTTTGGTTTCGGACAAGAACAAAATGTCAGGGTCCTCCTCCTTCTGGATATCCAGAAGGCCACGAACTGCCGCGCCATTCCCCAACCCGCGGCAGTTCCAAGCGATAAGCTTCATTGGTTCTCGCGGAGCTGTTCCGACAGCCCCGCGTTCAAAGGATGCAAAGCACCACTCTCTCCCTCCTGCGATAACTTACCCTTCTTCGCACCCACTTCTACGTCCAAGACCATGAGGTCTTCGACATCCCTCTTTCGCACTCCTGTAGTCGCCTTACACAGCACAGTGTCTGACACCTTTTCCCTACCTTGTTTCTTGTATGTCCCCTTCATGTTCCCTTTCAGCTGACTGCTAGCTTTCTTGGAGTTCATGATCTCACCATCAGCAACCGGTTCCTGTACAGAGTGATTCACGACACTGTTCCCATCTTGCTGTGTCTCACTAGCCTTCACAGTATCAACCTCCAACAAAAGCTGCTTTGTTGCATCCAGTTCTTTAGCTTCATGTGTATCATTAATCTTGGTTGGGATCGGCAACTTATCTTCTTCTCCCAACTGCGAACTGTTCCCCAAACTTCTCTGAGGATTTGCGCCAGGATGGAGCATCACTTCTACCTCGACCACCAGAACCCGTTCCCCATAAGTCAGACCGTTTACCATTATCAAATGGAACCTGTCGACCGCCATACATTGATCCACGTTCTCCTCCTGGCCGTCGCTTCGGTGGAATATATCTCAGTTCTCTCCCAAATTGTTTTGCACCCTCCTTCTCTTCTCCAAGAGAAATGGTGATTCCTCGCATAAGAGGTTTACGGATATCTAGCCTCACCTTAACACGAAAAAACCTGCCAGCAGCATTGTCGCCCACATCCGACTCCGTCTCCATGAAGGACCCGATCTCATCACCAATCACATTGGCTGTTTCCGGATTCATCAGCCCCATTGGGAGATTTGCTACCCTGGCCCAAATCGGTATGTATAGACAAACTCAATCTCGTCCAGAGTTTTTTCACCATCATAATCTGCTACCACCATGAGTTCATTTGCCACCATCCATGGCCCCTCCTCTAGCGCCTTCCGCTTTCCGGCCGCCTGACCAAAGGTGAACCGGAAGTAATTGTCCCCCAGGTCCTTGCATTCGATGCCCCTAATAGGACACCATAACCAGCCCAGCGCTTGCTCGACAACCTCCGCCTTGATCTTCCGATCAGAAAAGAGCCTCCCAAACGCCTTCAGTGGAACCGCTGCACTCGTCTCCTTGCATGATTTCTCCACTCCAATGTGAACTTGCTTCTTCTCTGCCTCTGACAGTTTCAAACCTTTCAACAGATCTTCCATCTTCTCCATGATTCGTCTTGTGGGAAGACGGTCGGCTTGGCGCCGTCGCCCCAACTAGGTCCCCAGCGACGAAACTATGGCCAACAAGTCTGGTTTTGCTCCAAAAAGGAATTTTGGCAGTGGACAGTACGATCGACACGTGGGACAAGAACACGACCCTAATTCAAGTTGAAATCAGGCCAGGACTGAGGAAGAATCGGGAAGAGAAGTAGGAATCCTAGAATTGCCGTCGAAAACCGACTCGAGTCGCCTGTCTTGCAGACGCCGAGACAACTGCAACCGCCGATACGGTGCAACTGTAAAGGATCATGATCGATCTCTCTTGATTGAGGCTGGAGTGTAATAAAAAGCAATATAGATAAGCAGCATCGATTTCGATTTAGGTATGGGTTTCCCGATTACAACTCGGTCAATCTCGGCCCAGCCCACACGTGACCTGCAAATGGGCCGGGAAGAAAGCTATCTGGGCTTGGCCCAAGCCGTGCCATGTCGAGAGACGCAATCGGCCAGACCAGTTTGGACCAGTTTCGTCGCCCTCTCCTATGTCCACACAGCCAGTAATGGTTTTAGTGTTCAATGCCGATAGAAATACATACAACAAAAACAGAACATGAATTAACTACTGTCCATAATGCATTGTGAATTTTATTGTTTCATAGCTTCATTTACTCATTTAAAATCGAAAACCAAAGAGAGTTTCAATCTCTATGAAATTCATTTCTCTTCCTTACAAACATAAAAAAAATGCTTAAGTAGTAAGTAGTACACTATTAAATATGTATGAAACTCAAATAAAACTGATCTAGCTCTTGCATAGTTTGTGCATGTGCAGACTCAGTAACACCTGCAACAGTTTTGTCATGCCTGAACGAAGAAGTGCTTGATGAGCCATCAAGCGTGTTGTTACATTACATGGTGCTGTTCTAGGACTAGTAGTGACCACTTCTTGCAATGATGCAGTGTTGAGCCCCTCCAACGATGAAACATCTGCCTTTAGTTTGTGCAGATGCAGATTCAGAAACACACCCAAGCTTGACATTATGTATGTGGCACAGTCCCTGGACTGGCACTGATTGATTCTTGTAATGATGAAGTGTCAAGCAACTCCTCTGAGGAAGAATCATCTGCCTCTTGCAGAGTTATTGAAGATGCAGATCAGCAACAGACACAAGCTTGTCATCAGACCTGGGAAGAGGGAAAAGGCTCGGTGAGTACATAGACTGAGGTCAGAAATCTATAAATTCTAGTAGCAACAATTCCATTGGTTTCTGTCCCTTTGATCCTGCTGACACTATTTTTCTTTTAAAAAAAGTCCCTTCCTCAGCCAGCATGCTAATCCCCTCCCTACCCAAAACCACCACCGCCACAGAAAGCATCTACTACTACCAATCAACCATCGATGTATTTATTGTACGGATAAGAGTAGTAGATCGCAAATACAAAGTGGTGAAATTTAGTGTCCGTACAGTGGAGCAGACGGCAGCAGGTCCTCTGTTACCACCGGCATGGATGCGGCTCGAAGGGCTCCGTCGTCGCTGCGGCAAAGACTGCAGGGCCCGTCCAGTGTCAGCACCGACCGCCGGCGCGTTCGATCGCGACACAAGAAACAGGCCTGGTTGGGACTTCTGGCCTTTTTAATCTGCATGTGGGCCTTGTTTAGATGGCCAAAATTTCTAACCTTTTCCTCACTTTCTCTCCATCACATCACATTAAATACATCAAAAGATATATGTTTGGAGTATTAAATGTAGGTAAAAAAATAACTAATTACATAGTTTAGATGTACATTCCGAGACGATTCTTTTGAGCCTAATTACTCCATAGTACGATAATATTTACCACTAACAAACGAAACGTGCTACAGTATCCGATATGACATACGGTTCCAATTTTTAGCCATCTAAACAAGGCCCTGTTTTTATCACCGGGCAACAGCAGATGCAGATTCGTCTCCCAAAAAAAACAGATGCAGATGCAGATGCAGACTTCTCAAAAAGAGCAGATGCAGACTTCTTCTCTTACATTACTAATAAAGAAAGAAAGCTAATGTTCACTTTGGAATGATCTTTTTCAATCAATGATGAAGAGAAATTTTGATATTTAAACTTCAATCCACAATGTTTATACAAAGATGCTCTAGTTATAAACTTTGATGTTTAAACACAGCCTAATTACCCAAATAATTAAATTCGGTTAGTTAGAAACGATGCTCTAGTTGATTTCGCTAATAATTATGTCCAACAATACCTCATGAGGATTCTAGCGAGCTTCACATTAAGGATTTGAGACAGTTTGCGGTCAAGAGACGGTGTGGACAAAGTCTTGTCATTGTGTGCCTAGTTTATTAAGTTTTGGGACTTGTTTATGTATTCTTCCAAGTTTGAGACCTGATACAATTAGCAAATCCAATAAAATCCAGTAAATTATATGGAGTATTGTGCAATCCTTGAACTCCAAACTACAGTATGACTGAAATTTTAGGCTTAAACCTCGTCACGACCAATACTACAGCACAAACCTGAGGAACCAGGTCACCCCTCACAGTCCGCTCAGTCGCTCACTCTACATCATCACTCTCTCCGGTCCTCCCTCCCCCACCCCTCTCCGTTGCTTCAAGCCTCCTGCTCCCATGTCTCCCACGCGCTTCCGCTCCTCCTGCTGCACGCAATGAGGAGGACGCCCGCGCGCTATATTTATAAATAGTGTTAAAAACTTCTCCAGTGTCCCTGCGTTATGATTAAGATGGTGGTCATTGCTTCTTAAAATGCAAACCTACCCGAGGGTGTTGGCGCCAACTGCAGCTGGAATCAGTGCGTATTTCACTGATGAGAGCAAATTTGGCAAAGGGCTTTGTGGAGGAAATTCTGAAACTAAGCGCCGTGACAGTGTTATTGTGGAAACGGTGGGATGAGAGGAATAAAACTATAGAAGGAATGGAGGAGAAAGTCCCAGGAACACACTCCAGGTTTGCCAGGCAGTGACAGAGTTGGTTCACCTGTGTCCAGGCCGAGCCCACAGTACAGAGAGCGCCTGGTAATCCAAAACCAAAGTGGTCACAGCCACCGCCTGGCGTTCTGAATACGGATGGCACCTTTGTTCAGCAGACAAAGCAAGCCAGACAATGCTGGCTGAATGCTGGACACATACAGCACATACACTCCAGATTCCAAGGAGTACTGCTTATATAGATCGAACAGCTTATGCAATAATAAAAACAATATCAATGAAACTCAAATAAATTATAGTAATCTTGAGAACTAAGCATATCCAGTCTCAACTTTGTTTCACACATTAATATACTTCAATTCTATCTCCACGACCACAAGTCCAAGTAATGCAGAAGGGTTTACAGTATTTATTGCAGAGGCTCTTTTCACATGTCAAGGTCAATTGTGAAAAGGTTGTGGGCATCTTCAAACCGCACACGTCCAATACCCCCCTCACACCACTCTACCCCGTGGCTGTTCAGGAAGACGAGATACTCAGTCATCTCTTCGTCCTCTACCCAACCGTACCCAATGAACACCACTGCATGAGAGCAATGCTCACCGGTGTCTGTGAACTTAGCTTTCATTCTGTCATATGAGTAAATTTCGTTGGGTTGAAGCTTAGCAAAAGAGCTATCCAGCCTAATGCTTCCAACAAGGGGCCTACCCTCACTAATGAGCGCCGCTACCTGAGTAAACTCAAGTTCGGCTCTAGAGTTATAGCCTCGAAGCTTGAGCTTCTCTGTTTTACCTTCACTTTGTGATAGCACACCTTGTGACCTAAATTGCTCCAACGCTGTTGGTAGCCTTGTTTTCCATGTCTCGTCATTAGGAAGTGCCCCTAAAAACATGAAAAGAAGTATTATTTCACTCATTAACAAAAAAGTCATTTCTCTAGTTACATATTGGGTTTCAATTTCAAAATTTATGAAGTGGTTGCAATTAAATTTGGTTTCATGTTGTTATGAAAAACAAAATAGAGGTACAATCTCATACCGTTAGCCTTTTCATACTCTTGAATAAAACAATCCGTTAAGACCTCTCTGGAGCAACTCTTGTTTCTCAATCCGGCAAACCTCTTGCTTTCCATTTCGCCCGTGGCTGACAGGGCTTGGAAAACACACGTGTGTGTCTGTCCTTGGTCTCGAACTTTTGACACCAAGTTATATTTCTCCATAAAACGCTCTGTATGCCATGAGAACTCGTTCAATATCCGGCCTAATGAAAAGAAACATCTCAATTAGTTTATTGAAATAACTGTGCATGGCAGTGAAAAATTATACGTAACTAGGCTCCTAGGAAAACTACCTATTGACTAGTGCACATCATAAGGAGGTTGGGTCGTGACCACAATATACAACGGAGTATTTGTTGAATGTAATTAAAGAATACAGTACGTATCTAGAATTAGGGTTACCAAAACCCTCACAAGACACTGTGATTACAGACCATGAATGGTTCATGACCGAGCAGGGTAAGAAGTTCACCAACCCGAGTCGGTCAACACATCGGCTCACCTACCTTGGTGGTTGAGTACCTCGAAGAACACTAAAATTAGGTAAAATTTGTGTGTTAATCTACAGGATCAGAAGTTCCTAAATCATCAAACACTCTCCACTGCACCCGACACCCCCGCTACCGTATATAGAACCCTTACAAAATCAACACTAACAACCTATTTGGCCATAGAATTTTCACCTTTTGTGGGAAATGTATCCCCATCCATTTTATTTTGCACAAGTTAGAATAACGAGGCTTTTACGCGTGAGCCATTAAAAAAGATCACAATCTCGTCCAAGCCACTGAAAAGATGAGCCTATCATGTATATCTCCGTTCTGAGAACTTTTTTCGCTCATGCCATTCCGTCCACACACCGTTTGCTTTCTGCTATTTGGAGGCCTGACGTGTGGGCCCGGTCACATTAAATGACCTAGTTGCCCTCTTCTTTCTCCTTCCCTCCTCCTCCTCCCCCACTACCAAGCGAGGGTAGCATTATAGGGCTAAAGGCCGGCCTCGACGTCTGCAGGCCTCCCTCTATTGCGCCCTTGCACGGCTCTCTGTGCTGATGAACCACGCCACAAACGACCTCGACAACGCCGCAATGAGTCGACTAAGCCGGCGAGGGGGCCAAGCGGCGCCCCGACCCGCCCCTTTCTACGACGCCATCCAAAACTATGTGTAGCGGCCGGATAACTCGCCTGTTGTCAGTGTTTTGGCTCATGGTCCTAACCAACTAGTGAATTTATGCTACATGTTCCTGTTCTAGACGGTGATGCAAGAAGAACACAAGATTTATATTGATTCGGGCAAAGAAGGCCCTATGTCCATTGGGGGTGGAGATTTGTATTATCTTGCGTCGGGGTGCTCGTAGTAGGGGAATACACAAGCGGGTGAGAGAGGGAGCGTGTCCTATATCTCAATGAAGTGGAATGGAGTTGATTGAGGCAGGTGCCAATATAATGTGGAGTCAAGCTATACGTGCTTGCCCTCTTCCTATCCCAGGATGAAGGGAGAGTCGTCGATTACAAGTCTTTCTACGTGATGGGAGAGGCCATGTCTGAGTCCGTTATCATGTAGCTACGTGGATAAGGGATGGTCGACGCTATACCTCCCATCCTTGGATGACGTAGATGAGGATGTCCGCTCATATAGGCTATGTGGTGGTTGTATAGGAAGTACAGGGGTCCCTACAGCTTTGACTTGGTAGAGATCCGAGGCTGGGTTGGAACTATAGAGGCCCCTGTCGAGCCCTAGGAATCAAGCCTCGCGGCTTGGTTAACACTGTAGCCACGTGGCCCAAGGTTGATGATGGTGATGTCCGAGGCCGGATCGGGGCCATGTTTGCCTAGTCCGAGGCCGAGTGGTATGGGTAGTGAGTTGGCGTAGCAGAGGGTCTCAGTCTCGGTGGTTGAAACAGTGGTCGGTGATGTGAAAACAGTGCCCGGTGATCATTCCCAAGGCGTCATCATGGTGTCTAAAGTGGGATTTGACACCGGTATGATCGACTCTGCAGGAATCCTGCACTTGCAATGGGAATCGAGGTGCTCAAGGAGCATTCAATACGTACGATCTCCTTGTCAGAGTGGTTGGCCAAGGCAGAGTGCTCAAGGGGAGCTTCTGAGTTGCCCTCGGGTGATTAGAAGTGTGTCCAGGGCCTGAGCTGAGCTTGGGCGAATCAGAGTTCGGTCCCTCGCATCGAGGTAGCCTCAAGCGAGACATGAATTCCTATGTAGGCCTGCTGGTCTTAGGAAATCATGTGATGGTAGTCCCCATTGGCCCTTTACTTAGCAGTAAACATCCTCATTTGCAAGGTGTTTTGGGTACCCCTAAACATGGTACACGATAGTAGCCCCTGAGCCTCTGAGAGAGTGTGATCACTCCTTCAAAGGTTTTGCTTTGAATTCCTTTCGAGATTATCGTCGTAGGGGGTCATGCCTTTGGTTTGTTTTGCTTTCCCTTCCGATGAGTGCATGCAAGCGCACCCACTAAGTGTAGCCCCAGAGGCCTCAAGGGAGTGTGGTACTCCTCTGAGGGCTTAACTTCTCTTTACTCGTCGAGCCCACTGTGGGGACCATGGGTGGGAGTGTGAGTCGTGTGAGGGTAGCCTCCTAGCCTCTACCCATGTAGGATATCGATCAAGGACATCCTTGTCTTTTTGGTTCGACCCTCCGACTGCCTCAACGCGATGAGGAGGTGGATATGTCATACTACCCTCATTGGGTGAGCAAGATGTGTCTCGGTGAGCTATTACCAAGTGTATCTGAGTGGAGGCCCATGCCCCGTTCGATAGGGGTCGGCTGATGGTCAAGGTGACGTGCTCTAATGTACCTAAGGGTCGTCCAGTGGTCCTGGATCTGTTTGATTTCCAAGGGCTTGGTGCCTCCCTACACGGACATAGCTACTGGTCTTAGATGTATCTTATGGTATCACAAGCATTTGATAGCTTGGGGCTAGGCCATGTACGGGCATACCCATAGAGACCCCTGACTCGATGTCTTGGGGCAGTTGTCGTAACCCCTAAGGAGCCAACCTTCGAACCCCTGGACCATAGTGGGCTCAGAGCCTATATTCCTTCGCGTTGAAGGATCATTTAGAAGATTTTTACGTTTTTACCTCATGGCGAAGGAACCCTAGGGGAATATTCCCTTCTTCCTGTTGTCATGCAAGAGAGGGAGAGAGGTCGGCGTGCCTTTTGAGGTGGTTTTTTTGGGAGACAAAACAACGATATTGTGCCTGCAGTTGGATGTGATATGTCACCTGAGGGTTGTAGTTTTTATAGCGCGTGTGCAAGCAATAATCGAAAAAATGGGTAGTGTGCTGGATTTGGTTACCTTCTCGCTGGCTATGCACGTCTACCTATATATTCGGGGCACCTTGCCACCTCGGCCACACTCCATTGCCTTTGGTTTCCCTTGTCTCTGCTTTCCTCATCCCTAGGCCTTGGTCGAGAAGCAAGAGCGAGGAGAAACCGCAGGGAGAGAGAAGAGCGAGAGATTAGAAAATCTTCCTCACCTCGTCGGCAACGTGCTTTCATCACCGACTTGATGGCCACTCCCCTTGTCATCATTGAGGCTGATCCATGGCTATGCTCCTTTGTAATGGTGGAGATGCTACAAGGGCTAATTGACGAGGGCCTGCTTAGGCCCCTCATCAACCTGGATCTCACCGGGGGATGACGAGGAGCTGAATCCGCCCGAAGGTTACGTGGTGTGCTTCACGGTGTTACATCAGCGAGGGCATAGGATGCTGGTGAGCCGCTTCATGCACGTGCTTCCACACTGCTACGGGTGGAGCTTCACAACTTCACCCCCAACTCGATTGCTCAAGCGGTCATCTTCATCGCCGTTTGCAAGGGGTATCTAGCGATCCCACCTCATTGGGAGATCTGGCTCTACCTTTTCGGGTGGAGTTCTCCACCAAGTTGTCGGGCAAGAAGGGTGTGCGAGAAGGTGGCAAGGGTCGGCGGATGCATTCTCCAACTGCACCAGGACCGGGCGTCCGAGTACATCGTGTCTGAGCTCGTCTCGTTAAAATGGGGTTGGCAGGATGACTGGTTCTACAAACACAACGACCATGAAGGGCTTTCCCCCAACATCGGGAGAGTGGTTACCACTAGGCTGACTCTCTGGCATTGGGGCCCACTCATGGAGGACCAGCCCACGCTTCGGCCATTGTTGGATGCCCAATGGAAGTCGTGGGGCCATGACTTCATTGCTACTAGAGTCACCACTGCCTTCCACTGGCTAAGGGTGTTGTCGCTAATGGAACGGCGGCTACGCCTCGATGGGATGTATTTTTACATGCCATTTGAAGGTATCTGGATGGTCTCCACCTCCCTCACCATTGAGGGGGTCCTGCAGCGGGTGAAGGATCTGATGGGTGTGGATTGTAACATCGTGGACCTCGTCAAGCCTCCGATGCGCCTGTCTTAGTGAAATGTCACTCTCATAAGTATCTTCCTCTTGGTTTGTTTCCCAATCCGAGCCTCGGTTGATCTTCTCGCTTTTTGTTCACAAGGGCGAGAGTGCAATCGGCTTCAGGAAGAGAAGAAGAAGCGAGGGGGAGTTGCCCGGAAGAAGAGGCGCCACAACAAGGCGAACGTGCGAAAGGCACTAGATGAGTGGCGTAAGAAGCATAGGCTCGACAACCTCCCTCTAGAGTCGTCGCCCTATGAGTCGGTCTCGATTAGCGGTGGCAATGACAGCGATGATAGCATGGACGGCACCGTGACTTCGCTGGCCCACATCCCTGACATGCATCTTCTGTGAGGGTCCTCGACCGAGGGGTCCTCATCCTCGGGTGCCACGAGGTGCTCGGCTCCGCAAGCAAGGGATTTGACATCCGTGTCAAGGGTGCGGGCCTCATCTAGGCACTCCGTCAAGCCTGTAACTCGACGTCTGAGGTAGGCTCATGGGCAAAGGTGCGGCTCACAGTGGATGGCCGTCGCGCAAGACACCCTCCAGTGGGAGGTAGAGAAATGAAGGGCCGAGCTAGAGCTGGAGGCTGCGCAGGCCCGCACCGAGCTAGATCAAGGGGCCCTGGTGGGCACGCATAAGCCATCCGCCTAGGGAGAAGTTTTCGCGACCGGAGTCGCCGGGGGGGGCGCAGTGGTTCAGAGTAGGACGCCGTGGTCGGGGCCACCGAGAGGGGTTGGTCATGCCCGAGGAGGCCATGGGCGTGGTCACTTCGTAGCCAATGGGTTGCGTGGCCACAGCCACCGAGGTGAAGGTGCCTAAGACCCTCGAGGCCCTCACTGATCTGACACTGATTGTTGCGGCAGCACTAGTGGTGGAGATGCCCTCATGCCAGGCCTCACTGTCAAGGCGGCTGAGGGGGTGCAGATCTATCTCATCTTCTCAACACTCCCCCAGGACAAGGGGCAAGATGTGGTGGGAGCCAAGGCTACCACCACCCTGACATAGCCAGTGATGGATCCAAGGAGTCTTGCTTCGCTCTCGTCCCTGCCCACTGTGACCCACATGTGTGGCCTGACCCTCGTATTTCATGGTGAAACCAATTTGGACCCGAGAGGGAGACATTGTTCGAGCTGAGGGAGGAAGATGAGGACAAGTACTAGAAGTACTTTAAGAAGCTCCGCTCGGTATCCCAACGGTCTCTGTAGATGGCGATGAACGTCAATGCGCGAGATATGACCAAGGCTATCTTGGTAAGGATTTCTCCCCCGTTACGTTGAGTTATTAGACTTCTAGACCTTTGATAGCTAAAAAGCACTTGTTGATGTTCTTGCTTAGTCAGGAAATGTGGTGTCCCACTCCAAGTCGGAGTTCCTCCACCTGCAGAGCGACATGTGGGACGTGCTGGATCGGCCACAGGAAAGGGCCAACCGCACTGTCGAGCAGCTAGCGTAGCAGAGCATTGAGGCATAGGACCTGAAACCGCTCTACGCTGACCTAAAGACCGAGGCAGCTTCGACTTGACAGCAGGCGACCCCTTTGGCTGAGCGAGTCTAGCAGCTAGAGGCCAACCTCGCTCAGGTTACCACCGAGTAGGACGCGGCTAGGACTAGGGCACAGCGTATGGCCAGTGAGCGAGATGAGGCCATGGCCGAGGTGCTGCAGTTGGTCGAGACCACTCAGACTCTGGCTGTAGAACTAGAGAGAGAACTTTTGGACAAGCTTTATTTAAGCCAATATAGTCTACACACATCCTCCATTTCCCACTCTTTTTTTAACCAACACAGGGTTGGCTAGCCACTCGGGATGAAAGACCTTCTTGATGAAACTGACCGCCAGAAGCTTGTGCACCTCTTCTCCAATGATCTTGTGCTTCTCCTCATCGAATTTGCGCAGGCGCTGGTTTACTGGCCTCGAGCCTGGTCGGATGTCCAAGGAGTGCTCAGCGACACCCCTCGGTATACCAGGCATGTCTGAGGGACTCCACGCAAACATGTTAGCATTCGTGCGGAGAAAGTTGATGAGAATGACTTCCTATTTGGGGTAAAGCTCGGTGTTGATACTCAGTGTCCTCCCATTCGAGCTGCTAGGGTCGAGCAAGACTTGATTAACCACCTTGGTGGTGGGCTCGAAACTTCCAGCGTGTTGCTTGGGGTCGGGGATCTCGTTGGCGAGGTTATCCAGGTCGACGGCAAGAGCCTTGGATTTGATGAGGGCCTTGGCATACTCGATGCACTCGATGTCACATAGGTATGCGTGTTGGTGAGGGACTGACGGTGCTAACACCATGTGAGTCTAGCATCTTGAGCTTGAGATAGGTGTAGTTAGGGATCGCCATGAACATGGCGAAGCATGACCGTCTGAGGATGGCATGATAGGTTCCCCGAAACCCAAGCACCTTGAAGGTGAGGGTCTCCTTCCTAAAGTTGGAGGGAGTACCGAAGTAGACTGTAAAGTCAATCAGTCCGAGGGGCTTTACACACTTTCCCGGCATCATGTCATGAAACACTACAGTGGCGGGGTGGAGCTATGACTTCTTGATCCCTAGGTGGTCCAGGGTCTCAACGTACAAGATGTTGAGGCTTCTCCCACTGTCCATGAGGACCTTGGTGAGCCTAGTGTTGCGGATGACGGGGTCGACGAGCGAGCGAGTACTGCCCCAGGTTCGGGATGTAGTCTAGGTGGTCGCTTCGGTCGAAGGTCGCTTTCACTGTCGGCGGAGAGGTTCACAATAGGACCGTTGAAGATCATGAAGCAGTCATGGACCTCAGGGAAGACGTCGTCCTTGTTATTGCCCTTGTCGTCTGGACCTTTCTTTAGCCCCTCCCCCCTTTTCTTTAACGCCGTCCGCAGGGCAAGTGTCGAGCGAAGTAGTGCTTAAGCATGTCACACTCCTCGATGGTGTGTTTCACAGGGCCTTTGTGGTATAGGCACGGCTTCTTTAGCATCTCATCAAAGACCCTAGGACCCCCGAGGGGCCTCAGGGTTTCTTATGTTCTGTGTCAGCAACGTGGTCGACTTCGCAGGCCTCATGCTTGCCTTGTTGATACATCTTCTTCTTCTTGGGGTCGTGCTGGGTGGAGCCCTCGTGGGTGTCTGCCTTCTGCTTCCCCTTGCCCATGTTGTCGTGGATGATGGCCTCGACTGCCTCTTCCACAGAGGCGAAGTTGGTGGCGATGTCCATCAACCTGCGCGCACTGGTGGGAGTCTTATTGCCAAGTTTCTTGACCACCTCCTTACAGGAAGTACCTGCGAGGAAGGCGTTGATGACTACCACGTCGATGATGTCAGGTAACTCAGTGCGGTGCTTGGAAAAGTGTCATATATATTCGCGGAATGTCTCGTCTGGCTTCTATTGATAGCTCCAAAGGTCCTAGGAGTTCCCTAAGCGCACGTATGTGCCTTGAAAGTTCCCTTCAAAGAACCTCACCAGGTCATGCCAATCGTGAACCTGTCTTGGCTAGAGGTGCTCGAGCCAAGCACGGGTATAGTCAAACAAGAACAATGGCAGTTTGCGGATGATCAGTCAGTCATTGTCTGCGCCCCTCAACTGACAGGCTAGGCGATAGTCGACAAGCCACAGGTCGGGCTTCGTCTCCCCTGAATACTTGGTCATGTTGACGAGTTGTCGGAATCGAGGGGGAAATACGGCTCTGCATATTGCCTTGCTAAAGACTAGAGAGCCTAGAGGCTCGGGCGAAGGGTCGTGGTTCTCTCTGCTGTTGTGGCGAACACCACACCGAGGTGGTAGCCACACACCGCATTGTCGTCCTTGTGGCACCGTAGCTCCGCCACAAAACATCCTCTCGAGCCCCACGTTTGTCGCCGAGGCACCCATTAATTAACCAAGAGGACCTTGTTTCTGACGGGCTCGGGATGGGCCGAGGCCTCCTGCTCTTGCCGAGAAGGTGTTGGCGGACGCTTCGAGGATGGCTCACAGTGTCAGGAGGCGGAGCTCTCAGCCTGCTAGACCGTTGCACACTCGAGTAGTTCCCGGATCTCATCGTAAATTCTCTATCCCTCTGGAGTGGATGGCTCGGGCATCGATTGGAGGAGGATTGCTGCCACGGCAAACTTCTAGTTGGCCCTATTGAAGACTGGGGGATGCTTAGCCCCAGTGTCCTCATTAATGTGGTGGAAGACGTCGTGAGCCCGTTCGCGTGCTCTGTCACCACGACCGGGGCCACCCTCTTTTGCATGAGGGTATGCTGGAGTTGGTGGAGACGTTCTCGCTCCTCGTCAAGCTAGCTTGGCTTCGAGCTTGCAGAGATGCTCGAGTTCCGCACCTCGGGGGGTGCTCAACGCGCTGGGCTGAAGCTAGAGTAGCAGCATCTCGTGTTGTCACGTCGTCGCCCTCATCCTGCTCCTTCTCGACCACAACGTCGATTTGGAAGCACTCCCTAGTCGGGTCGTAGTCGTCCTCGTCGAAGCCGGTGTTAGTGAGGTAGTAGTGGCATATGGCCATGAAGTAGCGCACAGAGTCGCCATCCTGGAGTCTAGAGAAATCCCAGCCAATGTCCGCATCGGAACTCTCTGAAGAGCCTATGAACGTAGAGGTTGGCGTGGTGGTGAGCAAGTCGAGGGTGGATCGTAGATGGTGTTCAGGGTGCTCTGCGTAGGCACCTAAGTTAGCACTTACCGAGGAAGTGTACCTCCTGTCACTAAAGCTAAGTCCAAAAGGGTAGGAGGATGACGTTGCCACCACCCCTTAGGCCGATGAAGTTGGTCCCGCTGGGAGGTGGTGTTGTCGTGCTGGTCGATGGGACGTCATACACCGTGGGCGCCTTTCACTTGTCTAGGGTCAGACTAGACATGTCCCTGATAAGAGACTCGACACCGGAAGCCGCTCCGTTGGTGACGTCGGGGTGCGCGGCATCAATTGTGGAAGAAGTAGGGCGTGTCTCAAGTCTCAGTGAAGTGGAATGGAGTTGATTGAGGCCGGTGCCAATATCGTGTGGAGTCAAGCTATGCGTGCTTTCCTTCTTACTATCCCTGGCTTCCCCCTTTATAGGAATGAAGGGAAAGTCGTTGGTTACATGTCTTTCTCCGTGATGTGAGAGGCCATGTCCGAGCCCGGTAGCGTTCTCATGTAGTAACCTGGTAAAGATTCGAGGCTTGGTCAGAACTGTAGAGGCCCCTGCCAAGCCCTGGGAATAGAGCCCTAAGGCCTGGTTGACACTGTAGCCACGTGGCCCGAGGTTGGTGGTGGTGATGTCCAAGGCCGAGTCGAGGTCGTGCTTTCCTGGTTCGAGGCCGACTGGTATGGGCAGTCAGTTGACCTAGCAGAGGGGTCTCAGTCTCGGACTCTCAGTTCAAACAGTGGTCGGTGAGGTGAAAATAGTGCCCGGTGATCATTCCAAAGGCGTCATCATGATGTCTAATGTAGGATTTGACACCGCCTTGATCGACTCTGCAGGAATCCGGCTCTTGTAGTGGGAATCGAGGGTGCTTAGGAAGCATTTAATGTGCACGATCTCCTTGTCAAAATGGTTGGCCGAGGCAGAGTGCTTAAGGGGACCTTCCGGGCTACCCTTGGGCGAATCGGAGTTTGTCCTCTCGAGTCGAGGTAACCTCAGGCGAGTCGTGAATTCCCCTGCAGGCCTACTGGTCTCAGGAAATCATGCAATGGTTGTCCCCATTGGTCCTTTACTTAAGAGTAAACATCCTCATTTGAAGGTGCTTTCAAAACCCCTAAACATGGTACCTGACACTTGTGCCCTCCACCTCTACACGGCGTGGCATTGTATGCCACCGCCGGCCTACGACCCCGCTACGGAGCCATCACAACAATGCACCGGACCATCGACCTCGTTGTAGCACGGCAGACGAACACCACGTGCGGCATGGCCCCGACGCGCGGCGCGGCGGCGCCATCCGCGATGGGCGCTCTCGGGGATGACGTGACACACCCACGCGAGCCGCGGCCGCGGCGGTGGCGACTCCCGGTCTGTGGTCCCGCCTCCCCACATGGCGCGGTTGGCATGGCACTGCAACCCAGGCATGGGTAGACCCTACCTCCCACAGGGACCTCGGCGCGGCTAGGTGTACGGGCGTGGGGGCATCGGCCTCTCCAATCTGCCATGGTACTCCACCCGCAGCTCGTCGTGTTGTGGCCTACCGACGGCTTTCGGGAAGGTGGGGGATGGAGCTGACTCAGCCGAAGGTGGGGGATGGAGCTGACAGGTGGGGCCAACTTGCCGGTGACAGAAGAGGGAAGAGAAAGAACAGGATGGGCAACTGAGTCATTTCTCGTGGTCAGGACCACATGTCAGGCCTCCAAACAGTAGAAATCAAACGGTGAGTGGACGGAATGGCATTAGTAAAAAAAGAGAAGTAGTATATACATGATAGGCTCATCTTTTCAGTGGCTTGGACAAGATTGCAATCTTTTTTAATGGCAAAATAAGCGAGGAGATTCAAGAGATTTGACCATAAAGATGACTCCCAAACTTCTAACTTCGGGGATTACAAAACGTGTTACTCGGATCCAAGTTGGATTGCGATCCTTCAGTGCCCCATTGGAACACAGGAATTGTAAAAAAATCATAGAGATCAGTTGACTGTTCATAGAGAAAATGTAGGAACACGGAAAAAAAAACAGCGTGCCTTAAAGTGGCCTAGGAGACGACATTGGCTTGTCCAACTAAATAAAGACTTACAGTAGTCAGAACAGCAGTAGGTTATTCGGATCCCAGTTGGATTGCAACTCAAGGAGGGCTCGTCCGTTTTGGACGGATGGATACATTCCGGCTGAAAGCGGCTGAGAGCCAGCATACATTCTGGCCGATGGAATCTCATATAGAAATATAAAATAAACTATTTCTAGAGGGCAAACCTCCGGAACTGAAAGTGACCTGGGGGAGTGTACCCTACATTGGCTTGATCAACTCAAAACTTGAGCAGAACAACTGTAGGTTAGGGTCTCTTTATTTGAGCTACAGCTTTAGTCGATTTCTGATTGCCACCTTGTAATTTCGCAACACAAAGCCTGAAAACTCCACACATCCCAAAAGCCCTATATATATAATTACCATCTAGTAGTCTTCTAACTTATCAAAAGTCGGCCGAGCAGGTGGGTTGTTCATTTCAGCTTCTAAATTTGGCTGGCAGAAACCAGATAAAAGTGAAAACAATCACGCCCTAAACCCTGCTCCAAGCCTCCAACACACATTCCAACAAGGAGTCATGAGCTACAAAGAAAAGTCGACCCAGCAAGTGGGTTGTTCATTTTACATCTTCTAAATTTGGCTGGCAGAAACCAGATAAAAGCCAAAACAAAACCCTGGTTCCAACACATTCCATATTCCTCATCTTGGTCGCGATTCTGTAATAAATAAAATAATATAAAATACGGATGAGTACCGAATCTGTAAATAAAATAGGATATGGATGAGTAGAATACCGGACAATATTTTACCTGAAGAACCCGAGGCCGAGGCCGTCGCCGTCGTCGCCGTATCCTCCATAGATACTTCTTCAGATCCACAACCGCCGTCACCGTCAAAACCCGCCCTAGAGATAGAGAACCGCCGTCACCGTCACAACCCGCCTGAGAGATACAGAGATCCATCAGAAGAGACGCAGATCACGAGACGGCGACCACCGAGGCCGCCGGCGCGCCTCCAGCGCACGCCCTCCGGAGGCCACGGCGCGCGACGCCGGGGTGGGCCACAGACGCGCCTCCGCGGGCGCGATCCGGGGAGAGGTGAGCCGGGGTGAAGGGGGCAGCAGGGCGGAGGGAGGAGGGAGAGGAGGAGGCCGCGGCCGTACCCGCGCCGCCGCCTGGAACCCTGGCTTGCGCGAGCGGGGATGACGACGGAGCGAGCGAGCGAGCGAACCGGTAAAGAGAGAGGTAATGTGAGGGATATATGTCTCCATATATATAGGTGTAGATGTATTTTCTTTTTATTTTTTTAACTGGTATATTGTTTTGCGTTGAAGGATTTTTTTTGCCGTAATACACACGTATCTATACCTATTAATTTGCTTAAAATTGTGTATACCTATTAATTAATCTATAAACCTACTAATAAAGCGAAGAAATTTCTCTCATCCACCCTCGGCCTTCAGCCTTCGTCCAGCATTTGGATTGTATTGAGATATATATGTTGGAGTTTCTCACTTGCAATCATATATATGTTGGAGGTTTTATAAAAAAGTGAAAATAAAATATCACTTGTTTTATAGAAATATTAAATTTTACACGATATATTATTTGCTATTTTTAGAGCTCCAAATAAAAAGATATAAATTTCAGAAAAAAAAGAGTTGATTGATGTCATCGCCGACGTCAAAGATAGCTATTTGCATCTACGCAAAACCGTCATGCAAGTCCAGGTTGAACCTAAGACGAACAGGTTTGCAAAACCGGGCTAAACCTAAGATGAACAGGTTTGCAAGTTCGAGGGGTAGATGTTTGGACCTAAGATGAACAAAGCTTGCAAGTTCGGGGCTATATGTTTGCACAAGTTAAATTTAAATGTCCCGGTTTCCAAAGTCCATGTAATCTATTTGACACATCACTACAAGCCCCACAGTGCATTTTACTCATAATAATAATTAGTAGATGGCAATGACGATTTGACGATAACATCCCGAGACTTTATGTTTTTTTTCTTGCTCGATTGAAATTGCTTACTGATTGCCAGAATCAATTTTGATCACACTATAAACAAATACAACATATTGCATTTGCGCACGTAAAAGAACAATAAATACAAAGTCCAATATGATATCAATTAATTGACGAATTCTGTCCCCAAAAGACAACTGACGAATTGAAGATAACATTGATATCATCCTCACACCAGTTAACCTTATATGAATAATACATATATAAGTTAAAATGCAATGATTTATAGCACGGTGTCCTCCATCCTGCTTACTGCCTAAACCAACACCTTCACTTTAAGGGGGTAACCAACACCTTTCTTCTGTAGGGTAGACTCTTAAGTTTCTCCCATTCAACACCCTAATGAGAATACATCGAGTCAGTAAGTAAACATCACACTAAAGTAGGGAGTAATAAACATCACACTACAATATATATACTACAGAAGATATAGACCGCCCATAACAACATATTAACATACCTTGAACTTAGCCCTCAGCCTTTCCTCCTCAGCTTCCTCCTGTACAATAGGGGCAAACCGTTAGCACCAAAGTAACAGAAATGTTAAATAGAAATAGTATAAAGGTGAATCCCCACGTCGCTGCTGCTTGCTTCCACCAATCCAAACGGCAAGTATCCATTCTTGTGACCACCAGTATATGCACAAATATTATTGGGATGCTTCATATTAGGACTTCCATTGTTTCTACAGCCATAGCAATGACCTTGAAAATGAAAGCAAGCATTTGTCACACAACTACAACTGTTAATAACAGAAAGTACTTGGGAAAAAAAAAAGATACTGTATATATGCATTCCAAGCTACATGTATAAATAATTTTTTACAATATTACAACAGCGTAAACAACAAGGACCATGCAATGCTTGAGATACTAAGAACCTAGTATGCACCAACAGACGCTAATACTAGCAGAATAATTGCTATCATCAAACTGTCAACTCAGTGATTTTGATTGTGGATCAGTCGAGTAACTGAGCGTTACATCAGCACAAGAAAACACAGGCTTACACTGCAAGGGTCATGAATGGCATGTCCTCTAAATATAATGGACAAATGGTTTGATGACAGTAGTAAAGAATTGGGGATCGTATTACTACATTCAGCAACAGATTTACAGCTATATCTAACAGAAATGTTACCACAGGGAAGCTGACCATCAAATACTGCATATGTATTCAGTATAAATTATCTACATATATGTGCATCCTCTTACTATATGAACATGTAAATTATAGAAACTAATTTAAGATAAGATATGCTATACCATTTTCATCATGTTTGATCATGCAGCAGCAATTGACCTCCAAAGCTTTTTCTCCTTGCATATGTGTCACTTCAGCAAAGAACAGATCGCTAGTGCCAGAGTTATCATTGCCTTCATTTTGCTTTATTGTGAAATTGAAATGATAGTACCATCTAAGATTCTCACAGATCCACTGTTGTCCCACAAGTGCTTCAAGTTCATGTGCATGGTCCTATAACAAGATCAACAAAGCACTGCATCAATAGAGGTATATAAGAACACTTCAAGTTAATGTACGTTATACTAAACCAAGATAGACAAAGCACTGCATTAGTATGAGAGAGCTTCAATTTCTAAAAGGTGGTGAATTAGAGAGGCAGGGAGGAAGAGAGAGCAAACCCCAAAAAGATTGTGGTCCTCATTATACTTATGAAGTAAAGCTTGAATCAAGTAGAGCTTCTCATCTTCCTTTGGCTTATTGGGACCTCTCTTAGGTGTACCATCGAGAAAGTATTTACAGTGATGTATCCGCCTTTCCAAATAAGATAATTTCGCTAGCTCCTTGCACCTAATCCATATCAGAGGATTCCACAGAATTAATATTCAATAGGGTGTATATTTATCAATGCAGAGTGAGAAATACAGAAAAGTTTCATCCTGCTGCTTCAGGGAGAATTTGTGTAAATAAAAGGTTCTTGTGCAGATCCCACAATGAACTAATTAATAACTATATATAGAGAACCAAACATGTATAGTTTCCATGCCTATTAGCCATCAATGAGTTGCTTTGCATCCAAAGAATTTTAATTTGCAGATTACCAACTATTAGCTGCTCAAACCAGTTATAGTCATTGGCATTAGTAAAGTGGGTAAAGGTGTGTGCTCCTAATTAAAAATTGAACTGAACAAATAGCGCTTTACACTCGTATAAACAAAGATGAAGCTTGTATTTACTTTGTGAACCTACTTTACGCCTATGGATTTTGATTTTTACACTACATAATTGATGTTAACAGCTTCCTTGAAAAAAAAAACGGAAATTATGGTTTGAGTCACTTCATGAGAGAACCACTAAAAAAAGGAATGTAGAATTGCAATTTATTTTTTCCGAAACAACTATTACCATTTCTATACCCAAAATTAAGTATTAAGTATATCAGCTATGTTCATGATTCAGGAGCTGACAAAAATGGGTGAAAAATCAGCTTCCTGATATGAATGTACTGTATATCCAACATGAACCCAACAAGTAGAAGCAGGCTACAAGAAGTCTGTAGGGTAATCAATCACAGTTGCTCGCAACGGAGAAATAAATCAGCTAGAACAAAGCCACGTAAACTATACCCTGCCCGATGCCGCAATTCATCAAGATGGCGATCAATAGCATCATCAGCTTCATCTATGCTCTGAAATGGTCCACCCAGATTTGGAAACATGCAGAATGATCCCCCACGGTCCATCCTAATGTAAAACACCTGGTACCAATTCTGAGGACTTCGGGTCAAAATTTTAGACCCAAGTGATGAAGCTGATGGTGGAGAGCCGTCAGTAGTGTTATCCAGCACTGACTGTGGGCTCACAGTGGTCAATCCTTCGGATGACATATATGCAGACTCAACAGCAGCAGCCAACAGCTTC
Organism: Hyparrhenia diplandra; assembly: GCA_015847255.1. Lineage (NCBI taxonomy): Eukaryota > Viridiplantae > Streptophyta > Magnoliopsida > Poales > Poaceae > Hyparrhenia > Hyparrhenia diplandra. The sequence continues at coordinate 160,603 of JADLZK010012842.1, forward strand.
TCGTCACAAGGCTCTGTTTGTGGACAGACAGTGATCAACTCTTGTGATGATGTAGAATCAAGAAATGTGCCCAAAGATGAGATGCCTGGTTCCTGTGGAGTTTGTACTGATGTAGACTCAGCAATGCCTTCCACAAGCTTCTCACAGCTGAAGGGGGAGAAACTTGATGAGCCATCAACGGTCTTACGCGGCAATATTCCTGTAATAGCCATGATCTTTTCTTCCGGTAATGTAGCATCAAGCAACTCCTCAGAGGATGAAACATCTCTCTCAGGAGATGAAGGCTCGGCAGAAGCTGCCACAAACTTCTTACAGCTGAATACAGAATTGCCAGTGGTGTTATGCAGCACTGCCCCTGGACTGGCAGTGATTGACTCTTCCAATGATATAGAGTTCAACGACTCCACCAATGACGAAACAACTGTCTCAGGAACAGCAGGTATAAGTCCCTCGGGCCTGAGAAGGGGAAAAAGGCTCGGTGAGTACAGAGACTTTATGAGATCCATACCCAAAATGACAATTGGACAATGTGCATGTAAACTGGGGTCAGAAATCTATCTATATAAATTCTAATTCTAGCATCAATTCCGTAAAAATCTTATGGACGACTTCTGTCCCTTTGATCCTGCCGATACCAAATAAAAATTCCCTTCCTCTGCCATCCTGCAGCTGCTAATCCCCCTCCCAAAACCAAACCCGCCACAGCCACAGAAATTAACCAGTACCAATCAACCATCGATCATAAAATCCCGGATGTGTTCACTAATAATATGCAAGGCTAAGACTACATCGCAAATAGAAAGTGATGAAAGCGAGAAATTTCGTGGTCGTACAGTGGAAGAGGCAGGGCTCGAGGGAATCTGCGCACACTGGTGAGGGGGCTTTGTGGCGAATCACGCGTTTCCTGTCCTTTGAGGACCGTACGCCCTGGCGGCGGTTGATCGGCTCCATCGCCGACGAGCGGCGGTTGATCGGCTCCATCGCCGACGAGCGGCGGTGGAAGACGCCTGTTGGAGTGGGGAATAGGGTTTGGTGGGGGAAGGGGTCGGGAGTAGTGGCTCGGCCGGGGGCCCGGGGCTGGAGGAAGGAGAAATGTGAGTGGGAGCGAGAGAGAAACAGAATGGTGGACAGTTGGCGTTCTCCTATATTTTTCGGAGAACATGAAATGGCCCAGCCGGATTAGGAGTAATTAATTAATAATACTGAAACAAATGGAAATGCAATTACTGGCAATTACTCCCTCCGTTCCAAATTGTAGTTCACTTTTGGTTTTCTAGATTCATTTGTTTTGTTTATGTATCTAGACAATCAATGTATCTAGAAAAGCAAAAGTGAACTACAATTTGGAACGGAGGAAAGAAATAGCCTTGAAATTCCAATATACCCTCTTCGTTCTAAATTATGGTTCGTTTTTTATTTCTACATACAATGCTTTTGGTATGCACATATTTATACATTATGTATAGATAAATAGTAAAAAAATACCTATAGAAAAAACAAACACGACTTATAATTTAGAACAAAGGAAGTATAAAGAATTTGTCAAGTGTTATTTTTAGATGACTTCCTAAAAGATTTTTTTTTATTTGGGGGGGGGGGTCCAAGGTCACTTCTCTAGATGATATGTTTTTGCGTTTCTTTCGCTGGCAAAGCTAACCCACTCTGTATTTTTAGTTAACAAACTAAAGAAAGCTAATGTTCACACTTACAGTATATAAAAACAATACCAATCTACTGTTATGTCTTCATATAAATATTCAATGAATGAAAAATGAAATATAATATCTAATATTTTTTGCAAAACAAATATAATATCTAATAAACCTACAAATAATAGTTATTTCGGTAAGCTGTGTTAATTATCGCTTAAGACCAAATTACATGAATAAATTAAGTTTGTTAGAAAATATGATCAAAATATTTAGTTTGCACTTGGGCCATGTTCTTTGATTTTCGAGTAATTGTATGCCCACCCTCTCTTCTATGAGAATACTGAGCAACAAGGCAAGGCAAATGACGATGACGTCTCTAAACATTTGGTGAATTGAGACTGAGCGTGTAGTCATGTGGAGTTGTAGTATGATTAATAAACAATACTTCAAAACAATGACTATGAGTGTGTTTGGTTTTAGGGATTAGAGACTAGAGACTAATAACGACTAAAAATTAGTCTCTAATCCCTCCGAAAGAGACTATTGGACTAGGAACTCTAAATGAGAGTAAAAAATTAGTCTCTAATCCCTCCGAAGAGACTATTGGACTAGGGACTCTAAATGAGAGTAAAAATTAGTCTCTAATCCTCTTATTTGGTAATTTAGACACTAAATGAGACTAAAATTTAGTCTCTAGTCCATCATCTCAAAGGAACCAAAAACAGGACCTATGTATGAGTGGCCATTCCGGTTACTTGAAAAGTTTCGAGTCATATAATTATGGTTTAAAGTAATTTGTGGTTATATAAAATTAATAATGTCCAAACTTTGTCTTGAAAAAAAATCAGTATCCTAAATTTTGGGTTCGAAATTAGCAAAAGCCGAAGAGCAACTCCAAAGCAATTCCTCGTTTTTGGTTTGACAACCGTGCTTGTTTGCCAACTCGCAAATCAATATAGCAAGATGAAACAAAAAAGGCTCTCTAAGTGTTTGGCATGTCTGGCTTGGCAAATCCAAAAAGTGGGCCTATTTGGACCGGTAGTTGGGGAAGGCTGCGCGACGCCTCCTGCTCGTGAGATCACGAAGCCTCTGTCGCACACCTTTTTATTTTTCTAGGAGTTTTTTTTTCTAGACAACTTTTATTTTCCCACGAGGAAAAAAAAAAGGAAAAATGATTTTACATTGAGGACCCTGCACTTTTCACAAATCAACCAAGCCCATATCTATAACTCTCTAGCAAACTTGCATCAGGAACTTGAGAGAGAAAAAAAATTGAATTTTCACCCTACTTCCTCTTCAATTACTGTAGTAATCCAAAGGCAGCTCTGGAGCTAATGCCCGCTCCGTCCCACGGCCTACCTCAAACCTGGTCGGAGATCGGAGATGGCGGCACACCTGAGTAGAAGGCGGCACGCGAGAGAACCTGAGTCGGGCGCAAGATGCTGGAGGTCACCCGCACAAAGTCCCCTACTCCGTCACCGCACCCAAGCCTGTAGAGAGGGCGAGACCCTCATCCTTATCGGTTGGAGAATGGGAGATGTGCCGCCGGAGGACCAAAAGAGATCGCGAATGCAAAGCGGCGTAGCGTGTATGTTTGCACGAGGACGTTTTTTTTTTGCCAACGTTGCCTAAATTGTCAACTCTAAACACAAGCTGTTGGAGGTAGTTTTAAAAGGTTTTAGCAAAAATTTGAGAATGTCAATCAATTGGGAATTGTTGTAGTCGCTCTAGACCCCTAGGTGGAAGTTGGATATCCATGGATGTCCAATGGATAGTCTCTAGCTCAAAAAAAAAATGAACTAGCAAGAAGTGGTCCCCTATAAAAATTTGAATTTCTAGTTCATTGGTCAAAATCCATGATCCAAATTAGATAACCCTGGTGATCTAGACCCATGGCCCTCGTACGTGCGTACGGGTGACGATATTACAAGGAATTAGATGATGGATGGACAAATCGAGTGGCGAGAAGGCTATGAAAAACAAAGTTATTAATAATGCAAAAAAGACGGGAGACTTACGTGTCCTTGTTACCATCGAGATCCGCCATGCTTGATTCGACAATTCAATTCAACTAGAAGATCGTTGATCTCTCTCGGGTGTCGGCGTTATATATGCATGTGGAGGCTGGAGGCCGAAACAAACTAGGGATCGATCGATCGATCGGGATTCACATCAATCAATTAATCATGGGGTTTATATAAGTATAATAATAAAAAAGCAATATAAATAAAGCATCATCGATTTCGATTTAGGTATGGGTTCTTCCGGACTCGCCTATTACAACTCGGTCAATCTCAGCCCAGACCACACGTGAGCTGTAAGTGGGCCGGGCAGAAAGGCATCTGGGCCTGGCCCAATCCGTGCCATGCTCTTTCTGGCCCGTCGAGATGGAACTTTCGAACTTCTGCTCGTTCCCGACTCACATTTCTGTGCACGGAGACAAGCCTAGTTGACAATAAAATTCGGTTAGAGATCTAAGCACCGTGACCAATTGTGATCGCGGTAAGCGTAACAGATATGATGATGGTATGATGGGCACTTGCCTGAAAAATGGACGAAACAACTCAACAAATGTGCAAACAAAAATCATGTACGAACACAAGTACATTCAGTTTCAAGTAGTGTGATAAAAAAAAAAAGCCCTGGTAGGAACTCTTTCCGGCCCGCTCCGACGGGATAAGCTTTATTTAGGATGCATGGAGGAAGAAAATAGAGAAAGATGGGTGCGGATAGTCTAAGATATCTATCTTACTGGTTTCCATCCCTTGTATCTCCTGCCATGATGGATGAGAATAAAGATGAAATACAAAGTAAATTCCATTTCCAGATACATGTTGATAGGAGTAATATAGTGTATTAGGCTATATATTTTCCTAGGAAGTTACCAAAATGGAATGAGGATGAGAATTATAATGTCCAAACGAGCGAATTCCATTTCCAAAGGGAGTTTTCATAAATTAGCCATCAAAATCTCACGATCCAACCATCCAATATAACATTGATATCAGGAGATAACATATCCAACCAACTCGAATACATAACAATAGTCTAGAACTGAAACTAGCTTCTTCTTCTTCTTCTTCTTTAATTAACCTAGATCTCAATTCTAGTCTAAACTCCAGACTTTTGCAATCTTAGAGAGTGTTTAGTTTAGTACCGAAAACATGTGTTTGGTTTCCTACTCGAGTTGCGCCGCTTCTAACCCTTATCATCATGCACCTAGTTTAGTTTAGTGTCCACGATACATAGAGCTCTAGATTTAAAGACATTCTCACTTGTAGACAAGTTTTGGAAAAATTATGAGGAGATATAAGAGGGACAACGAAGACAGAGGAAGATGGTCACCAACACATAGGTCCCATGTGTCTGGTACAAGACATCATATGCTCCTCCTAGTTAATTGAGATTAATAAATTTTGGGACGTAATCTATCTTCAAATTTGAGGACCGATACCATTAGCAATTTTCACAAAAAATTCAGTAAATTCAATCTACGGGGTACCGAGGCCGGTTTAAGTAGAGAGTTTCATGACATTATTTCGAAGACTGTCATGTCACGTAGAAGAAAATAAAACACGATTGAAACCCTCACTCTCAGTGTAGAGTTTCATTATAGAGTTTCATACCCATTAAATTTCAAGACTTACAGAGAGTTGGTATTCGTGTTAAGAGAGTTTGGTCCCCATAAAACTCATTTCTTCTCTCTTCTTAAATACTAAAATAAAATTTCTGACATTAGGCGAGTTTTATCGGACATTTTAGGCTTAAACCCTGTCACAACCAAACCTCAAATCCAACCAACACAAAGGGCACACCGCGCACTCACTGAACTCACTCTACATCACTCTCTCCGGTCCCTCCCCGACCCCTCTCCGCCGCTTCAAGCCCCCTGCTCCCATGGCCGCCGCGCGCTTCCGCCTCCGCCTCCGCTCCCTCCTGCCGCTCCCCGTCCTGCTCCTGCTCGTCTCCGTCCTCGGCGCCTCCGCGCGCAACGAGGAGGACGCGCGCGCGCTGGCGGCGCTCAAGCGTGCGCTGGACCCGACCGGCCGGGTCCTCGGCTCCTGGGTCTCCTCCGGCGACCCATGCGCCGCCGGCTCCTTCGTAGGCGTGACCTGCGGCCGCGACGGCCGCGTCACCTCCATCTCGCTGCAGGGCCGCGGGCTCTCGGGAACCCTGCCGCCGGCGGTCGCCGGGCTGCGGCGGCTCCATGGGCTGTACCTCCACTACAACGGCATCAAGGGGACCATACCGCGGGAGATTGGGAAGCTCTCCGAGCTCACGGACCTGTACCTCGACGTGAACCACCTCACAGGGCCCGTGCCTGTCGAGATTGCCTCCATTGTCAACCTCCAAGGTGAGGCTCTGAGCTTTCCGTGCTTTCTTCCCTTTTTTTTTTTTTTCTTGGGTGAAAAGTTCAAGAAAGAACAGCTTCCTGATTTTTTTTTTCTTTTGGGGTTCAGTACTGCATTTTGAGATTGGTTCAAGAAAGTACTACTAGTGACGAGATTCAGTACTGCATTTTGGGGTTTCCGCGCTTGACATCTCGAGCTCGTTCTTATTTCGGATTTGAACATTGGTGAGGAAAATGCGCTCTTCCATTTGACCTTTAGAAAGGGGATGCTTCACCTTTTATCAAGTTACTGGAATCCTTTCTGGGGTCTTTTGTGCTCGATTTCTTGGGTTTTCAAACCAAAGCCGCACTGAAATGTTACCACTAAATACAAGGTGGCGTGAGCTCCATTTTCAGCTTTTCAAGAACAAATGTACTATCCTTGACCGTTCTTTCCAAGTTTTGGCACAAAGCCTCCGTCTTTTATGGCGAAACGGATCCATTTTCGTCAGTTTGTAGCGGGATTTTGGCATAGAATGGGGGCTTTTCACAAGTTCATCTTGTAGGTTACAGTACTTATTTGGGTTGGTGGCTCATTTACTCGTCTGCTACTGTAGAGTACTAGATTTTGAGATTTTTGTGTGCAGAACGCGCGAAGGACAGGGGGGTCGTAGTCATCAATGCGAAGCTCTTGCGAAACTCCTACAGCTTGCACTCGCTTGGTTTTGCGTTTCTATTCTGGGTCATTTGTCACAATCAGGGCAACGGCTAATTTTTGAAACGAGCCATTTGTCTACTTCTGACCTAACAACTCTCTGATTTTAATTTTTGAAACGAGCCATCTGTCTACTTCTGACCTAACATCTCTCTGATTTTGCGTTTCTGTTCTTGGTCTTCTTTTGGAGCAGTGTGGATCAGTCACCTGTTTATATTTTATTTGATTTTGTTTATCCATACATATGTGACGAGCTTCTTTGAGTTGAACCATTGGCCATTGGTAATTTTTACTGAAGTAATATTTCCGTTCTGCTTGTGGGAACTATTTTAGGGGTGGCCATTGGTGATACAAAAACATTTGCCAGTAGAACAGAAGGAATATCTTTGATTTGACTTGATTTTGAGCTTGCCTTTTTTTTTTGTGAAATCTGAACTACTAAGATACGGCTTAATGATTAGGTCTTCCCCACAAATGTCGATCTGTCGTCCTATTCATGTTTTGGTGTTTTGCAGAACTAGGTTTATAGTATTATCTCTATATCCTATTGGGCAGTCAAATATTGTTTTGCTGCCACAGGGTTTATTTTATTAACTCGCACATGCATCATTTCTTAGTTCCAAGTTACATAAGAGTACTAGTACAGTCCACATAATAGCTGTGTACAGCTCAGGTTATAGTGATGTATATCGTGAAAGTTCATACAAGAGTTGATGACTTTTAGTGTTTCAACATCAAAGTGCCGATTTGCAATACGAAGAAATAAATTAATTTACATAGTTCTCTCATTCTTTTGCAGTGTTGCAGCTGGGCTACAATCAGTTGACAGGCAGCATACCTCCCCAGTTGGGCAACCTGAATAAGCTAACTGTGCTCGCAATGCAGTCCAATCAGCTTGCTGGAGCCATCCCGGCAACCATTGGTGAGCTAACACAGTTGAGACGGCTTGATTTGAGCTTCAATAACCTGTTTGGCTCAATCCCATCCAAGATTGCTGAGGTTCCATTGCTTGAGGTCTTTGATGTTCGTAATAACACCCTATCTGGGAGTGTCCCTGTTGGTAATAAACTCCTCTTATTAAGATTCTAGTCTTTCTGAACCCTGTACTTTGTAGTCTTCATGGTATTAACCCCTATAATTTTGTTTTGGATACTAGGATTGAGGAGATTGAATGGTGGTTTCCAGTATATGAATAACAAAGGGCTTTGTGGAGCTGGCTTCAGTTTGCTAGAGCTTTGCTCTTCTTCAGAGGATGGCCTCAAACCCAGCAAGCCTGAGCCTTTTGGACCGGATGGTACTGTCAAGGCACGGCAAGTGCCTCAGTCGGCGAATCTAGACAACTGCTCAGGCTCTGGCTGCTCAAAGTCTGCAAACGCATCCCAAGGAGTTCTTATTGTTGCTGTGGTTGCGCTGGTGATTGGTGCTGCATTTTGCGGGTTATTTGCATTCTCTTGGTACCGCCGGCAGAAACAGAAGATTGGAAGCTCACTGGAGGTCTCTGATAGCAGGCTCAGCACTGACCATTTCCAGCAGAAGGAAGCCTGCAGAAGGAGCGCCTCTCCTTTGATTAGTGTGGAGTACTCAAACAGTTGGGATCCATTGTCAGGTGGGGCTGGTGTTGGATCATCCGGTGAAGTTGGTGATAGCTTTCGATTCAACCTAGAGGAGGTAGAATGTGCGACGCAATACTTCTCCGATGTGAACTTGCTGGGCAAGAGCGGCTTCGCTGCAACATACAAAGGAATCCTTCGTGATGGATCAGTTGTTGCTGTCAAAAGCCTTAACAAGACAAGTTGCAAGCAAGAGGAGGCGGATTTCTTGCGTGGGCTGAAGATGCTCACCCTTCTTCAACACGACAATCTTGTTAGCCTGAGGGGGTTCTGCTGCTCTAGGGGGAGAGGGGAATGCTTCCTTGTGTATGACTTCATGGTTAACGGCTGCCTGTCACAGTATCTGGATGTTAAGGATAGTTCCAGTGCCAGTGTTCTTGATTGGCCTACAAGAGTTTCCATCATCAGAGGCATTGCAAAAGGTATTATCCTACTCTCAGCCCCACCTAAGATCGATACGTTAGTGTTTCAGTGTTCTCACTTCTTGACCGGGTCACACATTCACAGGAATTGAGTATCTTCACAGCAAGAAGAGCAGCAAGCCAGCAGTAGTCCACCAGAACATATCAGCCGAGAAGATCCTTCTCGACCACCACTTCGCGCCACGCCTGTCGGTACCAGGACTGCACAAGCTCCTCGCAGACGACGCCGTCTTCTATTCGGGATCGTGGTTCTCCCCCCTGAAAGCCAGCGCCGCGATGGGCTACCTCGCGTGACCTCAAAGGTGGAGTACGCCACCACGGGCGATTCACAGACAAGAGCGACGTCTTCGACTCATGATTCGGGATCGTGGTTCTCCAAGTCCTCACAGGGAAGAGGGACGTCTCTCAGCTGAAGATCGGCGCGGCCGCCGTCAGCGACCTCGGCGGCCTGGTCGATGGAAACCTGAACGGCGTGTTCTCAAAGGTGGAGGCAGCGGAGCTCGCGGCGGTCGCCGCATACTGCACAAGCGAGTCCCCGAGTCAGCGGCCGACCATGGAGGCTGTGGTTCAGCAGCTAGTCTGAGTGGTTCGAGAATTGAGATCAGAGATGTATTTTGGGGGCGATGGTAGTGTGGACTCGTGTAATGATGGTAGGGGTAATGACACCCAGTTGCCACTGACATGTTAGTATTGGTTAGTGTCGTCGCTCGTCTGCTGATCTCAGCATTTCATGACCTGAGAGTAGGTTATGCCAAATTTGCTGATGGTTATTAGGATCTGGATGCCGTGAAGGTAGCAAATTCAGGGCATTGTCTACTCATTTTGTAATGTAACTTTGGTCAGCTTTGCACTGGCTTCTCTCGAATTGACCAATTGTATGTTGAACTCATAAGTAATGAGAATATCTGATTGGTCTTGATCGAGGCATATGTAATTTATTAAGCAGAGCACATGTCATCTCTCCCTGACACTGTTTACCGTGCCGGTACTAAATTATTGAATCTTTTAATGCATGCATAAAGTATTAAATATAGTTAAATAAAATAATTAATTATATAGTTTGACTGAAAAGTGTGAGACAAATCTTTTGAGTCTAGTTAGTCCATAATAGTATAATAATTACCAAATACAAACGAAAAATGCTACCGTAACCGAACCCAAAATTGGTAAATAGTACGGAGTATAGTAACAAAGAACAGCGTTGCTACTCTCTCAGCAGAGATGTGCCGTACCATACATCAGGTCGAGCAAATAAGTGAAATCAACTTGAATTTGAAATTTTGAATGTATGCACAAAGAAGGAAACGTCTACTAGCAGTCAGTCAGGTTGGTCTGTACTTGTGCACGGGATGCACGGGAATGAATGGCAGCAAGTGCGTGAGCGTGAACGTGCAGTCCTTCCTTTCTGTTCCCACCTTACTGAGCCCATACCGTTGGTTCCCTCCTCCCATTTCAACTTTGCTGCTCAACACTACAGCATGTTGCACTGTAAAACTTTGTCACGAAAGCATGTTGCCAATTTGAGTAGTACTCCGTACAGTATTTGACAAAGCACAAGAACATGCACAGTTGGCAAGCCAGCACTGCCAAGAGTGGAGTGAATTGAAGAGAAGAGAATGCAAACTTTACAGGTAATAGTAAATAAATAAATAAATAAAAACTGGATGGGGTTACCTTTTAAATAGTATGATTTAAGAAGGCATTTAAAATAAAATAAAAATCCAAAAAGTACTATATACTGTACTGGTATGTGAAATTTCGTCCTAGTGTTCCTCCTCGGTTGCGGATGCCGCGAGCAGAGCAAGAGCAAAAGCCGCGGCGGCATCAGAATCTGTCCACCCCATCGGGAATCGTTTGTTTACTACGGCCAAGAACACAAAAGCATACCCCTACTGTAAATTAAACATAAAAGAGGCCATGAAGGCGCAATCACCAAGCCCCCTCACCTCATTTAATCAGGGCGCCATTATACATACCATGATCTTGCAGGAGTATTGTATGTATAAGAGCACTCACAGTGCAGAAACCATGGTAGAGTCTATCCCTATTAATTACACTGCCACGTAGGGCTTTTGATGATGTGGCATGCAATTTAATGAAGAGGGAGAGCCAGAAACGTAGAAACGACGTCCATCTAAGACTCGACGTCTACTCACAGTACGAGGCCGATGATCTCACGATTTGGATCTTGTGCGGCTGCCCGTGGGAGAAGGTGGAGGACATGCAGGCAGTGTGAGCTATTTTCGGCAGCAGAGGCTCGTGGCCCGTGGTGCGCAACTATTTTTGGGAGTAAAGGATCCGGTGAAGAGGAGAGATGAATGATTGGAAGACTCAAGACTTAAGTTTGCACTGTGAGAGATAGTTTTTTTATACAAAATCCAAAAATATAGAAACTACCTGATAGTTTCTGGACTGTAAGTGCCCTAATGATATGATCAGTATCCCCTGCCCAACCTGCTACTGTATCTAATCTACCAGCACGAGACAAATGTTACGGCTTTGTACTGTAATTAACGCAGCAAAGCTGGTTTCAGTCGCCTGTGTTGGCTTTGGCTCCTTGCAATGATACGAGCATTGGCATTTGAAATCTATGCATGGGGGAGGGAGGGAGTCAAGGGGCGTGCAGCGTGCAGCGTGCAGCGTGCAGCGCGGCCTGCGCTTCCCAAAGCTTCTGCTCTGACTCGACCTCTCTCTCTCTGCAATGCAACAGACAAGACAACACCTCTTTTGTTTCTGTAGCAAGGCTTTAAGGTTTAGGGTTTAGATTGCTAAACTTTTTAAACTTTTTTCACTTTCTCTCCATCACATCACATTAAATACACCAAAAGAAATATGTTTGGAGTATTAAATGTAGGTAAAAAAAATAACTAATTACACAGTTTAGATGTATATTGTGAGGCGATTTCTTTTGAGGCTAGTTCTCCATGGTAGGATGATATTTCTACTTAACAAACGAAGCGTCTTCTACGATTAATGCGATGTGATATCGGGTTACAAATTTTAGCAATCTAAACAAGGCCGGTGCTCTCCCTCGGTAGATCGGCTCTAGCGATGGCTAGACTGTGTCGTGCATGCGGCGTGCAATACCCTCCCAAACCAAAGGCGGCGGCAGCAGCAGCAGCAGCAATAAAGCCCGGCACCGGCATGCCACCCAACCCCTCCCAAACCTCGGCGTCTGCATCCGCTTGCTCGGTGGGTGGAGTGGAATCTGTGCTGTCTGCCAGGAAGAAGCTGGGCGGGCGCGGGAGCAGCATGCACACAGCACTGTGCAGCCCTGTCTAAACTGTAACGGCTCACCAGGCCCGTATCCTGTCGTCTCCAGCTCTCCCGCCATCACTCTGCTCTCCTGACTCCTGCCACCGCCGCGGCTTGCTTCCGTTGGTCAGGTCCTCTGAAAGCTGGAGCAGCGTGCCGTTAGGTGCTTGAGGAACTTCAGGCCTCGGCCCTCGGCTCACAGTTTGAATTCAAAAACGTACAGTACACCGTTGGACAATGGACGCCATGCCAGTATGTGTGGTGGTGGTGGTGGGTGTGCGAGCCTTTCTCTGCATGACTGCATCATCAGTCTCAGTCTGATTCGCTTGCCAATGCACTCGAAACAACGAGGATCTGAGGCCAACGACGGCAACGAGACTACACGTATCAGAGAAACTAATTTTATCCACCTTTGCTAATACTGCACTAGGAGGCACTAATCTACTATCACATTCACATGCGAGACTGATTGATACTACCGTGAGAAGTTTCCTACCGAGTTTCTTGTCTCGTGCTAATTGCTTTGCTTTGCTGCCATGGCGAGTGAGGTGATTAGCAACTCTGACCTGATAGAGTACTGATTCTCAATAAAGTTTGTGTGGTGTTCTTGAGGGGAGGGGCAGGCAGTAGGGTGATCAGATTGCTATGCTAGCTGTATTAAAGAAAGTTTCAGGCTTTTGATGGTTCCCGTCCCGTCCCGGTGAATAGGCCACGGCTTTTACTGTCACGTGTGTGTGCGCACATGGCCCCTCTCCCTCCCTCCAATGCCTTTTGGGATGGTGTACCCTAAACCCTACTACTGTGTGCGCACAGCCTACAGCTAATACCCCTACGAGATGGTGTTATCCAAACTTTAGAGCTTTTGTAGCAAAGAAAGGAAGAAAAACCCTGCAGAGACTAGGCTGAAAGAGTAATCAATTTGCGTACTAATACCTTCAAAATCTAACTGAACTCCCTAAAAAAGATTGATGAGATACTCGGCTGGTCACTGTGCATCTTTGCTGAATCGGGACACTGTTTGTATTGTACTCTATTCCGTACCATTGACACTGCTCCCTGATGCACTACAAGCGGCATGTTCCTGTATTGTTACGCACCACCAATTTCTTCAATCTGCTGTCAAGCAACTTCACTACAATTTGATTTTTGCTGCAGTGCATTGCAGGGGCCAAAAGGTCACAGGTCACAGGGAATCCAAGGCGTCGTTGTGCACTTGTCCGTGGTCAAGATTCATGAGACGACGGCTTTTTGCTGCAGCGCATGCGCTGCTGGGCTGGCCGTCCACTGCATTTCTGGCCATGTGCCTGCCAGTGTGGTCCAGTCCATGGTCAGTCCCAAAGGCTCAAAGCTGAAATCTTCTGCGAGAACCGCATGCCACGATGACAAAGATCCAGCCTGTATACAATACAAACGATGCGGAGACAATCCCCAGCATGAAATGCTTTACATGCAAGATCAACAGATAATGTCGTGCAAGGATTAGTCAGAAATTTATTTAGTCAACAGATAAACTTATTCGAATACACTGCGTGTTTGGGTCACTCATAGTTTGCTTACCTCGTTCTGATCAGGTGAACACAGCAGGCAGAGAGGAAGAAAACAGGCCCTGCCCTTTCTTCACTTTTTGAGAGGAAAAAAGAAGAAAAAAAACAACAGGCTCCGCCCTGATACACCAGACAACCAAAACTTATAAAAACTGAAACTTAAAGCTAAAGGTGCTGCCAGCCCCTCTTCACCAACTAACTGACGGCAGGGTTTTGGCCTTTTGGGTCCTCCTATATACAGTTCTGCTGTCAAGCAACCGCGCTCTGTTGTTGAAGCACCTGCTGCGTCCACTCGGCTGGCCACCAGTCCGGCTTGATCGCCTGGACCCTCACGTCCCTGTTATCGCTGATACGCAAATCCGAGCCAGGTTTCAATGCTTCTTCGAGTCTCAACAGGCCCATCCCGCGGGAGCCTAGAGCGGTGTTTACTGTCCCGATTTTCTTGCCTGAAGCCTCGTCCACCACTTCTGAACCTGGAGCGACAGCCTGCTCGAGTTCTGAAAACAGAGGTAGGTCGCAGAATTAGCATCCATCAACAGTGTTGCTGTTAGTTGTTACCATGGAAACTCATCATACCTTGCCCATTCTCGTCGACAAACTTCATTGGCATTAGGCGCTTCCGAATGACACCGCGATGGTGTGTCCGTGCAATAAGCTCCTGCCCGATGTAGCAACCCTTCTCAAAGGAAATTGCATTCAAGCCAGCAAGATTGTACTCCAGTGGGATTGCTTCACCTGGATCAAAAGAATACAGCTTCATGAACAACAAAGTGAAAGGGAACAATCTAAGCCATGTGATACTTGAACAGCAAAAAACGTCACCCAATAGTTGGACAGTTGGCAAAGTTATATAATAATAATGTAATCTAAAGCTTTTTCCATAAAGAAAATTACAATGCCACTCATTTAGGTCTTTCGAATACCTCATTTCCATTCTCTACAAGGAAATCAAGGAAGCACCTCTAGGCAATTACTTATAGGCATCCAGATAAACCATACACTGCACACCATCTGACCAAGTACTCATTTATCAACTCTAATCAAGTTGCTTTAGTGAATAGAGATCATGAATGGTGCCAATGGTAGCAACAAGAACTCCCAGCCTTCAGTATTACTGAGACATTACCCCTACGATTGTCTAAATGTCACCGCATACTACAGTCATAGTTCTAGAATCAAATAAATCGAACTCAATCGAAAAGTGAATTTAGAGGAGTTTCCAGGTCAAGAACAGACTACAGATAAGAAAATGATTAGGTGATATTTGACTAAGTAAACAACTATGCTGATTTGTAAAGAGATGAATAAATCCTATAAGGGAACTGAACATTTTCCATAAGTGTACCAAGCAGCAAAACGAAATATTTATCCATACCTCAATCATGAAAACAGTCGTGACTCATGACCAACCAGCTAGAAAAAGAAACGTACCTTTTGGGATCTCAGTTGAACCTTCTGCAACTCCTTTTTCTATCCGCCAAAGTTGATAATGTCGTTCATCTGCTTCTTTGTCAGACTCAACTAGTGGTGCTGTAAATACATAAACAGGTTCGAGTGTTGAAATGGGTCATTCTCCATGTCAGATGATGAACATATCAGAGAAGCTTTAGGAAATGGCAAAAATATAAGTACTTACGTATCGTGTCAGCAGGGAAAATTCCTCTGTAACCAAGGTAGTCCAACCGAGGATCTTTGAGCCATTGCCAACCATGACCATTCCCTTGTGCAGCTGACTCGCCAGCATGGTCAACGCCTTGTCCCCATCCAATGGATTGAGCCTCAGGTTCTTGAGTAGAAGGTTCAGTATGCACTAATTTATGTCCAAATCTTTGCCAGCATGCAAAATTCTCACTTACATTGTCTATTTCAACCTTGGATCTCAACCGATATCTGAAAACAGGAAGAAGTTGCCAGGTCACAAGACATGGAATTTATCAGAAAAGGTCATCTAGAGGTAAGACGTAAAAAGTTATCTAAATTCCCAGATTCACTGCAAAAGTATAATACAATATGAAGGATCTTTCAGCAGCAACAAGTGTATGAACTCTATGTTCTCAATAACCTAACAAACAATTAGCTCAAGTTAAGCTGCTTACTGCAAGAGCAGTTCATCACATGATTCTTGCATGATACAAAAATCTCCAACTACGGTCTGTAATTCCCAATGGTGAGCCGCTTAACGATACACAATCCTAGCAGTGAATTCCTTGATGTTCTTCAAGATTTTTGGCACTTAAAAAAGTTTTGTCACACTTAATACTTCAAATTATGGCATTAAAATGTCAAAAGAAGTGTGCATCAAAATATAGGTGCACAATTTAGTTTCATCATTCTAACTGAAAATCTTAAAAAACAAGCAAACTGTTTTTGACTAAATAAACTTCTTCTTGAAAAAGATTTCAAATGTTACTGATTTTTTTTTTTTTTTTTTTTGAGTGAAAGGGCAGAGCCCCTGCCTTAGCATTAACCAAAACAAACGAGATTAAAGCATTTGTTCAGTTTAACAGAAATGAAGCTCATCCTCGAGCACACTTCAGCAACACTCACACACAGCTCGTACTTGAGCACACTTAAGCAACACTCACACACAGCCATTACATGGGCCAAGGCGATTTCACATGTTACTGATTAACTCATATTTAATTTCCTAACTATCTGGTTTTATAGTACAAGTACAAGACACAAATGAACACCACAATCTTCAGCTGCCTAACAAACCAACGCCTGGGCTTAGTGTGATGCAGTCACAGAAGCAGGGAAAATGCTGACGTTTACAAGGAGGTGGCAACAATATCACCAACAGAAGCAACAGAGCTAATTGCTGGCTGTGGTGTATGGACCAGCATCAGTACAGTCGTGAGAATAAACTGAAGATCACTGAAACGTTGAGACTCAAACTGAAGCTCACTGAAATTAGCTCTAGGCAGACCGTAGTCATCACATCAGCAATTTGTCAAAGCTGAACAATAAGACAAGCTCGCAGAAACAAAGATTGGCAGCAATATCATTAACAGAAGCAACAGCGTGAACACTAAGTTTTGACGGTGAAATCTCCAACGGTCACTTCAATCCCAGCAATGTGCTAACAATTCATCTTGAACTGAAATTTCCAACAAGCAACTAGACTTGTAACTAAGGCACTAAAATGAGCATCAATCTGTGAACTAAAACATCATCTAGAGTTCCAACTACGTTATCCAGCAAATATCTAGATCACTAATAAGCCTGCTGTTGTCTCGAGGCACGCATTCTTTTCGCTTATATTAGCTCAAAATTCCAAATCAACTTCTAACTATCTTACTCTCCAGTTTCTGTTTGATCACAGTATCATCACAAGAGACCACAGGTTCTAAATTACATTGGACTGCCAAACTGAACATTAAGCATTTACTTTGCCAAAGCTGTAGTCCAATGTGCATTGATTCTGCAACTAGAGCAAGATCTAAGACACATCAAGTTGTATTAATCCATCTGGTTTTATAGTACAAGTACAGGACACAAATGAACACCAAAATCTTCAGCTGCCTAACAAACCAACGCCTGGGCTTAGCGTGATGCAGTCACAGAAGCAGGGAAAATGCTGACGTTTACAAGGAGGTGGCAACAATATCACCAACAGAAGCAACAGAGCTAATTGCTTCCTGTGGTGTATGGACCAGCATCAGTACAGTTGTGAGAATAAACTGAAGATCACTGAAACGTAGAGACTAAAACTGAAGCTCACTGAAATTAGCTCTAGGCAGACCGTAGTCATCACATCAGCAATTTGTCAAAGCTGACCAATAAGACAAACTCGCAGAAACAAAGATTGGCAGCAATATCATTAACAGAAGCAACAGCGTTAACACTAAGTTTTGACGGTGAAATCTCCAACTGTCACTTCAATCCCAGCAATGTGCTAACAATTCATCTTGAACTGAAATTTCCAACAAGCAACAAGACTTGCAACTAAGGCACTAAAATGAGCATCAATCTGTGAACTAAAACATCATCTAGAGTTCCAACTACGTTATCCAGCAAATATCTAGGGATGGGATCACTAATAAGTAATAAGCCTGCTGTTGTCTCGAGGCACGCTTTCTTTTCGCTTATATTAGCTCAAAATTCCAAATAAACTTCTAACTATCTTACTCTCCAGTTTCTGTTTGATCACAGTATCATCACAAGAGACCACAGGTTCTCAATTACATTGGACTGCCAAACTGAACATCAAGCATTTACTTTGCCAAAGCTGTAGTCCAATGTGCATTGATTCTGCAACTAGAGCAAGATCTAAGACACATTAAGTTGTATTAATCCATCTGGTTTTATAGTACAAGTACAGGACACAAATGTTCACCACAATCTTCAGCTACCTAACAAACCAAGGCCTAGAATTAGCGCGATGCAGTCACAGAAGTAGGCAAAACGCTGACGTAAGGAGATGGCAACAATATCACCAACAGAAGCAACAGAGCTAATTGCTGGCTGTGGTGTATGGACCAGCATCAGTAGAGTCTGAGACTAAATTGAAGATCACTGGAACGTAGAGACTAAAACTGAAGCTCACAGAAATTAGCTCTAGGCAGACCGTAATCATCACGTCAGCAATTTGTCAAAGCTGAACAATAAGACAAGCTCACAGAAACAAAGATTGGCAGCAATATCACTGACAGAAGCAAAAGCGTTAACACTAAGTCGTGACAGTAAAATCTCCAACTGTGACTTCAATCCCAGCAATCTGCTGAATGTTCTAGTCACAACAATTCATCTTGAACTAAAAATTTCCAACAAGCAACTAGACTTGCAACAAAGGCACTAAATAAGACCATCAATCTGTGATCTAAAACATCATCTAGAGTTCCAACTACGTTATCAAGCAAATATCTAGGGATGGGATCACTAATAAGCCTGCTGTTGTCTTGAGGCACGCTTTATTTTCGCTTGTATTAGCCCAAAATTCCAAATCAACTTCTTACTCTTTGGCTACAGTTTGATCACACGAACTCCCAACAGATTACATACCTTATTAGACTGGAATACTATATGATTATTTAGTAAACTGAACGCTCAACAATAATAAGGTCGGTCGTCGGTAGTCCATCACCTCTTGAAGCAGGCGACGAGGTCGTCCACCTCAGCGGCATCAACATCAGCGAGCACCTCCTGCGGATCCCGCGAGTCGCCCTCAAGCACCTCCCCGGTCTCCGGCGCGGAGCCCGTACGGTCGAGCATCTGGGAGCGCGGCGGGGGCCGGTAGAGGAAGAGGTCGTAGAGGAACCTGCCCTGCGGCGTGAGCAGCGCGGCGTAGGCGGGCGGCGCGGGGCCCCCGCGCGGGCGCGTTCGGCGTGGGCGCGTACCGCTGCGGCGCTGACGCCCCGGACGCGGCGAAGGGGCCCGAGAGGAGGTCGTTGGTGAGCAGCGAGTGCAGGAACCGCGCCGCCTCCGGACCCGCGAAGCGGACCACGGCGCGCGACGCCAGACGGCACGCCAGCACCCCCGGGTCTGCGGCGGCGTCGCCGACGCGCGGGCTCAGGGTCTTGTGGAGGCGCGGCGCAGCGGCGGCTGGAGGAGGAGGAGGCGCGGCGCGCGAGTGGCGGCATGGCTGGCTGTGTGTGACTTGTGGCGTTTTTGGGGGTTTTGGATGGATTTCCGGGGAAATTTGAGGGGTTTTGCGGGGTTGGGTGGGGAAGAAGCGCCGACGAAGTGCGTGATGGTGCCAAGCGGCGGGCGGCGCGGGGGAGGGTTGGGAGTTGGGGCGCGTGGGGGAGACGTGGCGGGAGGCAGCCAGGTAGGGGTCCGCGTGGCCGTGTCCCCAACGAGAAATCACGGCGGGCCGGGTAAAATAGTAGCAACTGGTACAAGGCGGAAATGGCGTCTGGGTGGTGACGCCGCGGTGTTCACGAACAATCTGAGACGGGTAATATCAAGTGCCGACACTTAAGGCCGCGCCGACCACCTTTGGTGGGCGGCCCACGGCCGCTTGGCCGGGCGGCCCGCTAGGCCCGCGACGTTGGAGGCGGCGAGGGCGCCGCCGCCGCCGGAGGCGGAGCTCGCGGGCGGACGACGACGGGGGGACGACGACGACGGCCGAGCTGGCGACGAGGGCGAGGTGGCAGCTGCGAGATGGCGGCGTCGCTTTAGTATTGCCGACGAAGGGCGCCGCTTAGGGTTGCCGACGACGGCGGAGGTTAGGGTTCCCGGCGAGGTTCGTTGCCTCCATCCCGCGCCGCCGGCTATAAACGGCCGGCCGGCTGTACCGGCCGTCGACACGGCGGCTCGGCCTTTCGGCCCGTGCCGGGCAGAGCCGGCGGCGGGGCGCCGCCGAGCTCGGGGCCGAGGAGAGATCATTTGGTGGGTATGGGCGGCGGCGGGGAGCTCCATGGTGGCGGCGGCCCGGGATTCGGCGACGGAGGAGAAGAAGAAGGAACGGGGGGGGAAGGGCCGCCGCCCGCCGCCGTGGCCCTAGTCGGCCGGAGCTCCGCGAGCCCTACGGCGCCGGCCGCGGCTGGTCGGAGGCGGCGGGGGGGGCGACCGGCGAGAGGTAGAAGGCAGGTGGCGGAGGCCGCTAGGCGGCCAGCGGCCGGCCCACCTCCAACTTGGGCGGCCGTTAACACGCCCCATCTGAGACGTGACACGTTTGCTGTGGTTTGGGCAGCCCACCAGCGTTTGCGTTTCCGGCTACTGCGTTTTTTAGCCCTTCATGTGACTGGGCCAGACAATGCCTGCCAGTGCCAGGGTTTCCGTCTAAACAAACCCGTGCGTGGGCCGGTCTAGTTGACCGAGTCACGATCCATCCAAACGAACAAACGCGAGTCGGATCGGATTGGACGATGCTACTCCTTGCTATAAGGTGCGATCTACGCGGAGAGGGAAAATTATTTTCGTACAGCCAAACGTATGTTTTTAATGAGAAGTGATTCTCTAAAATGTACAGTTAAAATAAAAGTAGCTTCTGCTCTAAAATAGCTCCTCCTAATTCTATGAAGCGATACTTCATCTTAATCTTGAATGCTAAACAATAAAAAAATTCACTTGCAGCAATAGAATCACTTAATTAGAGAATCCAAGAGCACGACTAATGAGAATCACAGAGCACAGATCTGTCAAAAGTAGATGAAAAGTTCAACCCCGTGATTGATGCAAGCTATTATTTCATCCTCGTCTAGCCTCCACGGGCATTGTGCCCGCGAGATTAACCATCTTTTATGAAAACTTGATTGATTGACTCAGTGACTAACTAGACGAGCATGAATCTAGAGGCTTCGTCTTGATTGATCCCCAGAAGTCATCAAGTTCTGAGTCTCCACTCTCTCTCTCTCTCTCTCTCTCACCAAACTACACCCCCCATCATATCCCAACAGGCTTCTTTCCTTGTCCTCGGCGAAGCTGCTGTAGGTTATCATCCGCCGCTAAGGATGCAAGCAGCACAAGCCTTTTCTGCAAGCCTGCTTAGCTTGCCCTGCAAAATAGGCCCCATTGGACACCCGTAACTTGCATCCTTTTTGTTATGGGTTGTGGCAGGCCAGCCTGCTAGCGCAAGCGGGCCACTGCTTAACCCACAAATTAACACAAGTTCAAAGAGGCTTTTTATGAGTTACAAGTGAAAGATGACAACTATAAGTATTGTCCCTCATCTGATGACTCGCAAAGAGCTAGAGCAGTATGCAAGTTGTTAGAGGTCTTCAAGAAAGCTACTAAAGTGGTATCCGATACAAAATACCCAACGTCGAATCTCTATTTTCATCAAATCGGAATGTGAGAGAAGTTTTAGAAGAACAAGCATTTAGTACAAATGTAACTATTGTAGTCATGGTTGTGGAAATCCAAATCAAATTTGATAAGTACTGGATCATTACGTACTTGTCAAACTGTATACCAGTTATCCTTGATCCTCGCTTCAAATATGGCTTCATTGAGTTTTGCTTGAAGAAAGCATTCAGAGACTATGAAAGTGTCATCACCTTGATAGTGGATAAAGCTATTAAAAGATTGTTCAATTTCTACTATACTCAAATGGGAGATTCTTCTCAAGTAGAGACCCATGGGGATGATGTGACACCTACAAATAAAGGTACGCTTGGTTTGACGAGATTGCACACATGTGTACCAAAAAAACAAGTAAACAACGAGTATGATAGATATCTGCATGATGATTTGTTCCCATGCGATAAAAGAAGTTTGACATTTTAAATTGGTGGAAGATGCATGCCTCCAAGCATCCAACATTAGCTGTCATAACTCGTGATATCTGGTTCTTATAGCTTCTACGGTTCCATCCGAAGTCGACTTTTCAAAGCATCGGTGGTCTTGTGATCAATGATCACAGGACTAGACTTGCATGCTCCACAGTGAAAGCTTTATTATGCTTGCAAGATTGGCTTCGAACAGCTGGATCTTCTTATTTAGATATCATATCAATTGACAGCTTATCTGGTACAATATGATCTGTGTTGTTTATTTATTTCTATTGATGCAACTACTAATCAGTACAATCTATAATACAACTTTTTTTCTTTATATTGATCTATCTTTGCAGATAACAGTGTTGGCAACTACTGCCTCAGCCAACAAGTGACATGGAAGTTAGGAATTAAGTATAGCTTGCTTTGACCCTTTATGGTTCATAGGCTTTCTTGCAACAGTGTGATAATCGGTTGATTTAGTAATGACAAGTGTAAACTCTTAAGTGCACTCATCATAGAGTTACGTTTTTTGTGATGACCCGATGCATTCTATTGTCAGATGACTGCACTGGATAGTGTGATAATATGCTTGTTCTTAGTTGTGGAGTTGTTGTATTTATAGCTTGATTCCATTGCTGATATTAGTATTATCTCTTATAAATAAAAAAACATTGTGGGTCCTGCTAGGCTGACTGCTAGTCCTAGTGGGTGTTTGCGGGCCAACAGTTTGCAGGTAGCAGACGCCTAAAAAGCCTACAAAGTACTATTGTGGCAAGCAACAATAGCTTGTAGACGTCTACAGAGCGGCCTGCTTGCATTCAGATCCGCTGCCAAGGCCCATGGCGGTCAGGAGCGCGTGGGGGATGCCCATACTTAACTTCTTAGATGATGCTTGTTACCACATCCTCTCTCTTGTGTCACAATCGAACCCGTCTGGCGGGCGCCGATGCTAACACGGGATGGGCCCCGCATTCTTTCCCGCCTTTCTACCTGATATCTACTTTTATCCTTACATGTCGGTGAAAACATGAGGGATATTATTATGAGAAATATCGATGGTTGGTTGGTATAGACATGTAGTTGCTTTCCTATGGTGGTGGTGGTTTTGGTTTGGGAGAGGATTAGGAGGCTAAAGTTCATGATCAAAGATTTGAAGGCCTCTAAGACACTTGGAGCAAAGAAGAAGACAAAAACCTTCATGCTGAGAAGACCTTGGAGACAAATACCTACACGTCGAGAAGATAACAGAGACATAGGCCTCAGAGACAAAGACCTATGCATCGAGGTCCTAAAGATGAAGTCATGAGCGCTGAGCAAAACCGATAAACCTTGGTACAGAAGCAACAGAAAGAACAAAAGGCCAAAGACAAAAATATCCGGAAGATCAAGGCACTCGGAGCTAAAAGCCGTAGGAATTAGATCATGTATAGATTAGAGCCATGCATGTGCTCCTTTCTTCGTGCCCTTTTTTCCCTTAGGGTTTTGGGATGAAATTTTTAGAAAAAACATGCACATGTACGTTATGAAGAGAAGTCCTGACAACCAAAATTCGAGTTGTATTCTGACTTTTGTTGTATGAGAGTATTTGCTATGTCTTGTAGTATCGACCATAAGCTAAGGGGTTACTGTTGAGGGGCCCATATTCATATGGGCCAACTCCTCCTTGAAGAGGCTCAATAGGGGCTAGTGTAGTGTAATGTAACCTTCCAAATTACGGGGCCCACATGTACTAATTATCGGTTCAACAACCTTTAATAGTAGTCGCGGATGTAAACCTCCTAATTCATCGGGCCCACTCGCACTGTCTTTGTCCCAAAGACCTGGACGTTTGTGATGCAGATGCACCCAATAACTTAAGAAGCCTGTCGGGTGTCATCGGAAACCCCGATTACACCACTCATACCAGATCAACAAAGGAGTAGCTACAACATTACAACATTTGTTACAAAAATATAGATCGAGTGCGGAAGAATAATAATATAATTTTACAAAATATGAGCAAGTTACTTTTGAGTAGACTTAACTTAATTTTTCAAGATCTACAATTTTCACAATTGGAAGATTTTCAAATTCGGCCTCTAAATATGACTTTTTGAAATGCGGTTCAAAATTTTGAAATTTGAATTCAAAATTACTTTTAAAATCATGTAACAACTTGAAAAACTTTGTACATGACTTTTGTTCAGCTCAACAAGATCTACAAACTAGGTTTTGGAAGTTTTTTTGCAAATTTTGCTTAGATTTTGAAATAGGGTTTTTAAATCAAAAGGGGACAAAACCCTAGTTTTGGTATTTTCAAAATTACTCTAAATTTTTGAACTAAACTTTGAAAACTCAAAATACCAACTTTGCTCAACTTTGAAAACTCTACAAATTTGCTTTAATAACCATACCCAAATTCTTTATAATTTTTGAATAAAAGAAAAGGGGGTAAAAGAAAGAATGGGAATTTGGGTTTTCGGAGTTCAATTCAAACTTGAATTTGATTCAAATTTCAGATTCCCAACCTATACTATCAAACCATCATCCAACAACACAACCAACTATAACTAAACTTATTTTTGGTCTAACCCATGGCTTAACTGGTAAGTAACACTGGGGTGTTACAGTCTTTCCCCCTTAACAGAATCTCGTCCCGAGATTCGGAACGGGAATGAGAAGGGGAGAAAACGATTAACATATACAGATCTAAAAGTACACTCAGAGAGAATACATGACTTTGAAAACTAAACCACTCAGATCTAGAACAACACAGCTAAGAGCACGGACGACAACTAAGCGCCTAATCAAACAGCCTCGATAAGCGAGGGCAATGAAGGAACAACAGGATAATGATTATCCAGAACATGGCAAAAGACCAACAGATCCGAAAACGTAACCGTGAACACTCGATCATTGCAAGCGCCAAGATGAAAAGCATCCCGAGAACAAACACTTCAACGAACGCCATATCTGGTAGCTCTATGTCCATCCGCTCCTTCCCTCCTACTTGGTGGCTTTCAAGCTTTTCCACCACCTAACACCGGCGAAGAGAAACCACTCACGAGCTCTACTCCGATCCGGGGATGGAGAGGAAAGGGGTGTGTGGGAGATTTTATAACTTGGTGGGCAGAGGTGGGACACAACACGTCGGGAAGTAGACCGAGTGGAAGAGCATCACCGGCGGTGCTGGACAAGATTGGCCATGGCACGCTTTAACTGCTTGAACCAAGGTGGGGAAAAAGGGAGAGGATGAGAGGAATGGATTCGCCAAAGAAGGAGACGCGGCGTGAGGCTAGCGTCAAAAGATGAGAAGAAGGGGGGTCCGCACGGGGACGAGGGCGACCGTCGAGAGACGACACGAAAGTGCAGGATAAAGGAGGGGACGCCGCTGCGAAGACGGCGAAAAGTGCGACACAACAGCTGCACCACGCGACGAGACGGCACAAATGAGACCGTAATACTGACGCAAACGGAAGAGGGAGAGGATGCTCACGGCGTTCAGAAGACACGTGGCGGCAACAAGATGCCACAATGATCCCGACCTTCGAAATGGTTAAACGAGTCTCTTATCTACCACTTCTTGTAGTCTGTTAATGTTGATGTCAGTGACTTGCTCTTCAAGGGTCACCTTTTCTTGTAACTTCCAGAAGGAACTCACAAAGCAACTGATCCGATATACGAGTCCTCGGATAGAATATAAATAAAGAACCAAGGAAATTCACGACAAGGGAATACTTTAGTGTAGTTTTGTAATGGATTATGATTAGAAATCATTAATCATAATACCACAGTCAAAACCACAACCACGGAGAGAATCCATATGATAAAAATTAGTGGTGACCAAGAATTTACAAAGGAAAGATAGCAACCAAAGGAAGTTCCAAAGTGTGGAGTCAATATGAGGGTGATTTCAAGATCAAAGCCAAGGAAGTTTTAAAGATCAAAGAGAAATTGGGTGGCATCAGGCTCCTCTCTTGAAGAAACTTCTAGGAGGTCCAACAGAGACTCGACATGGTTCCACACGGCACAACATAAACCGTGGCAAAGATTTACGCATAACATCCTCGGTTGAACTAGGGTCCAAACAAAGTACACACAAAGCTTACAAAGTGAAACACAAACAACAACCAACATTAACATCATTTTAGATAACATGTGAAACATCATATATGCATTACATGAATGCTATAAGCAACATATGCAATGCAATGATGCTTGCTAAAAGATGCAAAGAAGATGATCATGAATAACGGAATATACGAGATCTTTTCCCCTTAACAAAAATCAAATTCGAATTTCAAGGTGACAAATCCCGTAGGACAAGAAATGGGGAAATAAGATATGTCAAATATATATTGACTTATAAGAAACTTTGTAAAACAATAAAGTTGATATCAAAATTGCAAACGAAGCAAAAGGTGATTGCAACCGGTAAGGTTTTTGAATTTCTAGAGAAGTATGGATATGGATTTCCAAAAGAGTTTACAAAGAAGGAGAAAACACATTAATTATGGACTATAGTGAATCATGACCATAGACCCCGACATGTTTAACGCTGGCGGTATTTCCTTATGGCTGCGGTCCATAGGAGACCCAGGTTTCGACGCTATTTCCCCGGTCACAAGGCCATGGTTCTACCATAAGACACAATTATTGCATCTCTCAACCAACACAAGTTGGTCGTCAAAGTGAAAAGAAAAGCATGTGTCATAATAAAAGAAATCAAAATACGACACATGTATAAGTTGAGAAGTCAAGGAGTAGTCTGACATGGCAAGATGCAAGCTCCCAAAAATTGGAACTTATGAAGCAAAGATTATCAAATTGAAGTCCATTAACCAAAAACCTGGTATAGGACGAAATTTAGGACAAACAACTATAAAGAAGAATAGTTGTCCGAATGAAAGGAGGAAATCTCAACATTATATAAATAATATGATGATATGATGCATGCTCGCCCTATACGTCTTCACAACGTTAGGAGTACTCTGCCTTCATCATGTTAGCAAGATATAGGGCTTTACTTTATATACAATCTTCTCTCGCACCAACGAAATGTTGAAAAGCACTTAGCGAGAACATTGTCGGTGAAGTTGACTCCCAGTTGTTCTTCAAAAGATGACATGAAACTTCTTGAAATCTTTGACTTGACTCGTCGGAAAAATCTTCATGAAAGCTTCCAAGCAAGCATAAGGAAAGAAAGAAGATCATTTTTAAATTGTTACTTTCAAAAACTTTTAGATTACAAAATCATTTTGAAGTTTTCAAAAGTAATATTATAGCCTGGTCCTAAGTATGAGCTCGATACCATTCTCGTGACGTAACCTCCTAATTATCGGGCCCACCTGCACTGTCTTTGTCCCAAAGACCTCGACAACCTATGCAGATGCACCCAATCTTGTCGGGTGTCCCAAACCCCGATTACACCACTCATACCAGATCAACAAAGGAGTGCTACAACATTACAACATTTGTTACAAAAATATAGATCGAGTGCGGAAGAATAATAATATAATTTTACAAAATATGAGCAAGTTACTTTTGAGTAGACTTAACTTAATTTTTCAAGATCTACAATTTTCACAATTGGAAGACGGCCTCTAAATATGACTTTTTGAAACCACTCAAAATTTTGAAATTTGAATTCAAAATTACTTTTAAAATCATGTAACAACTTGAAAAACTTTGTACATGACTTTTGTTCAGCTCAACAAGATCTACAAACTAGGTTTTGTTTTTTTTTGCAAATTTTGCTTAGAAAATAGGGTTTTTAAATCAAAAGGGGACAAAACCCTAGTTTTGGTATTTTCAAAATTACTCTAAATTTTTTGAACTAAACTTTGAAAACTCAAAATAATCAACTTTGAAAACTCTACAAATTTGCTTTAATTTACAAAAATATGAATAAAAGAAAAGTTATTTGGGTTTTGAGTCAAACTTAATTTGATTCAAATTTTTCTATCAAACCATCATCCAACAACACAACCAACTTTTAAACTTATTTTTGGTCTAAATTGGAAGATTTTCAACATATGTTCACCTAAATATGACTATTTTTGAAATTGCAGTATTACAACACTTTTCAAACATTTTGAAATTTACAATACTTTTACAAAATTTGAAACAAGTTTTACAAAAAAAAAATAAATGTAACAATTACACAAAAAAACTTTGTACATGACTTTTGTTCACTCAACAAGATCTACAAACTAGGTTTTGGAAGTTTTTTGCAAAATTTTGCTTAGATTTTGAAATAGGTTTTTAAATCAAAAGGCTTTAGCAAGAATCAAAACTCTTTTAGTTTTGAATCCTTTTTCAAATTTTATTTCAAGTAGTTTCTCACCTAAATCTTTTTGAGTTCCACTAAACTTTAAAAATCTAAGGCGGGAAAAATACCAACTTTGTTCTTTCAACATATTTGCATAAACCCTTTCTTGGATACAAAATTTGCTTTAATAACCAATCCGGGACTTTAACCCAAATTCTTTGCGCGGTTGTGCGTTTTTTGAATAAAAGAAAACTAAGGGGTGAAACAAATTGGAATGGGAATTTGGGCTCACACGTTTCAAGTCCTTAATCGACAAGCCGGAAATACTACAATCGAGACTCCATTCTCAATCAAAAATGGTCTCAACTTTATCACCATATCCCGGTATGGTTTCATCATATAGCATCCTTTCTCATCAATTGCCTCTTCGGGCTATCATAAGGGACTTGTCACATTTTGACTCAAAAGTCTAACTAATATAGCAGGGCTAAGCGTTCTAGCATTTTACCAAAAACGGCTATCAAGGTAGATATTGAAATAAACAAGGAATGGTAATGCATCAATTAGGTTATCACTCAACTCCTATCACCTAATGCAAAGCATAAGCAAAGGTGATATAAAGCTTTGTAAAAACACAAGGAAGGTTTAAATGAACCGGGGCTTGCCTTGATCGGTGAAGAAACTTGATTCGGACAACGGATCTCGATACTCGGAATTCGAATCAACAGAAAAGCCCTCTCAGGTGATTTGATCAACCAATTCACGATCCTCTTCGTTCACTATACGAAAGAATAATGTATGCTTAATATGATGCCATGCATATAAACATAGGGTGCAAGCGTGCATGGAAAGATAAACAACTCGAAAGTACAACTTTCCTTCACGATAAAGTTGCAACCCAACAAAACTAACTTGTTGAACTACTCTACGAGATATCATCACCATTGCCTACGGAGTTCTCAAGGACCATCTGACAGTGGTGTGGTTTAGGGTTCACAAAACAACCCAAAATCTACCCAAAACCCTAAATTAGAAAGCATAAAACAACTTGTTTTTCACATGAAATGATAGGGCATAAAATAAATAAATTTTTAACTTTCTCCAAACAGGCTCAAAAAATTTTGTACAGGTAGGTCATGTTCTAAAACAGTACCAAAATAAATTTCATGATTTTTAGATAAATAAATTAATTATTAAAAATCAAGGAAGATGCATTTTTCAATTAAAATTTGTATTTTTAAATCATGCCAAAACTATTCAAATTTCAAGTTTCAAATTTTTCATGGATAGACATACTCATGGGAAGGCTACACAAAAATTTTCAGAATTTTTAAAGCTATATTTGAATTTATATGAAATTTACAAAATCAGGGTACTATTCAAAATAAAGAAATTGGATAAAACATTTGAAAATTGAAAAAATGGTTTCTGGGGCGATTTTTCGGCCTGTTATTCTTATGCCGGACCGGCCCTTGAAGAAACAGTGTTGGGCGGCCCATCATGAACAAGACGGACCGGCCCTTGAAGAAACAATGTTGGGCCGGCCCAACATGAACGATCCGGCCGCATCGTTCACGTGCCAGCGCTGCGCACCGGCGGCGTGCGCAGGCGCGCCAGGCGGCGGCGGCGGCCGTGTTCCGTGCCGACGGTGCTCAAAATGGAAAACCAAGGATCGTGGCCACGGGCTCACCGGGAACCTAGGGCGGGCTTTGGTCGGGCGAGGCGGCCGAGAGGGTCGGCGACGGGAGCGGCGGCGGCGGCGGCGTTGAGTGGCGAGCCCGCGGCTGCCGGCTGGGACAACGGGCGGGTCGATCACAGGTACATCATCAAGATGAAGAGAAAACAAGAAGAAAAGTGAGCAAAGGCTCACCGGAGCAAGGTTGGCGACGGCGAAGCCAGGCGCCGCGGCGGCCGAGGAAGAAGGGGTCGCGGCGGCGACTCCGGGCGGCGAGGCAGGCGCGGCGGGGAAAGAGGTAGCTTAGGTAGTTGCGAAGAGGATGGGGTAGATGATTGAGTGGAAGGTGGCTCGACGGCGGCGGCGACGGCGGCGGAGGAGGACGGAGAGTCGGCGGCGGCGATTTTGGAAAAGGAGAAAACGACGGCGACCGTGGGCTATATATAGGCAAAGGAGGGACGGAAGGTAGCCGGAGAGGTCGCGAAGACGCCCAGGTGGTCGGCGCCGCGCGAAATCGCCGGAACCTGGACGGCGGGGGGCCTTGGCGGTGGCGCCGTTGGGGTTGGTCGGGTTACCGTTCATCTTCAACCCTAACTCTGAAAATTTCAAATTACTCC
Source organism: Hyparrhenia diplandra (assembly GCA_015847255.1). NCBI lineage: Eukaryota > Viridiplantae > Streptophyta > Magnoliopsida > Poales > Poaceae > Hyparrhenia > Hyparrhenia diplandra. Next base: position 190,838 of record JADLZK010012842.1, read on the forward strand.
CAAAATTTGAACTGAACTCAAAAATTTCCAAAAAGTAACCCCCCTTAATTTTTCAAGATCTACAACTTTCTCAATTGGACCATTTTCAAAATCTGCCTCTAAATATGATTTTTTGAAAAGCAGCTTCAAATTTTGAAATTTGAATTCAAAATTACTTTTAAAATCATGTAACAACTTGAAAAACTTTGTACATGACTTTTGTTCCTCTCAACAAGATCTACAAACTAGTTGTTGAAAGTTTTCTTAAATTTTGCATAGATTTTGAAATATAGAAAAGGGGATAATTAGGGTTTGAAAGAAATTCAAAATTACTTCAAAATTTTGAACTAAACTTTGAAAACTCAAAATACCAACTTTGTTCAGTTTTGAAAGCTCTACAAAAATGCTTTAATAACCATACCCAAATTCTTGAAAAATCTTGAATTAAAGAAAAGGGGACAAACTAGGGTTGAAGATTAGGGTTTCCGACAAGGGGGACACTTTCCGAATCTGGTTTCTCTCGCGTCTTTTCGACCGGCATTACAACCAAACATAAAATAAACTTATTTTAGTTCAATGCAACACATGGTGGGCTAATTATGCATGCTTTGCAATGATCATGATGACATGTCGGGTTTTAGTGTAATTAACACCGGGGGTGTTACATGTAGTGACTTGTTCTTGAAGGATCACTTGTATATTGCCATTTGCCTATATAAATACCAGGTGCATGAGGGCAAACGGAGACTCCTTTTTAACTCTTATCAACAAACCCGAGTCGTATCTATTCACTTTCATCTCCAAAACCTATTCGGGAATTGCTTTCCCGGTACATAAGGACTAATTTGACATAGCATTCTACACTATAGCCGAAGTGGTGTTGGATGTATTGCACGACAAGCTCAACACCTTATGATGAAATTTTTAGAAAAAACATGCACATGTATATTACGAAGAGTAGTCCTGACAACCAAAATTTGAGTTGTATTGTGCCTCTTGTTGTATGAGAGTAGTTGCTATGTCTTGTAGTATCGACCCTAGTAGTGGGGGGTTCTTGGGGAGGGCGCGGAACTAATCTCCACAAAGCCATTGAGAACACTTGATAAGTTGACCAATTGATGTGCTAAAGATAGAAGATGAGTAATCCTTTTTTCTTTATTTAATTTACGGTCGGTTCTCCTCCTCCTTTTTCTTCTTCCAATCCTCCAATTCACTAAGAGATAGTTTGGCAATAGTTAACTCTTCCTCAAACAGAACCTTTTAGTTTCCCCCCATAAGTTTCTTTTTCTTGGCCTTCATTGCCTCCTTTTGCTATTGTGAGATAATCTTCACACCAAGTCCTGTCAATACTTTGCCAAGCCCACTTTCGACAGTTCTCAAAGAATTGCTTAGCTTTTCAAACTCTACAACATAGTTAATATCGTTCCTAGAAATAATAAAATAAATATATATGTAATACAGGAAGATAGAAAAACTGTTTGTCAAATTTTAACCGTGCCCACATACTAAAATCATGCTAGGATACCCAATTTTGGTCACGTAACATATTCAGACGGCTTACATCTCTTCAATACCGGAGCAAAAAACATTGCAAGAACTTAGGACTACCGGAGAAGAATTGCAATATTGGAGCAAAAACTTAGGACTATTGGAGCAAGAACTTTGCAATACTGAAACAAGAACTTTGCAATCTTTCGAGCAAAATCGTAAGCCGCCTCGGGACCCGAGAAGCGCACCACGGCGCGTGGACGCCAGACAAAGACGCCAAAGCACCCCGTCGGTCAAGATCGCCGACGCGTGGGCTCGGGCTCGTGGTCGTGTGGAGGGCGCGTGAGCGGCGCTAGAGGAGGAGGAGGCGGCGCGCAAGTGGTGGCATGACTTCATTGTGTTTGTGACTTGTGAAGTGTTTCGCGAATCGAAGTCGAACCGATGATGCGTTGGGCCGATGCTTGGTGTGGTGGTGGCTGATCGAGTACCGATGGTTCCGGGCGTTTTTGAGGGGGTTTGGGTGGGTTTCGGGGGAAATTTGAGGGGTTTTTGCGGGGTTGGGTGGGGAGGACGCGCCGACGAGGTGATGGTGCCAAGCGGCGGCAGCGGCGCAGAGGGTGTCTTGGCTTTGGTGGGTGGCCACGGCGTGGGGGAGACGTGGCGGGAGTCGCCCGTAGGGGGTCGCATGGTCGTGTCCCATGTACGGAGGTGGAATGGAAAGGATTCGTTGTCACGACGAGAAATCACGCCGCCCGCAGTAAAATAGTTGGCCACCGGATTGCATTCGTCGACCGGCCAAGCGGGCAAGAACGCGGACGATGGCAACATGTACTTCCCATCACAACTATGTGTGCCAATACATATCACACTAAACGCTAAATACTAGTAGACCCTAAACACTACTCCCTTTATTCTAAATAGAGTACCATTTTAGTTTTTTCATACATTATATTTTACTATCCTTCTTATTTTAAAAAGTTTCATAAATATATTTTATGACGACTTATCTATTATTAGAGATACTTTAATACCGATTTATCTATTTTATAGTTTACATAATATTTTTGAATAAGATGAAGCAGATCAAATAATATGTCCGAAAGTAAAAAAAAAAAGACAGTCTTTTTAGGACGGAGGGAGTATGTGTTTATACTAAAACCCTAAAAAATAGACCCCTAAACACTAAAACACTACACCTTAAACACTACACACTGATCTTACACCCTGAACACTATGTGCTTAATACTTCAACTCTAAATACTAAATCTTAAACTGTAAACACTAAACACTAAACACTAAACTCTAAAACTAAACACTAAAACTCTAAAAGTGGAGTGGGGTCCTCTTGTCATAGAGACAAGGAGTATACACGTGTTGCCACACTTGTGGTTTTGATTTTCCCAGGCGATGGCGTTGGGATAGTGGTGACTGCCTGACTGGTGACGCAGCGGTGTTCACGAACAATCCGAGACGTGTGAATTGTCATCGGTGCACTCAACCGCACTCAACCCTGGTTCAGGTGAGCACGCTCGTCGTGCACTCAACTCTGGTCCACGTGAGCACGCTCATCGTGCAGCGATCCCAGCGCCCGGTCGCTGCCATGGGAAAGTGAACCGGGATCTCGGCGGCCATCTTATCGACAATGGACGCCGCCGCGTCACGGAACGTGAGGGACATCCTCTCCATCGACGGCGGCGCGCTGGCGAGCAAGAGTTCCACGAGCCTGTGCTCTTCGCTGTCCGTGCCTTTGAGCCCGTCGATGCTCATCTCGCGAAGGCCGTCGAGACGAACCCTTGGCTGTTCATCGGCGCCGACGACGCCAGTTCTCTTCCACTGCTGCTTTCCTCGCGGCGCCGCTGCCTCCTGTTCGCCCTCCTGAGATGAGATCAACAGGGTTCAAATGCATGTATGCGCTCTTCCCGTAACCAAAGCTGAAGATATCGCAACTTACTAGAGATAATTTGGCAAAAAGGAGGAAGGTGAGAGATCCTTCCTGTTTATTCTGTAGTGAAGATGAGACAGTGCACCATTTATTTTTTGATTGTGCTGTGGCTACTCAGATGTGGCAAATTTTATCCAGAGTTCTCAATGTACAAGTTGGTAGTTCTTTAGACTGCATTGGTAAATTTGGTTAAGTAATAAGCGAAATGGTGTGCTGAATATGATTACCTCTGCAGCTCTTTGGACTTTATGGAAATTGAGAAATGATTTTTGTTTCCAGAACTCAGGTTGGAGGAGTATGGATATACTCCTTTTCAGGATAGCGAAAAGGGCTCAAAATTGGGTGATCCTATGCCCGGAGGAGAAGAGGCAAACCTTGCTGGAGAAAGTTGGAATGATCAAGACCGAAGCCATTCAGGTGGCGTGGCTAACATAGAAGCAATGATGAGGAGCTGGGCGGCAAAACAAGAAGAAGATGCAGTGATGGTCTAGAAGACAGAAGAAATTTCATCAAGTTAGAAAAACAACAAGTGCTAGGTCTCAAAAACTGTCAAGTTCTTTGGGTTTTGTTCGCTGTTCCAAGTTATCTAGTCTGTGGGCGTAGGCTTAATAGTGGTAGCTGTTGTTAGTTCCTTCTTATATCGCTTTGGAGAAACCCAGCTGCAGCAGCGCGAGGCTCAGCTCGGCCAGCCTGCCGAACGCCAGGTCCACCTCGGGCTCGGGGAGCGCAAGCGTGGTGCGCGGCGCGGTCACGTCCAGCGACTCGGCGGCGCGCGTGCAGGAGGGAGGCGCAGGAAGCTCAGCCCCTGCAGCGACGCGACGCGCACGGACCCGACCGCGCGCGCCATCGCCCGGCCGTACCACTCGTCGACGAGGCAGATGTGGTGGTTGACCTCGACGGAGATGGCGGGGATGCCGGCCGTCGGGGACCGGGCGAGCGCCGCGGTGGCGAGGGCGCAGAAGCGCGCAGAAGCACGCTGGCGAGGGCTCCGCACGCAGTCCCGGACCGACAGGTTCAGGGCGGCGACGTGCGCCCAGGCTCGCCGCCATCGCCGCGACAGCTGGGCCGTGAGCGCGGCTTGCGGGGTGGGCAACAAGGAGAGGATGCGCCCGATCAGTTCGTCTGGAAGGCCGCTGAGGCGATCGGGTTCAGCGGTCCCATCCGGCGCCTTGCGCTTTTCACGGTCATCAGCACAAGGTTAGCAAAGGCTTGAATTGCAGCAGATACCAAGGTAATTAACTTCGACTTGTGCTTTCTTTCCTAACGTAGAGAGGAGGAGATACAAATAAAATTACACCTATCTTCGTGCTGGATTCAACATGAGTCCGAAGCGTTATTTCATTATGTTATATATATTTTTTTGAGGAAAATTATGTTATATAATAAAATGGAAGTTTCACAGTTCCTATAAAGAAGGGAATATTTGATATTTGCATTTTATTACACTACTACAATAAAGGCAACGATCCAAGCATTTTGCATTGAGCTTATTACTCAACATAACAAGTACTCCAAGAGAGGAACACACACTGATTGATGATGTCAGGACGTCCACACTGAGAACCGTAGATTAGGACCACCAGGCAGTTGCATATGCAGGTAAGTGCGGTGAACACAAAATGCCTGCTCGAAAATTACGTGATTCCAGACCCGGTTCAGTCACGCTAAGCAATGAGGTACGAGGACGACGAGGTGAAAATTTCCAGTTTCTGAACTTTTTCGTCGCCACCGGCACAGCACAGCCAGCGGCACAGCTTAGGAATGCAACTTATCTTTTTGCAAAGTCACTTCGATGCGACATCACGAGTCGGACACTAAACTGTAACTGTTCAGTAACCAGAAGCAGTTATCACACACACAAAGAGCATAAAAAGGTTCATGGCGTCTGGACCTTTCAATCAGCGGCGCAACATGTTTGCCGTCCAATTCCACAACTGGCTTGCCAAACATACACAAGCAACTGCCATTTTATTTTTATAGATGCAGAGATATACAGACAATTAGAAACATCTGAAACCTGCATGGCCATGGCCATGAGGGTAAGGAACATCGATAAGCCTTTATCAACGACTTCAATGCATTGGACGCCAAGTGAGAAATGACAGCCCACGAATACAGCAATTGAGGCTAGGACACATCCTGAATAGTCTTATTGCCCAAAGCAAGAAAAAGGGCTGACCACAACATCAGTATACAGTGTATATACAACCATGGTCACTAACTGTCATACATTGGATAGAGAAACATAGTTGAACGGTTGGAACATCACTGCAGAAGTATGCCGCAATCAATAAGCAAATTACGGAAGAGATGGACGATGACTGGCTACAAGAATCCATATTAAGCTTCTCTCTTCAGTCTCAGGGACAGACAGGATCCGGGACACTCTGGACATAACCGAAGAGCAGAAAAAAGAAGGGTGTAAATAGCTGAACTGTGAAATTAGCAGTGAGCTGTTTCATCTCTAAAATAATGGGATGGAATATAGTGAAAACATGTGTGGAAGAATTTACTAATAGACGCAAATCATCACAGCTTAAACCAAGTACAAAGCATTAGCCCAGTTCTAGCCTACTACAGAGTTTACCTGTTATAGGGCATCTATTGTTTTCAGATATGTGAAGAGTAATGACATTAATTATTAGCCATAGTTTTTTTTATTCCTTCATGTTAAGCTATAGATATCATTTTATCATCAGAGAAGAAATATCTGATTACAGCAATACAGGTAGAGATCTTACAGCTATGTCAGGGGTGGAGTGTGGAGAAGTTGTTTATTCAAATCGTCTCCTTTTTGTGACCTCTGTATCTCCCTCAGCTGCCCTCTTGACCTTCCCTTCTTTTTCTTCTTCTTGAAATGTCAGATACTATGTATTGGTGTTCACATCCTGAATGCCAACCCCTCTTAGTTCCAGACCGTCCTTATGCACAAGTGTGCAAGTTTTTCCAAAGAAGGTCATTCTATATCCAGCCCTGTCCAGCGAAGGCCCTGACATCAGATTATCATGTACACTTGCACTGCATAGGACATCACTAAGCACCAGTTTTCCTGCTGTAAACTTTCCTCTGTGGCTTGACCAGATGGTTCCTTTTGCTGTTTGAAAAGGTCGCTTGTCAGACCTAAGATTTGTTAACAGCGAGCCATCAGGTACTAAGTGTTGTGCACATCCTGTGTCGATGAACCATATCTGCATGCAAAAATAAGAGCCAAGTTAATCATCTATCTAATTTCAAACAAGCAAGAGAAGTAGCCCATCATTATATTAAGGTGAAGATCATCTAAACAATAGTTAACCAGCATATGAAAGCTGAGACAACTAAAGAGAGATCACCTTCTTTGCTTGTTGTTCATCATTCCCTTCATTTGTATCATTCTCGGGATTTCAACTAATTTGTCAACTTCTGGTGACCATTTCAAAGTTCTGAAAACATATTCATTCTCTTTATTGTTGAGATATCCCTCTCCAACAATTTGTGCCTGTGTCACATCATAGATATTGAACTGACCATTTCCACAACATATTATCAAACCTTGCTGGGCCAACTGTCCAACAGATACCACATTGAAATTCATCGAAGGAATAAGACCAACTGGATTTAGGCTAAAATTTTTGAGGTCGATTGATCCCATCCTCTCTGCGCTGAATTCTTTACCACCTGCTGAGTATAGAGACAGCCTGTCTTCCTTCCTAACATCCCGCAAGTTACGCATAATGCTTTCATCGTTGCAAATATGATGTGTTGCACCGGAGTCAAGAATAAATTTGAACTTCTTCCGTGAAGTGCACAGTACATATCCAAATGCCGTTTCGCAAAGCTGCACATTTAGGTACTGATATTTATGTAACAACATTCAGGTGTTGTTATTTATGATTCTCACTTCCATCAAAACATTTAGGTACTGAAATTTATGTAATAATACATTAGATTGCAAATTAAGGCTATGGCACTATAACTTATGGGTATACATTGTTTGATGTTCACCTGATTCTCAGAAAAGTCATCATCAATGTCAAAATCATTATCCAACCTTCTTTCATCCCATCTGCATTTTGTGTTCTTATCATCACATGATTCCTGATCTCCTTTAACCTGAATAAAAAAAGAAGAAGTGAGACTCATAAAATTTGATCAATTAAAGAAAAACATGTCAAAGTCCTTTTGTCTCTCTTATTTTTACCTTGAGAGCTAGCACAAGGTACTTGCTATTGACATTCCCGATTTCCATCTTCAAGGTCAAGGGGTTCTTGTTCTTGTTCCATATATTTACGGCCTCATTTTCAGCACGGGGAGGCTCATAATCCTCAGGCTGCAGACATGGACAATAACAGCGTTAGCTTCCACAGAGAATTCAAATAAAAATAGAATTTATTTCCTTATTTGTTGAGAGAAAAAGAAGATTATCGGCAGGGAAGCTTGCAAGAACAATATGCTAAAAATAAACAAATATACGAAAAGGTTCTACTTACGGTTACATCATTATTGTAAATCAGCTTCACCAGAATGGTTCTCTGAACATGAGTAAAACATAGTTTCAGACTTTCAGCACAACACAATCTTGCAAGCCTGTAACATATTGCAGATAAAAAATACCTCCTCTAAATTTGACTTGGCATCCACAATCTGCATGAGGGAAACAAGCGTTCTAATCATCTTACATCCGTACCTCCTGAAAAGTAACAGCCATGTCTGGATAAGATCATCATAGGTCACAAAGGTTACTTTGACACCTAAAAGGAACATTGGACAACAAAACAAGTGTTCCACAAGTGTTTGGCTTGATCAGGAGTGAAACAAGCATTCTAATCAAGGTAAGAAAGTACCTCATCTGATCAGGAGTTAATTTTGAATTGTTTGGCTTGAAAGCGGTGCTTCCCTTTTTGCTCCCAGTTCGGCTAATGATCATTGCAACGTCCTCAGCAATCAAGTTCAGGTATCTAAATGAGACTGTAGGAAAACATTGGCTTATAATAAGAAAGTATGTGACACTTGATCTCAATTATGTGACACTTGATATCAATTATGTGACACTTGATCTTAATCCAAACTAATATGCTACATGTTATTGCCCTCAAAATATTCTACAAGTTAGCAAGAGTCCACAGGATGAAACTTAAAAGCATACTCCGCAATCATCGGAGCTTCCTCCTTCTCGCAGATACAAAAGAGAAGAGTCTTGAGGTATTTCTTCTCTAGTGCATCACTAACAACTCTCTCCATCAAATCTAAGAGTCTGCCCAAAGCATGATTAACTGGCAGAAGTTTTTCATTCTTCATCTCTGCATCAAGAAATTTGAGGTAAAAATTTCACATCAGGTGTAAATTGTGAATATAGGCATTGGTTTTGAATTAATTGATAATTCTTACCTGGTGAAAGAATTGACTTTTCACTGAAGTATGTCTCATGAACTAGGCCCCTTATGTAGCTAATGTGACATATGGCAGTCAGGAGTAGACTCCATGTCTGTTTGATAAAAAAACAGCATAATGTCCAAAAAAAACAATTAGAAACTGCAGAAGAAGCTTTCATGATCCCAAAAACTATGGCGGATTACTGTGATCAATAATTGCATACTACAATTTTTTCAAAGAAATAATTGCATCCTAGTATGCTACAGAGCCCCAAATGCAGAGCCTCGAGAATACAAGAAACCGTTGCTAGAGGTTGCTAGGAGCGTGGGATACCGAATTAGAACTTTCAAGAGACTGAAATCGCCGTGAACACCAAATTTCATCAGGAAGAATTAGCAGGTTCATTCTTGTTGGAAAAAGTGAAGAGTCCTATTAAGACTTTGGCAAGAATAAACGCAAGGGTTGCGGGCGGCCCGGAGAATGCAGTAATCAGATTGGGCAGTTTTTGTTGCGAAAATCGACGCGAAGAAGCATCCATGCTTGGAAGGTGTGCCATGTAACCCGTCCTCGGAATGAAGGCGAGCAGCTGAAAGGGGCGAACTCACCAGAGCTTGAGGAGGAGGCGGAAGGGGTGTGGGCAGCTCCGGGCTCAGTGGGATGGCCTCGACCCTCCACTGCATCATCGCGTTCTCGTCGCCGTTCCTGTCATCGGCGGTGACCAAGTCGTTCCAGTAGCGGTTCTTGCCGTTGGCGCGGAGGCAGCGCTGCTCGTCGTTGTGCAAGCGGACGTAGTTCTGGCCGGCCTCCACCCTATGCGGCGTCCACACGAAGGAGGGCTCCAGGTACTCCGTCCGAGGTGTAGTCGCGCTGGAGGACGCGGACGCCGCGGTGGCCGCGCGGCGCGTCCAGGTTCGTGACGGAGAGGTACCGGCCGTAGGCGGCGCCCTGGAGGAGGAAGAAGGCGTCCCCTCCGCCTCCTTGGACGGGACAGTGCTCCACCTTCCACACCGCGTTCACGGACGGCGCGGCGCCGAGCCGAGCCGAGCCGACGCAGGGGAGACCCCGCGCGCGTCCTCGTCGGCGTGCACGTGCTTGTCCCGCGCGCGGCTCCGCAGCCGCACGAAGCCCCCGTTCGGGAAGAGGTCCATCGTCTCGTCGGTCGCGTCGGCCTCCGGATGCGCGGAGACGGAGACGGCGACGGGACACGACCGGGAAGGGGAGGGGGAGAGCAGGAGAGCAGAGCAGGTGTTCGTTGAAATGAAATGGAACGGGACGGTTGCCAAGGCCGAGGTGGAGGCGGGGTATTTTGAGTCGAGACGAAGGCGAGAGGTCGGCAGTGGCGGAGCCATGAATTAAAACTTGGGTATTCCTATTTCTACATCAAGAAAAAAAATTTGAATTCATAGGCTTAAAATATAGCCAATAGCACTAAAAAAAATCAAATTCATAGTCTTGAAACTAATATTTGCTTTCTAAATTCTAGACTTCTAACTGAAAGGCAAGTTTTTACCTTTTTTGGGTTGGTATACACGAGAATACTGCAAATTGTAGCATTATATATTTATATATACAAGTATATACACATATATACATGAAAGTGTATCAAAATAGTTGGGTATTCCCGGGAAAACTGGGGAATACCCCTAGATCCGCCCATGGAGGTCGGTTGCGTCTCCTTTGGCTGACGTGTGGGGCCATTGGTGGGAGGCGGCCAGGCAGAGCGCTCCTCCCACCACCACCAGTTCCTTGGTTTAGCAAGCAGCGTGCTCGTCCTGTGCCAAGGGATTAAAATGTGTTGCAGCATTGTGCTGGTAGCATGTAATTCTGAAAAACAGCATCAGTCATTTGTATCCATGGGCCATGTTTTCAGCTGTAACAATGTTGTAATTTACCTGCCATCTATGATGTCTGCTTGCCTCAAATGGAACAGGATTTAGTTTTCCCTGAATGAGTATTGGTTGTCCTTCGTCGTACAGGGTTCCCACCATTCCTTCTCTGTTCATGATTCAAGTCAAAGTGTCAAACTATACTCTTATTTAGCCCCCAACACAAACCAGCCAGACAATTTGTTCCAACATTGGTGTGATTTTAATTTTGCACGGTTTTAGCCTACAGTAGATGCCATATGTTCGCTGTTTTTTGCCGAGAGAAACCATCAGCACACAAGTGTTCTTGGTTTATGCTTTGCTTCCTATGAGAGTAAAGCAGTCTTCACACCTGCAGCTCGACCTGAAATTTGGTTTAAAGGGGTCACCACTACTTTCAGATATCCCTCTTAGTAGAGCATTGTTTATCTGCAAAGAAGGTGAAACATATAGTGGTCTAAATAGTGTAAAAGGGAGCCACAAAAAAGCAAGGTAAAATGTGCAAATAACCATTGTCATGATAGTAATAGAAAAATGTCCCTTGATCATAAAGAAAACTCAATTCAGATTCAAAGTTTCGGATACTCTCCTCGTTCCTACAAAATAAAATGGAACAATTTCAGTATTCCGTACCTCATATTCATATAAACAGGACTTGGAGTAGGAAGTGTGTTGCACGCTCATCTTCATCGTTGACGCTGAGCTGCAGCTGCACGCCAGACGCCGGACCCGGTTGCACATGACGCGATCTCGACCCGCCGCTTGCCGCGACCGCCCTTTGCTCGCCGAAGCTGCCCGCCGGTTGCACGCAACGCCATGACCCACCCGCAGCTGCTTGCCGGCCGGCCCCTGGAGCAGAAGCGCCGCCAGTCTCCAACCGATCCAGGCAGATTGGGCAGAGCGGCCGCCGCCAAGTTGGAGTGAAGCCGTCGCCGGCCATCTTCGTGGAAAAAGGCGCCACGGCCACCACAGAATTGGAGGAGCCCTATCGCATGAAGGCTTTGAAGAGCCGTAGTTGCCACCAGACGCAGACGCCGGGATTGATCCTCCTTGGAAAGAACATCGGCCGGGGTACACCCCGAGCGCCTCCAATCCTGGACCGTAACTCTCCATCGAACCATGCCGCCGGGAGATCGAGCTCGATCCGCACTCCATCATGCCACAACACCGACATCACTGCTGTATCCTCGCCAAAAGGCCAAAAAGCTTACCACCTGCGGAAGCTTACCACCTGCGGAAGATGGCGAAGAAACTCGGACAGTAACTAGCAGGAAACAGTGGAAGGTTGCTTCAAAATAGGTGCAATTCCACGTGTCACATAAAGGAATAGGGTCTCTCAGATGAAGGACGGACCGGGTCTCTTAAAATTTGCCTTCGATTCGTGGCGGGGAGGGGGGGGTCGTATATTTGCAACAGAGTGGAAAAGAAGCACACAGGTGGCTACCGGATGCCACATCGACATCGTCCCTGAGCTAATTTAGACCGAATTCACACAATAAATCAAGTTTAGTGTTGCGCTTCTGTGTTTTCAAAGTAACGGGACCTATTTGAGATCTTGGTACAAGTTTGGAGACCGCTGAAATGTATTAAAAAAATAACATGTAAAAATAGAAATACGAGTAGTTTCCTTTGATGATAAAATAATTATAACAAAAAAAAAAATAACATTGTAGGGTGGTGTGAGAGTGCTGCGGCTGCTGCCATATTGGTTTTACAATGCTTGAAAAGATATATGACAAATGTACATTTAGTACATACGTACATGATCTTGCTTCCACGGTTGTCGATCAGGCGCTGGGATACGCCCAGTCGACCCGCAAGCTACGGCCGCCGAAGCTGTAGCAGTTGAGCTCCTCGACAGCCTCCTCCGCGTCCTCTCGGCGCTCGAACACGACGCACGCGAGCCCCTTGCACTTGCCGGGGCCTTCCATGGCGACGTGCCACATCCGCAGGGGCCCGAACGCGGCGAAGAGCCCAGCCAGGTCGGCCGGCCGGCAGCTCCCCGGCAGGTTACTCGCACGCACGAAGCGCCGCAGGAACCAGCGGTGCTCGGAGAGGGCGCCCCTGCCTTCGCTCCAGGCGGCGACCCTCGCCCGGCAGGGCACGTACGACGACGCGAGGTAGTTGTAGGGGCACGTCAGCTCCGTGTGCGCCGCGACGGCGGCCTCCTCCTCTTCCTCCTCTTCCCCGCAGATGCAGCAGCGCTCGGCGTTCGGGTCCTTCCACAAGTTGATGGCAGGGCTCGCGTCCGGATCCATCGTTGCCCCGCCCCTAACCAACGTGAAATGCATGCCCGCGAGCCCTGTGGTCGCGGAGCTTATCTCATAGTCTTACATTACGTCGCACTTAGAAGTTTTAAATTTTTTTTGAAACTTTACACACCAATAAGTACTAAACTAGATGTGCATTGTCCCAAAATTTGAGATTCAAACAACTTTTGTATAAATTCATATAAAAAAACAAATTTCACCCTTCCTTTCATTTTGTCCTCTAGTGGCTTAAATTTGTTTTTTATATGAATTTTTGCAAAAATTGTTTGAATCTCAAATTTTGGGACAATGCACATCTAGTTTAGTACTTCTGTGTGTAAATTTTTAAAAAAATTAAAACTTCTAAGTGCGACACATGCAAGACTATTGAGATAAACTCTCCGCGACCGCAGCGGCTCGCGGAGTTGACCAACGCATGTAGTCTGCCAGAAAAGCATTGCCGTTGGCCCTAACGATCGCCGTGCTTTATCTCAAATAATCTTGCATGTCGTACTTAGAAGTGTTAATTTTTTTTTGAAACTTTACACATCAATAGTACTAAACTAGATGTGCATTGTCCCAAAATTAGAGATTCAAACAACTTTTGTAAAAATTCATATGAAAAACAAATTTCACCCATCCTTCCATTTTGTCCTCTAGTGGCTGAAATTTGTTTTTTCATATGAATTTTACAAAAGTTGTTTGAATCTCAAATTTTAGGACAATGTACATCTAGTTTAGTACTATTGGTGTGTAAAGTTTCAAAAAATTTTAACACTTGTAAATACGACATGCAAGACTATTAGATAAGCTCCGCGGCCGCTAGGGCGTACGGAAATTTCGCTCTGAGTGTAGTGCAATCCGTGGCACAGACTCATTTCCTGGCTATACAAGGAAAACCGGGCCAGGCCAATCTGATCTCAAGTACAACATCAACAATATACTAGTCCATGTCGATCTGAGACTCTGCATGATCGACGGAGACCTGAATTACTGCTCCAACATCACGTCGCGCACAGAACCAGTATGATCAAGATGGATCATGTGAAAATTGACATGAATGCCTTCACATCGCCCTTCACCTTCAACGCCGCGCTCAGCCATCGCTCTTCACCTTCAACGCCGCGCTCAGCCATCGCTCTTCTCATCCGCTCAGCCTCATTCCACTGGCCACTGCCCAGTGCCGCCCAGAACAGGTTGGACAGCATGACACCATTGTCTTGCCATACCTTTCTTGCAACCCCGTCGTTCAGGTGCTCCGATGAGCACGCGCTGAGCAGAGCATCATGGGGCCAGCGTGGAGCTGAGCTGGCCTGCAAATGTCACCTCGCCGGCGCAGACACCGTTGGATTTCATTTCATGCTATCATACATCGCCAGTGCAACAGTGCTTCATTTGCCCATCGAACCCGAACAGCATTGAGATGAGATCCTTATCAGAAATAATGCCAATGAACACATTGCTTGCGCCCTCCGCGTCCCCGCACTAGGCATACATGTCCATCAAGCTGTTGGCAACATACCGGTAGGATGCAAACCCACTTTGGAACGCCCATCCTTCCACTTGCCAGAGATCGATGCCACCGTAGCACAAGCATGCATGCAGCCATGCACCACAGCACTAAATGTGAAATCATTCGGGTGGACGTGTTCATGCTGTGCCAACATCGTGATAAAAAGGGCTTTATCAGGCCAGCCGTTCCTTGCAAGAGTCCTCCTATCATGCAGTCCATGAGATCACATTCGTTTCACCACGTATGCTTAGAACGAGAGAAGGCTTGTTCTACACAGCCAATTAGGCTTCATGTGAGCATCGATCAGTGAATTTCATGACACGGTGGTACTGACCTACAATCTTGTGAAGTGCAACGCGGGTAGACGGTTCAGGTAGCTCTGTGCAGCATCAACAAGAATGCAGAGCGTTGCATCGTCACACAGGTCAGTCCTGACATCTGCATCTCATTGCACTGGTTGGCCGGTGCCACCGCGTGAATACTGAATAGCCAGCCAAGTAACAAGTGTGTTCCAGGTGACATTACTCCTTGTGGGCAATTTTCATCGAACAGCTCATGCGCAACTTGGTGTACATCGCTACGAGCGCTTTGCACACAGGGAGCAGCGCCCGCATGCCGAGGCAGAGGGGCGGCCGTGGAGCTACGCACCAGCTGCGTGGCACCGGACCCCCACACCCACGGCTAGCTTCGCGGTGAGCAAGAACATGTTAGGCGCAGGCGTGCGGTGGCGGTGAGCAAGAACGCGTTAGGCGCAAGCGTGCAGGTGAAGAGCGCGATCGCTGGCCGGCGTGCCTAGGCGGCCACAGGTAGGTGCGTCAAACACAGCGCGCAGCGAAGGGAGGCGATCCCAGAGGTGGCGGCTGCAGTACCGGCCACCGCCGCCAGCGCTGCCGAGCCATAGCTACAGTAATTTTGTATCTCAACCAGTCAACCTGGCACCAACAGCAGCCCAAATGACTGCACGACCCAAACTATACAACAACAGAGGAAGTCAACACAGACATACCGGATCAGGTTCGCAATATACGCGATGCTTTTACAGCAAGACTCGACGAGACAAATGGCTTCACAGGTAGTAGTGCTGTACAACCACAGGAACTCCTCAATGGGGGCGTTTCTACGTTTCCACACATTCACAGAATAGCGATTCAGGTACTGGCCACGTTCGGACCGTCGTCAGGACTCTGGTTACCAGAAAGCAGCTGTTTACTCCGTCCATCCATAGCTATAGCCTCGTGTACTCTATTCAGGAGATTGGGATGACCCGTGATTTTGGCTTTCCGTTGCGCCTCGGATCACAGTCTTGCTCAGTCGCAGGAAGCGCCCAGCCCCAAGCCGATCGCCGGTCACGTCCATTGGAGCTACGGTTACACCAACAGGTGGAGAACTCAAGGTCAGAGAATAACTCGAGGTCAGAGAAGGCGGACAGTGCAACAAAAGATCTTGATGGATCAATATAATTGCAGAGGATCATCTTGACAAACCATGCATAGCAAAGGAAAGCCACATTCAGAACTACAGAAGCCGAAGCCTAGTTTCAGGATTTTAGAATCCAAACGTAATTTCAATTATTAGACTATGCTGCAATTTTTGTTGCTACATAAACAGCATAAGTAAGCACCTAGCAAATCAGTAAAGGAAGTAAAACTACACGGATGCACATAACTTGTCTGGTATATACAGGCGTCACGGGGTAAGATCTCGTCCTAACCATATCTGGAATCATGAATCATGGAAACTGTTTATATTCTCTAATGCATTCAAGGCTTACTTTTTCCTCCAATATCGCATTTTGTTCCATGTTGAAACCAAACACACAAATCTTTCATTTGTAGCTTCAGTACAAAATAATATGTGGACTTTGCTTGTACATTGGACGCAATCTCAAGGCAAGTCAGCTGCTAAACCCACCAGGCACTGAAGCAATATAAATCGGCCGAATAGGGAGCCCAGAAGCAAAGGTGGTTCAAGACATGAAAGGACGAGAAAGCCCCGTGAATCCGTGATGGTGATGACCGGTGTCAGGAATATGCTAAGCATCAAGAGGGGTACAATTGTAACTTAGCATTCCTACATGTTTGTAAGCTATAAATAGGAGGGTTTAGTCCTCCATGTTGTTAGTTGGTGAATGAAATTTAGCCTCGGTCCACCTCTCCTCCTTCTCCTTTTTCTTTTTTCAATACTCCAATTCACTGGCATTTAGTTTGGCGTTGACTCTTCCTCAACAGCAGTCGTTTTCTTTTCCTCCATAATTTTCTCTGGTCTTTATTGCCTCTTTTTGTTCTAAAGACATAATCTTAACTCCAAATCCTGTCAATACTTTTCGACGCCCACTTCCGACGGTGCTCAAAAAATTGCTTAGCTTCTCAATTTATACTGCAAAGTTAATGTCATCCCTGCCAATATAAAATAAACATGAAAACTATATGTATGTACATTGTAAATGTAGTACGGGAAGGTAGAAAACTGTATGTCAAATTTTAACCGTGCCCACATACTAATCATGCTAGCATACTGGAGCAAGAACTTAGAGCAATACTGGAGCAAAACTACCGCAACATAGCTGGTGTCAGCTTTGCGACTCCACATGTCCTGGCCAGGGACGGCCATCCTCGGAGCGGTGATGAGCCGTATGGGCATCGGCGACGCAGGCTTGTAGGCCACCGCATGCCTGTGGCTCCAGGGGATGGCATCCATGGCGATAGCGCGATCCACAGCCTGCCGAAACTTCTCGTCCGCCTCTGCGGTGGCGGCGCCGTCGATAGCCTGCCGAGTCTTCTCCTCCACCTCCGCGGCGGCGGCGCCGTCCACGGCGTGAAGGTTCTTGTCCTCCGCCTCTGCAGCGGTGGCACCGTCGTGGGTCTTGTCCTTCCCCAGGTCGTGCACCTCCTGGCCGCGGGGGACCTTGACCTCCTCCAGGGCGTGGGGGATCTTGTCCTTCCCCAGGTCGTGCACCTCCTGGCCGCGGGGGACCTTGACCACCTCCAGGGCGTGGGGATCTTGCCCTTCTCCAGGCCGCGGGGGCCGGAGGACGTTGAGGCGGACGGACACTTAGATGGAATAGGCCCGCTAATATGCCCAAAGTACCCGCAGCAATATGATGCAAAGTTATTCCTTCCAGAACGAAAGGATTAAAACCTTCTGCACCCCAAGCAGGATTTACAGCTTGTACTTTTCCAGTTAGTCCGTAAGGATCAAACACCCATATCTCAGGGCCATATAAACCTGTTACATGAAATGCACCAAAGCCAAAACAAGCCACCCCTGCAAGAAATAAATGAATTCCAAAGATCTTAGGCAAATCCAAGAAAGGTTTTCCCGTCTGCTCATCACAGAATATTTCTAGGTCCAATATACCCTTCATTGGTGCGCAATCCAATTGTATACCACCATTGATAAACCCCAGAATAAGCGATATTCACTGGAGCGACAACACCTCCTCGAGTAAAGGCTTCCACGGCAGGTTGCCCATAATGAGGATCCAAAAACCAGGACCTGAGCGGGGACGATGTCCCCACCCGTATTTCTTTAAGAAGAAGATCTTCCCACCGGATCACGAAAAACCCCGAACCCCGGCCCCCGCCACGACATCGGAGCCCCACGGACCCGTGAGAAGGGTCGGGCTTCACACCATGCTTTGGCACACGGGGACCGGCGAGGGATTTTTTTGTGGGAAATCATGCGTTCGAGAGGACTCGAACCCATGACCGGTGGCTTCCCAACCAAGGGAGAGCTCACCAATGCTCAGTTCCCCATAATGAGGATCCCAAAAGGCTTCTTACGTGTAAAGGATCCTTTATCCATGATTCAAAATTTTCTTGCCAAGCTACATGAAACATATTTCTAGACGTCTATAGAAAGATTATTGCTAAGCGCCCAAAGTGAGAAGCAAAAATGTTCTGATAGAGACGTTTCTCAGTAATATCATCATTGTAACACCCCAGGTGTTACTTACCAGTTAAGTCTTGGATTGGACAAAATTAGGTTTATTTTATGTTTTTGATTCTAAGTGTGTGGAATGATGGTTGGATAGTGTAGTTTGGGAATCTGAAATTTGAATCAAATTCAAGTTTGAATTGAACTCCAAAACCCTAATTCCCATTCTTTCTTTTTACCCCTTTTTTTTTTATTTAAAATTTGTAAGGAATTTGGGTATGGTTATTAAAGCAAATTTGTAGAGTTTTCAAAGTTGCACAAAGTTGGTGTTTTGAGTTTTCAAAGTTTAGTTCAAAAATTTAGAGTAATTTTGAAAATACCAAAATTAGGGTTTTGTCCCCTTTTGATTTAAAACCATAATTCAAAATTTATGCAAAATTTACAAAAACTTCCAAAAGCTAGTTTGTAGATCTCGTTGAGATGAACAAAAGTCATGTACAAAGTTTTTCAAGTTGTTACATGATTTTAAAAGTAATTTTGAATTCAAATTTCAAATTTTGGAACTGTTTTTCAAAAAGTCAAACTTAGAGGCTGAATTTGAAAATGGTCCAATTATGAAATTTGTAGATCTTGAAAAATTAAGGGGGTTACTTTTTGAATTTTTCGAGTTCAGTTCAAATTTGGGGAGAATTTGATGAATTTCGTAAAAGGTTAAGTTTGATGCTACAAGAAAGCGAGGGGGATTTCCTGTTTCCCTCCATGCCGGGCTGCCGGCGGCGTCCGCCGTGGCCGTTCTCGCTGGTTCCGGCGAGAGCGCGCGTCGGGGGCAGCTGGCCAGGTTCGCGAACCCTTCCTCCACCTGTCCATGCCCTCCATTCCTTATATCACTCGGCCATCGTCGTCGTTTCCTCGTTTTTCCGAAAACCTAGCCGCCGCCGACGACCTTTTCCGCCGCCGTGATACGCCGCCAGTGCTCCACCGCTCGCCGTTTCACTTCAACATCACCTCCGCAACCTCCTTACGCTTCTTCCGACCCCGGCCGCAACCCCCTTTCTCCCTTCCCAGCCCAGCAGACGAGCCTTTCTTCCTCGACGCCGTCGTCTTCGCGCCACCGTGAGCGCGCCGTCGAACATCCTTCACTGAGCTTCTTGGCTAACCGCCTTGCCATTTTGAAACGTCTTGATGATGTGGTTGTGATCGACCTCCCCCGTTTACCCGCTTGAAGCTTGTAGCCCGTCGGAACGCCGTCCGCCGTGCGCCGTGCCGATCCGCCGCCCGCCATCACCGTCGCCGAACCCCTCCGGCCACCCTCCGTCCAATCCATCAGGCGCGACCGTGTCTCTCGTGAGCCACTTTGCCCCTCCTTGCCCTTCTTCTTTTCCCTTTACGGCACCACCGCCGCCGGAACGCCGGTGCCGCCGCGCACGGCCACCGCCGGTGACCATGCCGGTGGCCACGGCCACGAGTGGCAAGGCCACGAGAATGTGCCGGACATCGTAGCGTATGGGTAGGCCCCAAGAGAAATAGTGTTGGGCCGATTAAATCTTGGGCCAAAAATAAAAATAAATTCGCCCATGGTAAATGCGAACCGGGCCTCTTGAACAGTATGGGCCGCACAGTGCTGGGCTAGTTTCGGTCCGTGTGTCTTTTTCTTTTATGCAAGGTTTTATTCAGTTTTTAATTATTTGAATAGTACTGTTTTTGTAAATTTCATATAAAATCAAGTTTAGCTTTAAAAATTTTGAAAATTTTTGTAGAAGTTTCTTATGAGTATATGAATCCATGAAAAATTTGAAACTTAGGTTTTGAGTAGTTTTTGCATGATTTAAAAATACAAATTTTAATTGAAAAATGCATCTTCCTTGATTTTTAATAATTATTTTATTTATCCAAAAATCATGAAAATTATTTTGGTACTGTTTTATGATATGTTCTACTTGTATAAAAAGTTTGGAGTCGTTTTGAAAAGTTTAAATTATTTTCTATCTTAGACCCTATTATTTTATGTGGTTTATAAGTTGTTTTGAGTTAAATAATTTATGTTTTGTGTGACTTCGGGGGTTGTTTGTGAATCTTAGATTGTATCATAATAAGATGGTCCTTGAGAACTCCTTAGGCAATGGTGATGATATCTTTGAGTAGTTCAACAAGTTGGTTTTGTTGGGTTGCAACTTTATCGTGAAATAGAGTTATTTTCCGATGTTTATCATTTCATGCATCATCAAGCATCATGCTTACCATTCCATTATGTTGAGCATACGTTATTAATTTACGTGTAGTGAACGAGAGTGATGTGGTTTGCGAAGATCGAGCTTTGGGAGAAGGTGTATCCACCAGAGGTGATGGTGTCAAGATTAACTTTGGTGATCCAGCTTTGGAATCTAACTTTTCCCTGCAACACAGGCAAGCCCCGGAGCATAAACCCTTCTCTGTTTATAAATGTTTTATTCACCTTAAGTCTAGTGCAATGTGCATTAAGTTAGTAGGAGTTGGTTGATACCGTTGCTGCATGATTACCTTGATCTACAGTTTTTCCAAAGTTTATCCCACTAGTATGAGTAGGTCGATATCTTATGCTTAGTAATGCCTAGATTTCGGTAGAAGTCGAGTGATGGTTTTATCATTCGCGAGATATAGGTTTTATCTTTGTTCCTCCTGGCTTTGGAAAAAAGAGAACACCCTGATGGTGGTTCATGAAAATACTTATGGTAGTGATGAATTTGAGATCAGACGGGACGTAGGTTGAAAGCCGGCGGGATACCTAGCTGTGCTTGTCCCGTGTTGGTCGTTTAAGGACCGTCCGTTGTTTGGATTGTTAAGTTCGGGACTTTTTGAACGCATGTTGCGCCCGAGGCCGTTTGGGTCAATGGCACGCGTCGATGGCGATCACCCCGTGTCGACGAAACTAACTGGCCACATGCCCCGGTAAGCCTGATCTCGGGGGTGTGCCAAATCGGGAACGGACAACCGCGCACTGGGAGTGGAGAGATGGCGGGAGTACATGTTACCCTCGTGGGTTAAAGTCCCGGATTGGAGGTGTACGGTGCTCTCGGGTGGCGATGGACCCAGTCCCGTTTTGGACGAACTGAGTGAGGGTTGATATATGCAAGTTTAAGTGCTACATATGTCGTGTGGTTAGGGATCCCCAGCTGGGTATAATCGGTTCATGAATCGCCGTTGCTTCTCGGTTATGGAGACCCGTTCTTCTGTCCTTTCATCGTAGTAATTGAAGAAACAAGATTACTCATGGTTTTGAAAGGGAAAAGAGATGCAGAGATAGTTGAGATGTGTTGCTTAAAAAGTGTTTGAGATAGAACAGGTGCAAATCTAGCTTTATTTATGCTCCAATAAAATTTAGGCTAAAAATATTGAAAGTAAGGATCCACTTGTAGTAAGCTTTTCTGCAAACTTCCCTTTTCTAGCTCTACTTCCCTTAAGCCAGCATATCCTTGGAGTCTTTTCTTTTTGTCGGGTAAGTCTTGCGGAGTACATTGTGTACTCAGGGTTTGTTAACCCTTGTTGCGTGTCTTTGACTCGTGATGTTAACCAAGGTTATGTCGGTGGGCTCGACATGATCCGGTTTCTTCTAGTTTCCCTCGGCTTCCGCAAATTAAGTTAAGTCTACTCAAAAGTAACTTGCTCATATTTTGAAAAATTATGTTATTATTCTTCCGCACTCGATCTATATTTTTGTAACAAATGTTGTAATGTTGTAGCTACTCCTTTGTTGATCCCGGTATGAGTGGTGTAATCGGGGTTTCCGATGACACCCGATAGGCTTCTTAAGTTATTGGGTGCATGCGCACGGTTTGTCGAGGTCTTTGGGACAAAGGCAAAGTGTGCAGTGGGCCCGATGAATTAGGAGGTTACATTACGAGAATGGTATCGAGCTCATACTTAGGACCAGCTACAATATTACTTTTGAAAACTTCAAAATAATTTTGTAATCTAAAAGTTTTTGAAAGTAACAACTTAAAAATAATATTCTTTCTTTCCTTATGCTTCTTTGGAAGCTTTCATGAAGATTTTTCCGACGAGTCAAGTAAAAGATTTCAAGAAGTTTCATGTCATCTTTTGAAGAACAATGGGGAGTCAACTTCACCGACAATGTTACGCTAAGTGCTTTTCAACATTTCGTTGGTGCGGTGAAGATAGGATATAAAGTAAAGCCCTATAACCTACTAACATTTAACATAATGAAGGTAGAGTACTCTTAACGTTGTGAAGACGTATAGGGCGAGCATGCATCATATCATCATATTATTTATATAATGTTGAGACTTCCTCCTTTTCTTTCGGACAACTATTCTTCTTTATAGTTGTTTGTCCTAAATTTCGTCCTATACCAAGTTTTTGGTTGATGGACTTCCATTTGATAATTTTTGCTTCATAAGTTCCAATCTTTGGGAGCTTGCACCTTGCCATGTCAACTCTATTTAAAAGCCTCGGACTACTCCTTGATTTCTCAACTCATACATGTGTCGTATTTTGACTTCTTCCATTATGACACATGCTCTTCTTTTCACTTTGACAAACAAGATGTGTTGGTTGAGAGTTGCAATAATTGTGTCTTATGATAGAACCATGACTGTGGATAGGGAAATAGCGTCGAAACACAGGGTCTCCTATGGACCGCGGCCATAAGGAAAATCTTTGCCGGGCGTTCGCTACGTCGGGGTCTATGGTCATGATTCACCATAATCCACAATTAATGAGCTTTCACCTTCTTTGCAAACTCTTTTTGAAATTCATATCCGTACTCCTCTTCTCTTATCGGTTTGCGGTCACCTTTTGTTTTTCGATTGCAATCTTGATATCAACTTTGTTGTTTGCAAAATTTCTTACAAGTCAATATATATTTGACACATTTCTTTTCCCATTACTTGTTCCACGGATTTGTCACCTTGAAATTCGAAATTAGATTTCTTTTAAGGGGGAAAGATCTTCATATCCGATCATTCATGATTATCTTGTTGCATCATTAGTAAGCATCATTGCATTGCATATGTTGTTTATAGCATTCGTGTAATGCATTTATGATGTTTCCCATGTTATCTAAAATGATGTCAATGTTGGTTGTTGTTTGTGTTTCACTTTGTTAAGTGCATTGTGTGCTTTGGTTGAACCCTAGTTCAACTAGGATGTTATGCGTAAATCTTTGCCACGGCTTATGTTGTACCGTGTGGAACCTGGCCAAGTCTCTGCTGGACCTCTTAGATGTTTCTTCAAGAGAGGAGCCTGATGCCATACAATTTCTCTTTGATCTTTAAAACTTCCTTGGCTTTGATCTTGAAATCACCTTCATATTGACTCCACACCTTGGAACTTCCTTTGGTTGCTATCTTTCCTTTGTAAATCCTTGGTCACCATTAATTTTTATCATATGAATTCTCTCCGTGGTTGTGGTTTTGGCCGTGGTATTATGATTAATTTCTAATCATGATCCTTTACAAAACTACACTAAGTATTCCCTTGCCATGAATTTCCTTGGTTCTTTACCTAAATTCTATCCGAGGACTCGTATATCGGATCAGTTGCTTTGTGAGTTTCTTCTGAAAGTTACAAGAAAGGTGACCCTTGAAGAGCAAGTCACTGACATCAACATTAACAGACTACAAGAAGTGGTAGATAAGGGACTCTGCTAAACGATCTCTGAAGGTAACATTGGTTAGCTGTCAAGCAACTTATGTCATCTTTGTAGAATCAAAAGGACGTGAAGGATCGGAAAGTTGTCCTGTTTCTGACAGAATCTTGTGTTACTGCTAATTACAATTCTTTGGGGATCTACCGAGCTATAATTATTTTAGGTACCGCTCATGACGGGATCACTGTGGCATTCTATTGCCGCCACGTGTCTTCGAGCGTCGTGATGCATCCCGGCCCCTCTCGCACTTTCGTTTCCGTGTTGCGGTCTCACCGTGCACGCACTTTCGTTTCATCCGGGTCATGTCTTCTTTACGCACCACACTCTCTTTCTTCCTTTCTTTGTGCGCCATATGCGCCGCCGCCCTCGCCATTGCACCGTCATCGGACCCCTCCATGGTCTCGGTCTACTCCTCGTCTCCACGTCGCAGAATCCTGTCACCCTATGCTTGAGCACGCAGGCGCACCATCACCGGTGGCCGCTCCACCCGTGAACCGCTTTTGACTCTCTCTCTCTCTCTCGGCTTCCTCTTCCTCGGTCTTGGCAAAGATCTCTATCTGCTCCTCTGCGATATAAGACGCAACTTTGGGTACCTTGCTTCGCCACTTCC
This sequence comes from Hyparrhenia diplandra, assembly GCA_015847255.1. Taxonomy (NCBI): domain Eukaryota; kingdom Viridiplantae; phylum Streptophyta; class Magnoliopsida; order Poales; family Poaceae; genus Hyparrhenia; species Hyparrhenia diplandra. The sequence continues at coordinate 215,356 of JADLZK010012842.1, forward strand.
ATCTCTCCAAAGCCCATCGCTAATCTCTTTTAAGAATCGCAGAGTCGATCTCCTTCTCCAAGGTGAAGTCAGTATAGTTCAAGGAGAAACGAGCGAGAGAAGAAGCGTGAAATCGGTCTTTGCAAGATCAAGCTCTTATTCGCAGATTCAGGTTGCCCGTCAAAGGTAGCTACGCGTCTTGTTGAAGAAGAACTCCAGTTTTCATCCTAGAAGGTCGAGTCTACATCCGGTTAGATTATGGCCTTAGGTTTCATTCTGTGTCTTCTTGACATGTTGTGCCTCCTTGATCCCATCTGTTTTTGGATTTTTTGGGGTCCTTTTGCACTTTGGTCGCTTATCTTCTTAATGTTTCTTCTTTGTCCTCGTCTATCTAAGTTTCTGGAGTAAGGCTTTGCTATGTAATAGATGTGTCCCTAATCCCAGAGAGTAATCTTTGTACCCTCTTTTGTATCTCCAATGGTTTTTTTTTGTAATTGTCTATCGTGTGGACAAGTTCTATCATCCTTAGTGCAGTTTTAAAGCTATGGAAATCTCTCGTCGCTTTCTTGAAAGTTTCGTTCGAATCTCGGGACGAGATTCGTTAAGGGGAAAATTTGTAACACCCGGTGTGTTACTTACCGGTTAAGTCTTGGATTGGACAAAATTAGGTTTATTTTATGTTTTTGATTCTAAGTGTGTGGAATGATGGTTGGATAGTGTAGTTTGGGAATCTGAAATTTGAATCAAATTCAAGTTTGAATTGAACTCCGAAAACCCTAATTCCCATTCTTTCTTTTACCCCCTTTTCTTTTATTTAAAATTTGTAAGGAATTTGGGTATGGTTATTAAAGCAAATTTGTAGAGTTTTCAAAGTTGCACAAAGTTGGTGTTTTGAGTTTTCAAAGTTTAGTTCAAAAATTTAGAGTAATTTTGAAAATACCAAAATTAGGTTTTGTCCCCTTTTGATTTAAAAACCATAATTCAAAATTTATGCAAAATTTACAAAAACTTCCAAAAGCTAGTTTGTAGATCTCGTTGAGATGAACAAAAGTCATGTACAAAGTTTTTCAAGTTGTTACATGATTTTAAAAGTAATTTTGAATTCAAATTTCAAATTTTGGAACTTTTTTTTTCAAAAAAAGTCAAACTTAGAGGCTGAATTTGAAAATGGTCCAATTATGAAATTTGTAGATCTTGAAAAATTAAGGGGGTTACTTTTTGGAATTTTTCGAGTTCAGTTCAAATTTGGGGAGAATTTGATGAATTTCGAGAAAAGGTTAAGTTTGGATGCTACAAGAAATGTGGATTTCCCCTGTTTTCCCTCCATGCCGGCCGCCGGCGGCGTCCGCCGTGGCCGTTCTCGCTGGTTCCGGCGAGAGCGCGTCGCGTCGAGGGGGCAGCTGGCCAGGGTTCGCGAACCCCTTCCTCCACCTGTCCATGCCCTCCATTCCTTATATCACTTTCGGCCATCGTCGTCTTTTCCTCGTTTTTCCGAAAACCCAGCCGCCGCCGACGACCTTTTCGCCGCCCGTGATACGCCGCCGATGCTCCACCGCTCGCCGTTTCACTTCAACATCACCTCCGCAACCTCCTTACGCTTCTTCCGACCCGGCCGCAACCCCTTTCTCCCTTCCCGGCCAGCGACGAGCCTTTCTTCCTCGACGCCGTCGTCTTCGCGCCACCGTGAGCCGCCGTCGAACATCCTTCACCGGTGAGCTTCTTGGCTAACCCGACTTGCCATTTTGAAACGTCTTGATGATGTGGTTGTGATCGACCTCCCGTTTACCCGGTTGAAGCTTGTAGCCGTCGGAACGCCGTGTTCGCCGCCGCCGTGCCGATCCGCCGCCCGCCATCACCGTCGCCGAACCCCCTCCGGCCACCCTCCGTCCAATCCATCGCGGCGCACCGTGTCTCCCGGTGAGCCACCGCCCCTCCTTGCCCTTCTTCTTTTCCCTTTACGGCACCACCGCCGCCGGAACGCCGGTGTCCGCCAAGACGCCACCGCCGGTGACCATGCCGGTGGCCACGCCACCCGCAGTGGCAAGGCCGCGAATGTGGTAGGACATTTGAGCGTATGGGCCGGCCAAGAGAAATAGTGTTGGGCGAATTAAATCTTGGGCCAAAAATAAAAATAAATTCGGCCCATGGTAAACAAAGAATCGGGCCTCTTGAACAGTATGGGCCGCCTGAGTGCTGGGCTAGTTTCGGTCCGTGTGTGTTTTTTTCTTTTATGCAAGGTTTTATTGAGTTTTAATTATTTGAATAGTACCTGTTTTTGTAAATTTCATATAAAATCAAGTTTAGCTTTAAAAATTCTGAAAATTTTTGTAGAAGTTTCTTATGAGTATATGAATCCATGAAAAATTTGAAACTTAGGTTTTGAGTAGTTTTTGCATGATTTAAAAATACAAATTTTAATTGAAAAATGCATCTTCCTTGATTTTTAATAATTATTTTATTTATCCAAAAATCATGAAAATTATTTTGGTACTGTTTTATGATATGTTCTACTTGTATAAAAAGTTTGGAGTCGTTTTGAAAAGTTTAAATTATTTTCTATCTTAGACCCTATTATTTTATATGGTTTATAAGTTGTTTTGAGTTAAATAATTTATGTTTTGTGTGACTTGGGGGTTGTTTGTGAATCTTAGATTGTATCATAATAAGATGGTCCTTGAGAACTCCTTAGGCAATGGTGATGATATCTTCAGAGTAGTTCAACAAGTTGGTTTTGTTGGGTTGCAACTTTATCGTGAAATAGAGTTATTTTCCGATGTTTATCATTTCATGCATCATCAAGCATCATGCTTACCATTCCATTATGTTGAGCATACGTTATTAATTTACGTGTAGTGAACGAGAGTGATGTGGTTTTGCGAAGATCGAGCTTTGGGAGAAGGTGTATCCACCGAGGTGATGGTGTCAAGATTAACTTTGGTGATCCGGCTTTTAGAATCTAACTTTTCCTCGCAACACGTGCAAGCCCCGGAGCATAAACCCTTCTCTGTTTTTATAAATGTTTTATTCACCTTAAGTCTAGTGCAATGTGCATTAAGTTAGTAGGAGTTGGTTGATACCGTTCTTTGCATGATTACCTTGATCTACGCTTTTTCCAAAGTTTATCCCACTAGTATGAGTAGGTCGATATCTTATGCTTAGTAATGCCTAGATTTCGGTAGAAGTCGAGTGATGGTTTTATCATTCGCGAGATATAGGTTTTATCTTTGTTCCTCCTGGCTTTGGAAAAAAGAGAACACCCTGATGGTGGTTCATGAAAATACTTATGGTAGTGATGAATTTGAGATCGACGGGGACGTAGGTTGAAAGCCGGCGGGATACCTAGCCGTGTGCTTGTCCCGTGTTGGTCGATTTAAGGACCGTCCGTTGTTTGGATTGTTAAGTTCGGGACTTTTTGAACGCATGTTGCGCCTGAGGCCGTTTGGGTCAATGGCACGCCTCGACCGGCGATCACCCCAGTCGACGAAACTAATCGCCACATGCCCCGTAAGCTCGATCTCGGGGGTGTGCCAAATCGGGAACGGACAACCGCGCAAGACCGGGAGTGGAGAGATGGCGGGAGTACATGTTACCCTCGTGGGTTAAAGTCCCGGATTGGAGGTGTACGGTGCTCTCGGGTGGCGATGGACCCAAATCCGTTTTTGGACGAACCGAGTGAGGGTTGATATATGCAAGTTTAAGTGCTACATATGTCGTGTGGTTAGGGATCCCCATTTGGGTATAATCGGTTCATGAATCGCCGTTGCTTTCGGTTATGGAGACCCGTTCTTACGTCCTTTCATCGTAGTAATTGAAGAAACAAGATTACTCATGGTTTTGAAAGGGAAAAGAGATGCGAGATAGTTGAGATGTGTTGCTTAAAAAGTGTTTGAGATAGAACAGGTGCAAATCTAGCTTTATTTATGCTCCAATAAAATTTAGGCTAAAAATATTGAAAGTAAGGATCCACTTGTAGTAAGCTTTTACGCAAACTTCCCTTTTCTAGCTCTACTTCCCTTAAGCCAAAGATATCCTTGGAGTCTTTTCTTTTTTTTGTCGGGTAAGTCTTGCGGAGTACATTGTGTACTCGGGGGTTTGTTAACCCTTGTTGCAGTGTGCCGACTCGTGATGTTAACCAAGGTTATGTCGGTGGGCTCGACATGATCCGGTTTCTTCTAGTTTCCTCGCCTTCCGCAAATTAAGTTAAGTCTACTCAAAAGTAACTTGCTCATATTTTGAAAAATTATGTTATTATTCTTCCGCACTCGATCTATATTTTTGTAACAAATGTTGTAATGTTGTAGCTACTCCTTTGTTGATCCTGGTATGAGTGGTGTAATCGGGGTTTCGATGACACCCGACAGCTTTCTTAAGTTATTGGGTGCATCCGCGCGGTATTGCCGAGGTCTTTGGGACAAAGACAAAAGTGTGGGCCCAAGAATTAGGAGGTTACATTTACAATCATGACTTTCGAAATCATGTGGGTATTAATACCAAACCTATTATATACATTATCTAAATCGATCCACTTTAAATAAAATAGAAAAATCGAAAAGAAAAAAAAAGAAAGAGTAAATAATAAAACGGGATATTTTGTTTCATAATTTCTAAAATAGAGTTCTTTTCTTTTTAGTATTACTCCTCATTAGGATGTATATATTAATCATCTGATTTTAATTAGGTTCTAATCTAATTTAGTAGTAAGTTTTTTCTTTTTTATTTTATAGTCTCTGACTATCATTAAATAAAGGGTAGAGCAATCATTTTTTCTAGAGATTCTAGAGAAAGTGAGACAAAGTGAAGCGAAAGAGTTTTCTTTGTATAAGAATTAGGTCTATATCAATATCTAAATAGAAGGGAAATCAAAAATAAGGGAAGTGGGGATTACATTGGATGAATCCTTAAGGAAGACATATCACAAAAGAAACAAAGGCAAAAGTAGGCGCTCCTTTCCTTTGGTTTGAGCAAAAGCAATTCTTGTTTCACCGAGGAAAAGAGAGAAGTTCGGATAAATTGACAATGTCAACTTGAATTGACTAATTCAGTTCCGCCTATTCCACATTAATGGGAGCTACGGGCCCACCCCGTCTCCACTGGATCTCTTTCCGGGGATACCCCCCAAAAGGAACCTTCTTCTTCTCAACCATTTCATTTCGGGTTAAGAAGATGGGAAAGTGCCTCCCTATAAGAACAGTGTGTTCTGAGGTGTGAAGTGGGAGAGAGAGGGGATGATTGAGGTTTTGCCGCTGATTCCCTCCGAGCAACGTTACGGCTCCTCTGCCTCCTCTGGGAATCGCGCTCACGGCATCATCTTCCTTCCCCTCCATGGCCGGGAGGCGGCGGCGGCGGTGGTCAGAGGTCGTCGCAGAGCGGCGCTGTTTGCCCGTTGGATTGGCGATTTTGGGGAAGAACGAGCGGCAGTTACGAGTTGCCTCCCACGAGTTGGGGGTTTGATTTATCTAGGGCCGGGGTGGGCCGGGGGGCCGTGCGCAAATTCTTCACATTTTTTTAAAAAAACATGTTCGCTCCATGCATGTAGTTTGGGAGCTTCATAAAAATATGTCAAATTCTTCCCAAATTAAAAGAAAACATGTACAAGCGTCACGAGGTAAGATCTCATCCTAACCATTTCTGGAATCCAAAGTAGTCAGGATCATGGACACTGTTTATATTCTCAAATGCATTCAAGGCTTACTTTTTCCTCTAATATCGCAATTTGTTCCATGTTGAAACCAAACACATAAATCTTTCATTATTAGTAGATTCAGTACAAAATAATATGTTATAGGGACTTTGCTTGTACATTGGACACAATCTCAAAGCAAGTCAGCTGCTAAACCCACTAGGTACTAAGAAAACTGTAGCTGAAGAGACAAACACACTCGCCCCCGCGTCGCCTCCCTCGCGGGCGACACGGGCGGCCCTAACCCCTAGCCGCCGCCACCAACCTTCCTCCTCTCGGCCTCGTCGCCGCCGGAGCTAGCCGCCCGGCATGGCCGCCCGGCCGGCGGGGATGGCGGCGGGGCTTCCTCCCTTGCTGCGGGGCGCGCGCGGTGGCGTGGCCGGCCGGCCTCCCCCGCGTGAGCTGCGTGGAGCTCGCCGGGGAGGGCCGCCGCGCCACGGCGGCACCGGCCGGTGCTCGTGCGGCGTTGGGGACGACGACGAGGCTCCTCTCCTCCAAGCTCCCCTCTTCCTCGTCATGGCGGCCAACGACGGACGGCCGGCCCGGCCGGGTGCTCGGGCGGCCGGATCCGGTGCCACCGGGCGGATCCGGCCCCCGGTGGCCGGATTTGGCTCGATCCGGCCGGCGGTGCGGTGGTGGCCGGCGGGCGGTGCGGTGGCGGCGGCCGGGCTTGTGCGGCGCCGGGGGTGGCGCTCTCCTCCGCCTCCCTCCCTCTAATGGCCGGGTTGCTCTTTGCCGCCATGCCAACCATGGCCGCACGGCGGTGGGCGGATCCCACCGTGGTCTTGGCGGGAGGCGCCGCCAGGCTGCCGTGTCCGAGGCATTGCGCTCGGATCCGTGGCCCTAGGGTCGGGCGATGCCCGCAATGGTGGGGCGTGTGGCTCGCGCTCGCTGGTGGCGGCGGTCGGTCGGCGGCAGCGACGGAACGGGCGCCGTGGCGGCGGCGGCGGCATCGCGATCGTCGCTGCAGGTGGGCAGCGCCGCACGCCTGAGTATGGTCGGTTCTCGCACGCGTCCCCGTTGGTAGGGGTGGCTGACGCAGCCGACTGGCGCGTGGCCGGGCGCGACGGTGCCCCTCGTGCAAGACTTTCGGCGGGATGGTCGGCAGCGCGGCGGTGGTGACATGTCGAGATTCGGCTCTTGGTTGATGTCGCAGCTTGGGGGTACCATGGGCGAAAAAGCCTACGACGGCGACGCCCGAGGGCGCCGTTTTCCCTCTTGGGGGCGCCGTGATTTCCCAGCTTTTTTCCACGGGTGAAAACCCGGTCCATTCTTGACGGCGACGGCGGCGCTAGACGCCGTAACCTTCTTGAAGGCGTCGCTGTGGAGTTCGACTCAATCGCTTGGTCTCGGGCAGGTGGTGAGGTCGGAAGTCGGAGCTGCTCTCGCGTTATGCTTGAGCGGGCAACGCGATGACTTGCCATGGCCTCCTGCTTCGGAATTCCGGTCTCTTTTCTTTGTTGGGTCGTCGTTTACTTTGTTGCGTTGCGTGGGTAGGCTTCGCTTTCGTGGTGATTCTCACCATGTTGGCTGCCTTGTACATATATTTGCTCTCTTCTTATCAATCGAAGCCGGTAACGGATCTTTCGAAAAAAAGAAAACTGTAGCTGAAGTATACTATTTACACCCCACGGTGCAGAAAATTATATAATTTGGTGTGGGGGAAAAACTGCAAGAGGTCAAGAGCAGCAATACCCACACAATATGCTCCGAGTCACGTAAAAGATGCTCAAGCAACAAGTGTTTATCTCCAGCGCTCATCTCAGATTATGCTAGTTTTTACTAAATGAATGAACAGCAAAAAATGCTTTGGTTTTATAGATTTGTTGTATTCCATATTTCAGCATCAACTTGTTGATGTCCATTGTAAGTAGCGTCACCACTAAGTCATCAGATGGTGTTCACATGCAATCTTTTATAGTTTTCGTTTATGATGACATTTACTAGGACTTCAACTTGGTATAAAAAAAGACACAGACTAATGCAAGTGCATAGTGTGAAAAACGACCTATCTTAGAAGGAATTATTCTTTTTCAATGAGATAGGTAAGTGCCCGCGGCGTTGCTACGGAAAAAAAGTTAATAACATAGTAATTTTAATTTGAAATGTGATGTACTATTATCTAAAAATATGATACTTTAAGTGCGATATCTGTAACATTCGTTTGTAGCCAAACATTAATATTATATAATTTTCCACGAAGCATGAAAAATTAATTCAAGTTTAATTGATATGAAAACGAAACAATCTATTAACTACAAGTGTTCATTACAACTATCTAGTACCACAACCCAGTAATGATTCTTATAAATAAAGGATTACACTAACAAACCAATTCATGCTAGACAAATTAGCTAGACCAACTGTTATGCAGTTACTCCATGCTATGAGCAATAAGATGAGAGTAAAAATCTGCCGTACTACTGCTAATTTATCAGAACCGTAGTTAATCCTAGTGGCCTCAACAGGTCAGCTACATCTGCCTCTGGCTCCTGCAACTCAAATTATAGTTATTCAGATGCTTCACATTGAAAACTGAGTGAACCTCAGATAAGAAAACTGATGACATTGTTCTAAATTATCCTCGAGTAAGACGATGCTTTAGCTCAGAATAGTACAAAAAACAGATAATTAGTTGGTGCATGGAGAGGAACCATATTTGCAAGGTTGATCTCTAGGCTTGTGCTGTCAGTAAAAGCTACAGTGTCATGATTAGCACAAAGCTCTCCCTAGCGGCAGTGCCAACACCATCACTTCCATGTACTCCACCAGCCGCACTGTCATGACAGGCCTCCTGTAATGCGTCGCACTGCCAAATAGAACACAATCACACCATCTCAAAAACATTGCATCAGAAATATCCCCCCAACTAATCTCTATAGTGATCCCAAGCAGGAGATGTGACTTGGATTATGAATACACATGGTAAAAGATCAAGATCACAATATCATATTGAGCTATCAACTTGGACTATGAATAGACGTAGGAACAGAACAAGATCAAAGTATGATATTGAGTTATCAAATTACTGCAGTAATACAAGATCCTATGGAGACTTGAAATATATGATTACTCATAGGTTCATGGTTGTGCATTGCTATGAGCAAAACAAAACCAGATTGTACATAAAGTAGTGTCTCCAGATTACAGGCCTTAACCCCGAGGAGGAGCTTGCTCGAGGAACCCATCGTTCCTCATGTCTCCGAAAGGCCCTCCCATGGGCCTAATAGGACTAAGGTCCAAACATGGTCACCCATCATCTGACCCCTAAATGGACAGGTTAAAGAACGGATCATCAAACGGATCCAAGAGACACCAATTCTCAAAGCGAAAAAGGTTTGTTGGTGCATCATCTAAATGAGTTTACAAAAGTAAGAATAGGAGCATGATTGCTGTGAAGCATCGGGAGATGGCAGACTGTCGTTTGAAGATAGGCTGCGTTAGCCAAGGCGGTCAAGACGGTTACATAATTCGGTGTGGAAAAAAAATGGAAGAGGCCAAGAGCAGCAATAAGTTTGGAGTTTAGAATTAAGGAAAATTGAATCTCAGCCAAATCAAGGAAAGCTAGACATATAACCTTCATTCAGGTTGTGCAATGTTTGCGTGGTGTCAACCTTCCCGTCTGAATTCAGTTACCTAGAATGGCCCTGAAAATATAGAAGAAAAATTAGTTATACTGCAGCAAAAATAAAGGCCTATTTTTTTTTTCTCGAACACGCAAAAGGTTTGTACGTCTTTTGTATTAAGACGAATGAAAAGATAAGAGTTACAATGACGCGCCATGAACGACGCACTAGGGGGGAATAGCTCAGCCCTCCTTAGCAGAAAGAGAACAAACACGATTACTTCCTAGATGAACAACCTAGTCGACAACGCCGTTCAGATGCGACGGCTCGTGCGGCGCGTCGACCGCCTCGGTCCTACACCTGACGAGTCCGGGAAGATTCGGCGCATCGCCTCCTTTTGCGAGGGAGTGCGGTTGTCGCCGTAGACTCTGTCGTAGTTGGTCTGTCGCTCCGCCGTAGAGGGCACCGTCCGTCCATCAATGAACCCCATCCGCTGCATCACCAACATCTCCCCACGCTTCGCAACTGGCATATGCACGAACGGTTGAGCGGCGAGCCTCCTGCTGCGGTGCGACAGTGTAGGCTCTGGCGGTGACACCTGCACCGGCAGAGGCAACAAAGGTAGCGATGCATGGTGTTACCTTTTTTGGTTTTACCTTTTTTTGATCCATGGTGTTACCAGCTCTCATTATGTTGTAATACTTTGTTAAACTCTTCCTACTTAATGGAAACACGCCTAGGCGTGATCTAAAAAAATTATCTCAGGCTGCACACATTACAGGCCTCTCAATTATTGAAGGCAGTTACACGCATCTTTGTGCCGGCTGAGTGGCCGTCGTGCCTCGCCATCGCGCACGGATGCAAAACGCAGGAACGTGCGGTTAGAGCAGGCCGTCATGTAGTTTTGTTGGGCCTGCGGCCTGCCCACCGGATGTGGTGTGGTCTAGAGCAGCGGTTAATACGAATAATAGAAAAGGAAAATTTGTATCCGCTTCTTTCTTTTTAAATAAAAAAGAAAAAAAAAGGGAAAAGTACCCGCCGACTCGCCGCCACCCAACGCCCGCCCACCTGTTCGGGAGGTAACTAGTGTGACTCCGTCTCAATCCCGCTTTCGAGTTTCGACTGGCAAATCGCAGGTGTAGTTTTCTCTTCGAATTGCAAATTGCATGTGTAGATTCGCTGATTTCTGTGATTTGGTACCAAATTGTTGGAGAGTTTGTATGTATTGGATTATACAATATTAAATATTGCAACTTTTTGCTAGGTTACCCCTAGGTTCAAATCCGGGGTCCGCTGCTGCTCAGGTCCATGGCGGCTACGGTGGTTGGTTCCGTGGAGGGCGGCTACGACGGCGTAGATCCAGACCCTCACTGGAGAGCTCTGAAAGGTGTTGGCTGTGTTCTCAGCCGCCTGGCCAGAGCACTCGCCCCAGCGGGGCTTGTTTTTCGCACCTCCCATTGCAGTGAGTCCTGCAGTCTCGGTGGGATAGCTGAGATTATCAACAACGGCCCTGCGGGTTTCTGTACCCTTGAACGCAGTGGCAGGGTTTTGGTCCGTGTTGGCGATGGCCGTCCAGTTAGGTCTGTATCTGGCAACTGTCTATGTGTTTATTTCAATTTCAAATCATTGGTTGTTTGTTCTGGTTGGCATTGGCAGTATCATCCTTGCAAAATATAGGTATGGGAGGGAAATCTGAGGGTACCGTAAATTCCTGATTCTAAGGCTGGCTTGCTTGCTTAGGTCACCCCATCTTCGTGCTAAAGCTGCAACCTTTGATCATGATTTTGTTGTTTTCGACTAAATGAAGTGTACGTTATTACAAATGCTAAGGTGAATATAGACCAAAAGGATTTCAGTAGTGTTTTGACTATGTGAACAGGCTATCCTATACTGCGAGAGTTGAGATGAAATGAAGAGAGGATCTGTGGGGGCTCTCTTTCATTGTATTTGACTTATTTTGGGATTAGGGCCTTTTGGACAAAAATAAAGGGTGGTTATGTTCATTTCAATAGTGAAATCTTTTTCAGGGTTCAACTTGGGATAATTGCTGTGGTATTTTCAGAGTTTTAACATATTTTTGCATAACAACTTGTTCAGCTATATTTTAATTTGTCCTATCTATCAATCCTCCTTAGTGCGCACTATCTTATTGTGATGTCATCAAATTAATTGGGAGACTTGGCACTGCCTTTTGCAGCATAGGGGAAGAAAACAACCTTTTGTGCAGAATTGTGGGTTCAACTCAATGGGGTAAAAAAATCATCAGCCGACCAAATGTTCAACTTGAAGACCTCCCAGAGGTATGCTAAAATATATTGTTTAAAGATGTTATTGAGAGTAAATTAGATTTCCAAACTGGGGATAGCGTTGAGGATACCTCATCTCTTTGCTGCAGGATGTGCTGCGTAGGGTATTTTCAAAAATGCAGCTTGATGAGATTGTTAGGACCAGTGCTTTGTCAAGCAAGTTGAGGCATATGTGGACAAATTCTTCCAAATTAAATCTTGATTGTTCTGCGATATGTGGCCGACGTCGACGTAGATACTTCTATAACAAACATAAATGTACCCAGGAATTCATTGAGATTGTTAATACGGTGTTGCGACAACTTCATGGTAAAGTGTTTGAAGATCTTGAGGTCAAAGTTGAATTTGATAGCATACTAGTTGATCATCTCAGCAATTGGATTAGTTTTGCTGTGTCGCCGCTTATGAAGAATCTAGTACTGGATTTAGCACCAGCTGAATTCGTGGGTTTCATGGATAGGTACATGTTTCCCATTGAACTTTTTGACAGCGCAAGCGTATCCCGAATACAAAATATTCAGCTTAGTTGTGTATCCTTTAGACCACATTCCCCATTTAGGGGTTTCCCAAACCTGAAGAAGCTTGATCTGCATCTAATTGATATATCTGAAATGGATCTTAATGAGATGCTGTCAGGTTGTGCTAATCTTGAGTGGCTGAGCTTAATTAGATGCCATGCAAATGGTGAATTAAAGGTGAAACAGTCATTGTCTCGATTGCTGTACTTGCGAATCGTGTATTGCCTCATTACAAAGGTAGAGTTATGTGCAGAAAATCTCAGGACTTTTGTATACCATGGAAAACAACGACCTATTGACCTTGGTCAAGTTAAGCAACTTGAAACAGCAGAACTTCGCCTGTCTGGTAGCACGTCCAAATATGTGCTCACTGAGCTTCCAGATGTGCTTCTGGGTGTGCAAACTTTAACCTTGAGGATCCTACTATTAGAGGTATGTTTTGCAGCATATTACGAATCTTAACTCATTATTTTATCTGACAGTTTTTTGTCTTTCAGATGCCCTTATTGCTGGAACACACAGGGAGCTTTTCCCAGCTGAGATTTTTATGCCTTTGGATTTTTGTAAAGACTGATGATAATGACAAAATTCTCTCATTGGCATCATTCCTTAGGGCTGCCCCTTTGATTGAGGAAGTTGAGATGCATGTAAGTACGCTTTCCTGGGTTGCACTCTGCTAGTAATGATCTCATGCATCTGCATATCTCATATTTATTATTTTTTTAGTTTTTCCTTGGAGGTTTGCCTTTTCCCACTCTTAGTTTTCTATTTTAACACACTGCAAATTCACTTAAGATTTTATTTTCAATCATTCAAATGTTTAGTTTGGAGACTTCCGATAAGAAGGCAATGAGGTACTATCCAGATGTGTAGCACACAGCAGTGCCTATATAATTAGTATCCTACAACAACAGCAATAACAACCAAGCCTTTGAGTCCCAAGCAAGTTGGCGTAGGCTAGAGTTGAAACCCACAAGAGCCCCAGCCACTGTTCACACACGTCAATAGCTGCTTTCCAAGCACTCGGATTCAAACACAGATCTCTATATATCCCATTCTTTCAAATCTCTTTTTATTACCTCCCCCCATGTCAATTTCGGTCTTCATCTACGTCTCCTCATATTACTATCTTGACTTAAAACTCTACAATGCACTGGTGCCTCTGAAGGTCTCCTTTGGACATGGACAAACCACCTCAACCAATGTTGGACAAGCTTTTCTTCAATTGGTGCTATCCATAGACAATCACGTATATCATCATTCCGCACTCTATCCATTCTTGTGTGACCACAAATCCAGTGCAGCATACACATTTCTGCAACACTTAGTTGTTGAACATGTCATTTTTAGGCCAACATTTTGCTCCATACATCATAGCGGTTCTGATTGCTGTTTCATAAAACTTGCCTTTTAGCTTTTGAGGTACCATCATGTCACAGAGGATGCCAGATGCTTGGTGCCACTTCATCCACCCTTCTTTGATTATATGGCTAATGTCCTCATCAATATCTCCATCCCTGTGTAGCATCGGTCCTAGACATCGAATATATAATCAGTATCATAGAGGATAAGGTCCTTGTGACATGCGTGCTAATAGGCCCAATCTGATATTTGCTTGGCAGCTTATCTGCTTAACACACTGAGGGTTGTTCATTGTATATGTACTTCATGATGAAACAAACATATCTGCAATTATGCTGTTTGCTGGTGCTTTTTCCACCTTTCCACTAGTAGGAAAGGTGAGAACTGAAAGGCATAAAGTCAGTTCATAGCAGTACATGTCTCTGTTAAGTTAAAATTTTTTTATTGAATAAATACTTCCATTAACTTAAGTCGAGTAGATGAAATTTTGCCCTTAAACTTTCATGGTGGAAATAAATACTCCCCTTAGCCAAAGTTGAGAGTTGATGAAGTTTTGCCCTTAACTTCCATGAGAGGAAATGTAGTTTTGACATCAGAATCAGCATAGTTTGATTTGACTATAAATACACTGACCACAGCTTTCACTGTGCTATTGCAGTTTGATGCAGATTTTACCGGTGTGGGATGGGGAGCTCTCCGGAGTCTTCCACCTGGCCCATATGATTATCTAAGGAAAGTGCATATCACAGGGTTTAATGGGGTTAAGGGGCAGCTTGAACTCCTAGTACATATTGTTGAAAATGCCCCTGCCCTAAAGGTTTTAGTTATAGATCCAAGGAAGAAGGAGGGTCTTTGTACATGTACGGCTTCAGATTTCTTGGCTATTCGGGCTTCTGTTAGACGTGAGCTTAAGGGAAAACTCTTACCTGACACAGAAGTTAACATCCTTTAGTAATTCATTTAGAATGACTCTGTGCAAGACTGCAAGGGGCCGAGTGATGTGCAGTGTAGTCGCAGCTACCAATTTAGTTGTGTTTCTATCGTCCATGCCTCTGTATGAAGAAATTAATTAATGTATAAAGTATTTAATCTTTGTAAAATTATTATGCAAGCCTTGTGCTATGCTTATATTACTATTGTTTATTATTAATAACATATTTTTATTTCAAATAATTGCACTTAGTTTTACAAATGTCTATAAAATTCTGGGTATTCTGTGTTGGCTTCCTTTTTTTCTGTATTTTTGGTTCATCAAGGTATGTTATATTGCGTCATTGCTCGTCATAAATATCGTTTAGTGATTGAGTTTTTTTTTAACCCTTTTAGAAAACTATTTACAAAAGTGACACTCGAAGCTTTTTTTTTTTTTTTTTCAAATTAACCCTTGACCGCGCCATTGGTTACGACACGGCCTACCAACACAAGCCTACCAACACGGCTGCTACAGCCAACTCACTCCTGCGCCCACGTGAAGGGCCTGGATTACGATAGCAAGGAACATTTTAGCCTTTGTCGACCTCCTGCTTCTATATGCTCCGCATTCGTGGCCACCATGATTTTTAACCTTTTTCTAAACTATTTACAAATTCAATACCGGAATTTTTCTTTTTTCAAAACTGACTCTTTTGGCCACTGCCATTGTGGCAGCCACCAGGCCGCTGACTGCTGACGTGGCATGCACCTTGATGCACACAAGACCAGACGCCGCGCTTCTTTCCAGCTGTCAACGCTCTCTCTCTCTATGGGGCCTTGTTTAGTCCCCTCCACGTTTCAGATTTTAGTAAAGTAAGAATAGGAGCATGATCGCTGTGAAGCATCGGGAGATGGTAGACTGTTGTTGACACAAAAGCTAGGGCTTCGCACCAACACACCGAGAGGGCCTTGGGACGCCACGAAGGTTGCTAAACAACCTAGTAGCAAATGAAAGCACCGCGGCGTGATCACCCAAACCGATCTAGGGTTCGGTAAGGGCAACGTAGAGCTCGGTGACGGCTGGAAGACCTTCGAACGCACCTCCGGGAAGACCCGTCGGGAGACGCGCACCAAGGGTTGTCCTAGAAGCAGCGGATGCGCCTAGAACGCCGGCGGAGAACGCGGAGTTCGTCGTCGAACAGCAAGTTTAGGGTTTGGAAGAGATAAAAAGTTGAGAGATATGTTGTATATGACGATTGGATGTAGATGGGATCAAATCGGCCATGAACCCCTTCATTATATAGGGGAGGGTGGTCTTATCCTTTTAGGAAGGCGTCCTAAGACGTTTCCAAGTACCAAAAACCGACCAAAACACGATTGGAAACAAATCGGTTCGGATCTCGTACGGTGACTTGGACCTCCAAAATATGGCTAAGTCTAGAATTTTTGCGGTGGTTTAGCCTATGCCATTTTTGGGTGTCAACATATGCCCCCTCGTTTTTCGGTGAGAAGTGCACGAACCGAAAACAAAACAAAAAAAAAACCAAACAACACGAATGCCCGTCGTATCGGTTGTCCAATAACTAAGGGCGATACTATGTATCGGCCATTTTTGTTCTAAGGGCGATGCATGCATCGCCATTGTTTGGAGAGCACTAGGCCTCGGCGTGTGGCGGCGAAGGCTCATAATCCACCAACTCTTCATCCTCAAGCGGCACTTCAATGCCAACCAAGGCGGCGGCGGTGGCAAAGCAAAATCTTCAGCGCACTTGCGGACACATCGTAAAACAAGAGAATTCCGGTTCAACATTTCGAAGTCGGTAAATCCGAAGTTTGGGCAATAACATCCCCGTCAACCGTCTCGGTTGAGTTATCAATTTGCTCATTTAGCTTGGCTGTCCCATCCGCTAAAAGTGCCAAAAGATCAACTTTTGGTTCGGGCATCTTCTCCACAAGCTTGGGCGGCCGCTCTTGAACTATAACCGACTTCGACCGATTTAGCAATCGGTTGAGACATCCTCTTGGCGGCGGCAATCATCTCAACCTCTTTGTCCTTGATCTCTTGCACAATCTCGACAAGATTAGCCCTTCACCTTGTGCGGCAGCCAAACGTTTGAGCATCCTTTGTCTTGCTCATTTGAAGCTTCCCTTTTTGTGTCTTATTGATATCAACCGGGCACCACTTGGGCCGCAAGAAACGAGGATCCACGTTTTTTTTTCTTTTTATCTTGAGCTTCAAAGAACCTCCTCCATGACTTGATCTTGAACGTTCTTAGGAGGCTCCCGCTCCTCAATCACAATCGGTTTGTTGACATCAACAATAGGAGCTATCATCGAACCGATAATGACGGAAGGAAGAGGAGTAGAAATTGGCGCAAGCTTCTCAACAACTTCAATCTTCTTGGGAACATATGCCCGCCGATAGGCGCTTTTCCCCTTTGCTCGAAGTGAGTTCCCGGGATGTGGGCACCTCCTTCTTCTTCGTATCGCTAGAGCTCGATTGTGGACCCAATCGGCTAAAAGACGGTAGGCTTGGCCATGTTTGTAGTGCCTCCTTCCTTCATAGGACCCGAAGGATAGGGAATAAACACTCCTTTCGGTCCCCATTGAGGTGGTGGTGCCACTTGTGATAATGGTGGCCCCCAATGAGTCATCTTTGGACATGCAACCTGCGAAGAAAAAGAAACATTTGTAGGAGTCATAGCCACTTGCTTATTTCTCCCTTCATCACGCTTGGGGGCGTAGACTCTCTCTTTTTCGTTGGCCGATTCTTGGAATCGGTCTTTTCCTTCTTGTATTTCGCCAAAAGTCCATCAAATTCACATAATTGCTTGATATGCTTCTTGACCTTTGGCTCACTAGTCTTCCAAACTCCAACCTCCGGTTTTTGTGGAACGAATGTTTTTATCGTGATGCATACCGGAAGCAAGGGAACTAGAACCCTCGATTTGGCGGATCCGACTAAGGTAGTCGGTTCAACCGCTTAGTTAGCGCTTGAGCTTGATCGTCTTGGCCGATTTCTTCAATCGGCCTAGCTGGTCTTGTCTCAATTTGCCACGACCATCTAGCCACGCTTGACGCCGTAATGCTTGGCGCCGAGAGCTAGCCACAATGGTAAGCTTCGTCTTGCCTTCTTCGCGATTTGGTTAACCAACACTTGCCGTCCGAATTATTAGGAACATTCGGTACGGGGCGAGGCTCACCAATGATCACGTTCTTGCCTTGAGTTGTAGAAGCTTGCTCAGGACGGATCAAGATGGCAGGAGCCTTGACTTCAAGTGTCTTGATTTCAGGCTTTTAGCTTCAATCACATGCACCTTTGAAAAGGATTCTTGTCTAGTTGCATGTCGGTAAGACTTAATCGGCCCTCATTAAGAGCCGATTGTACTGCCGACGGAAAGCATGACAATCGTTAGTTGCATGAGAATAAGATTCATGATATTTGCAAAAAGCCCGTTTCTTCAACACATCTGCAGAAGGCATAACATATTTAATCTTAATGTATCCGATTTTCAATAATTCATGAATATTCGGTCACATTTAGATGTATCAAAAGTAAACTTTACTTCCTCATTCCGATTCCTATTAATCGGCTTGAGAGAAGGGCAAGTTACTTGTTTATTTTCCCCGCCACCTAATTTCAGCAGCCAATACCTCTTTGCTCTCATCATCCGATGAAGAATGACCATCATCAGTGTGTGCACATTGGCACGATGAGAACGATAGTTGCCATCACGAGAATCTTTAAGGCGCGATTCAACCCGAAACGGCCCTCTCAATCAATTGATTCAAAGTATTAAATTCTTTGGAACTCAAGTTTTTCTTTAATATTAGAATGCAAACCAAGAAAAGCAAAATCAACTAAATCCCTTTCGGATATCTGAACATTAAAACAACGACTTCTAGTTTCCCTATATCTCTTAAAGAAATCTAGGACTAACTCATCACGCCCTTGTTTAATGCATGCAAGATGGGACAATCTAGTCTCTTGGACTCCACAATAAAAGTGAGCATGAAATTTCTCTTCTAAAATAGCCCAGGGACATAATGGAACAAGCGGTAAAGATGAAAACCATGAAAAAGCAATTACCAGTAAGAGATAAAGGAAAATTGCGAATCTTCATATGTTCCAAGGTACTAGCCGTTCCTAGTTGAGCAAGATACATACTAATATGTTCCATGGTAGTTTTATTATCATTACCACTAAATTTCTGAAAATCGGGTACCTTCCAAACCCAACCTAGGCGCATTCATATAATCAAACGCGGAAGGGTACGGTTTTTGATAAGAGGTATCGAAAGAATCAAGGCGAATTCCCGATTTTTTCTCCATTGATTTAGAGAAGTCATCTCTAAATTTAGCTAGAATAGCATCTATGCTATGGGAACTGCCGTGTTTCCTGCATTCACAACTTGATTATTCACATAATTCGGTGGCGGTCGTGGCATTGATTGCCCCCCTGGTAAAGGAACATTCATCCCCGAATTGTGTGTAGGATTGGGGTTAAGATTCGGTAATGGAGGTTGCCCCCCTGCCGAATTTAGCACAGTGTTATGCACCCTCGAATTCTGGATGCCTCATGATCGGTTCTCAATTGAGCCGATCCTTTATTGCCTCGCGGATGTGCTAGCTCCACCGATGATCGGTTCTAACGGCGGAAGCCATAAGAGCCGATTGTGGTTGAGGAACATGTGGAACCATATCCAAAGGCATACCATATTGATACTTGAGTTGTTGTTTGGGGCGCAACAACCGATGGTGACACTAAAACCAGATTGAAGTACGACCTCGATTGTGTGTTATCGGTTGAAGTCCCTTCTATGATTTGCAAGCGTTTATCTAATTTATCAATGAGACCTTGCATCATATCGGCTAAACGAGAATTCTGGTCTACTATTATCTTAGCAACACCATCATGAGTAATAGCAACATCATTATTTATAGGTTGTCGCTCAACGGGGATTACCTCTTTTGATGGTGGCTCGCACGAGCAAGTGCGGTGTAGACGGGCTTTGTGTATTGATGTACACGATCTTGCCTATCCTTGTGACAACTCTTGAAGAAGGCCGTGCGGGCCGGCGTTGATTGCGCCCTGGAGCTGCTTCTTCAATTCTTGAGGGAGCTCATCCGCAGATTCGGTCGCCGTATATTGGTTTCGAAATTTCGGATGATCGATCCTTGTTCTTGCTAGCTTCATCACCGGAGCCATGACGCTAGCTTCGAACCGGAGTTGACGTCTAGTCTTCTTCCCCGGTGAGTCGCCAAAAAGTATGTTGACACAAAAGCTAGGGCTTCGCACCAACACACCGAGAGGGCCTTGACGCCCACGAAGGTTGCTAAACAACCTAGTAGCAGCGAGCACCGCGGCGTGATCACCCAAACCGATCTAGGGTTCGGTAAGGGCAACGTAGAGCTCGGTGGACAATTTGGAAGACCTTCGAACGCACCTCCGGGAAGACCCGTCGGGGAGACGCGCACCAAGGGTTGTCCTAGAAGCAGCGGATGCGCCTAGAACGCCAAGGAGAACGCGGAGTTCGTCGTCGAACAAGCAAGTTTAGGGTTTGGAAGAGATAAAAAGTTGAGAGATATGTTGTATATGACGATTGGATGTAGATGGGATCAAATCGCCATGAACCCCTTCATTATATAGGGAGGGTGGTCTTATCCTTTTAGGAAGGCGCCCTAAGACGTTTCCAAGTACCAAAAACCGACCAAAACACGATTGGAAACAAATCGGTTCGGATCTCGTCACGGTGACTTGGACCTCCAAAATATGGCTAAGTCTAGAATTTTTTTGCGGTGGTATAGCCTATGCCATTTTGGGTGTCAACATCTGTCATATCCTGATTTTTCATAAGGTTGCATAATATGCGGTCATGTCTCTAGTACATAATAAGATAGGCAATATGCTACTCCCTCCATCCCAATTGTAAGTCGTTTGACTTTTTTAACAATAAGTTTGACCACTTATCTTATTTAAAAATTTGTACAAAATATCATTTCTTTTGCCGTGGCTTTCTTTATTAATAAAAGTTTTAAAGAATGACTTAAATTTGACTATATTTACACAAATTTTTTTAAATAAGACGAATGGCCAAACTTAACCCAAAAAGTCAAACAACTTACAATTTGAGATGAAGGAAGTACTATTTACAACAGAATCAAGCACTTGCATCCCACATGGTGGTGGTGACCACAGAGACAAACTAACCCAAACTGCTTACGATCTAGATTATCATTACACAAAGCTAATATATAGTTTGGCAACTGATCTACTACCTACGGTGATGCTAATATCCTGCTCCAGATGAGACAAAGGCCACCGGATTGGCCTAGAGCTGGACCTGGAACTACAAAAGCATAAACAAAGCGTATTAATTAAAACAGTTTATAAGAGAAGTAGGAGTGAAAGTAGAGTTGCGAGTCTGGGAGATGATCCAAGCAAACCTGAGAGTCTCGGTAGATCATTTTGGAACAGCTAGGGCATCGCTCGAGCCCTGGCAGTTCCACGATAGGATCGTCATGGCCCCTGCGGCGCCTTTTGAGGATCGCTGAAGTGCAGTCATAGAGTGCCCTCGCGAGAAACAGGGCAAGCTGTGTCCATGCTGCCAGCATGATGCGCGACACGAGGTCCGGCCGGGTCAAAGGTGATGCTATGCACAACACGGTGACCCAGACCCAAACCCTTGACAGGATGCTGAGAAGCACCAGGATCTTGTGTGGGATCTCCTCCAGCGGCAAGGTGGTGATGTCGTCGTCGCCGAGTCTCTCCCTCGTGGTCGCCCAGAGCCTCCGCCAGAGCCACTGACAGAGGCCCGCCATCACCGGAGCCATAAGAATGGGAACCCAGCCATGGAGAAAATGGGCTTTGAAGTCATTCAGGACGTCGAACTGGACGAGTCCGAAAGTGAAGGCTAGCCGAATTTCGTCTTGGAAAAAGTGACCGTCGGTCCCCGCCGCTAGGCCTAGAGCGAAGCAGGTGAAACGATTCCACAGTAGAGTCGTCTTCCTGAGTGAGCAGCAGTCGATGAGACGGCGTGGGGGTGGGGTGCCCAGCAGATCCGGCATTGCCTCCATCATTATGAAGGTGTAGTGGACCACGGGGGGATGGCCGGTCCGGGGAGTAGAAAGAGCAGGAGGTTGAGGATGGGTGGGAGAGGTGCAGCAAACGGTGTGCTACTCCATGGCTGGATCGGGATGAAAAGAATGATGAACAGCAGGACAAGAATGCTGAGAAGTGTGGTAACCATCTGTTCCCCTTCCATCGTTACCTCCTCAAGGCGGAAGGCCATCATGGGGAAGGAACAAGGATGGATCGCCGGAGGAACTCCGGAGTCCGGTGGTCGGATTGGGGAGTGACGAGGAATCGAGTTCAGTGTTACAACAAGAACTGAAAGGGACTCCCCTTTTATATAGAAGAAATGCTCGAAGAATGGGCTTGCAAGACAAGGACCCGGGTGGCTTCCATGGCAAGGATGACAAGGACCAGGGCTGGCTTCCATGACAAGGATCAAAACTACTCCGGGCTGGCTTCCATGACAAGGATCAAAACTACTCAATACTCAGACCCATTCAAGATGTTACTGTGATCCT
This sequence comes from Hyparrhenia diplandra, assembly GCA_015847255.1. Classification (NCBI taxonomy): domain Eukaryota; kingdom Viridiplantae; phylum Streptophyta; class Magnoliopsida; order Poales; family Poaceae; genus Hyparrhenia; species Hyparrhenia diplandra. The sequence goes on from JADLZK010012842.1 coordinate 237,272, forward strand.
TTCACACTATACATAGGCACATTCAAGTGGTCTTCCTCAAAGTCTTCCTTTCATACACTGTTGCTACTCAGTACAACCAGCGCATTCGAGTGGGCAGCAAAGCAGCAGGATAGAATGCTGAGAATTGTTAGAGAAAATCATTGTCCTAAAAAGAGCATTGTTAGAGACAAGCATTGTTCTCCAAAACAACCGGTTGATGGTTAACATTTCTCTTCCACATCCCTTTAGCAACCCAAACAACTCAACAGCAGAACAAAGCCAACACAGGTTTGGTTTGCAATATACGCCATGCTTTTATTAGCAAAAACGACTCCAATAACCAAATCGTTTCCACAGATAACATGGTAGTAGTGGTACTGTACAAACACAGGATCCCCTCAATTGGGACTTTCTACGTTTCACATTCAGGCAATAGCAATAGCAATTAAGGTACTGGGCACATACAGATCGTCGTCAGGACTCTAGTTACTTGGACCTTAGTTTGTTTCCATGAAACGAAACTTGGACCTGAAGTCCTGAACCTTGCATAGTTGTAGCTTCCACAAACTGTTTATTTATCTATCTACACCATCCATCCATGCTATAGCGTGTACGCTCTTCAGGAGATCGGAATGACCCTTGATTTGGGCTTCCCATGGCGCCTCGGATCACGGCCTTGCTCGGTCCCAGGAAGCGCCCAGCCCCAGGCCGATCGCCAGTCACGTCCATTGGAGCTCCGGTTACCTGCGGTACACCAACAGGTGACAGTGCAACATAAGATCTCGATGGATCAACATAATTGCAGAGGATCTTCTTGACAAACCTTGCACAGGAAAGCACACATTCAGAACTACAGAAGTCGAATCCCATCATAATTTCAGGATTTTAGAATCCAAACGTAATTTCAGTTATTAAAGTATGCTGCATTTTTTATCGCCACATAAACCTGTGTGCCAGTAACTACTGCACCCAGCAAATTGGTAAAGGAGGAAGACTACAAGGATGCACATCACGAGAGATGCTCATGTTTACACACTCATAAGTCATAACCATGGATGAACCTGCTTGTTGTCTGTTACGTACGCATCACGGGGTAATATCTTATCCTGACCATTTCTGGAATCCAAAGTAGTCATCAATGTTGTCATGGAATCATGGACACTGCTTATTCTCTAATGCATTCAAGGCTTACTTTTTCCTCCAATTATCGTAATTTGTTCCAAGTTCAAACCAAACATGCAATCTTTCATTAGTAGCTTCCATGTTATAGGGACTTTGTTGTACATGGCTACTGGACATAATCTTGAAGCATGTCAGCTCCTAAACAGCTAAACCCACTACACGGTGAAGCATTATAAGAAGCTATATGCTCCACATTTCAGACAGTTATATAATTTGGTGTGGAAAAAAAAAAAAAGAGGCCAAGAGCAGCAATACCCACACAATGTGCACTGAGTCCTGTAAAAGATGCTCAAGCAAAAAGTTTATGTCCACAGACCACAGTGCTAATCTCAGATTATGATAGTGTTTACTAAATGGCACGTTCTTCATATTTCAGCATCTACTTGTTGATGTACACTGTATGTATAGCAATCCCACCAAGAAGTGAGAAGGTGTTTATTAAGTGCAATTTTGTTATAATTTTCATTTATGATGACATATACTAGGACCTCGATTTGGTATAAATAAAGACAGAGACCAAATGCGAAGTGCATAGTGCACAATGACCCATCTTAGATGAATTGAATCTTCTTCAACAAGAAATAATGCTAAGAAAATAAATTATTATTCTTCAGAAAGGACAACATCCTTTGTTGATCAAATCAACAATTGAGAAGCAATTTGCATAACTTCTGATCTTACAAATATAAGAGCACAGCTTACCAGAATTATCGCTATTAGGTGCACCAGCATTTTGGTTCCAGCCAGGCAAGTAATGTCCAGCATTCCCCTTCCATGATTCCTCAAACCCAGCTAGTTCATCTATAGAGTACTGGAGTTTAGAATTAACGAAAATTGAATCTCAGCCAAATCAAGAAAAACTAGACATATATATCAAACTAACCTTCGTTCAGGTTGTGCAGTATTTGAGTGGTGTCAACCTTCCCGTCTGATTTCAGTTTCCTTGTCAAGGAATGGCCCTGAAAATATACAAGGAAAAATTAGTTATACTGCACCAAAATTCAAGGATGATTTTTCTTGTCTTTTTTGATCCATTAGCAATTGATAAGTCAACTCTGCACTAGGAACTCAATCGTGTGTGCACTGGGAACCGCTCTACTCAATATAATTTCGATTAATCAATTACAGGTCGGAGATCAAGATTGTCCACCTTATCATGGATTCCTCGAGAAATCCTATGAGTGGCCTCTTTAGTTGTTGTATCTGCTTCCTTGCTTTCTTCAACAGTGATCTGCAAGAAACATTATTATCATCAGTTTAAATTCCAAGCACCGCAAAATAAGGCATCACTTGCAGCTTGCTAAGAAATTAGCCTACCCCATCACTGCCAGTCCGCCGAGTCTTTGAAGCAGTGTAGTAAGCTCCATTAATTCCACCATATGTGACAGAAGAGCTCTGATATGTGAAAGTACGAGTCTGTGGCTGCCCTCCACTATTAGCCCTATTGAGATTCCTGTGCAGCTGGACTTGGCCACCTTCCGTCCCTACAAAGAAACAAATCGAAAGATGTGAAACATTACATAGGAGTATCATTCTTGCACTAAGAGCAGTAGACAAGTAAACTGAATCATCCAGGCTCGCACCATCACTCCCATCATCCGGCTCCTGAACATAAGAGTCTTGGTTGTGCTGCTCGTTACCATGCTCTGCATTTTCTCCTTCATCCTCATCAACCTCTGTGATCACAGGCCTTCTGCTGTTAGCCTGAGGAGGAGCTTGCTCGAAAAATCCACCATTCCCCATGTCCCCGAAAGGCCCTCCCATCGGCCCAAAAGGGCTAGATCCAAACATGTCATGGTCACTCATCATCCGACCCCCAAACGGACGGGTAAAGAACGGATCGTCAAATGGATCCCTTCCTCCGAAGAAGCTGGATATCAAGCTCCTCTGCGGACCAAAGCCGACAAGCCCAGCAAATGGATCCCTGCTCCTGAAGCCTTCCCCGTTCTGCCCTCTATCCATTTCTCAGAAACTAGGTGGGATCTGCAAGCTGCAGCAGTTAATGGTATTACTAAGTTACTCACAACAATTTATTACACAGTAAGCATCATCGAATGTGAAATTTCTCATGCAAGCATCCTTCTCCTTCCATTCCTTTCCCTAACAGAACTATTGAACTTGAGAAGCTAGTAAACAATTGTGCTGAGCATAAGCATCGCTAGATGGGTTTAATGAAGAAAGAAATTAGCGCCCATACGGGTATCTATAGCTTTAATCCCCTTTTCCCCCTTTAACCCATCGATCGTTCCGGGAGACCTAATACACCATCAACATGCATGCATATTCCTGGCTCTATCGAATGAACGGCACCACCAATTCGACCAGCAAAATTTCAAATCGAAATGCGCAACAAGCACCAGAGATTTCACAACGAACGCTCCAATCCCTAACTGTCAAATTGCCTAAGCACGAAACTAACCGAAGAGCTGGTTTATCTCTGCCGTCGTTACCTGAAGGCGCGCGGAAGGCCCTTCTGGAGAGCGCTTGCAAGGGTGAAGGGGACGGGCCGTCTGAGGGGGAGGGATGGATCGCCGGAGAAATTCCGGAGTCTGGTGGCCCTGGACGGCTTTTATCTTGAGTTGGTGATTGGGGAGAGACGAGGAAATTAGGCGAAGACGCTCGCTGTGGGTGTCGTGTCTGGAATTGCCTTCTCCCGATCGTTCGGCTCTTGGAGGCCCGCGAACTATCCAGACTGCAATCTCAAGCTTCAATTTTTTTTAATCGTTTTTAAAAGGAAAATTTAAAACTAAACCAACTGCCTGTTATCAAGCACTCGAGAAGTTAAATAATTTTGCATTTTAATTAATTCAAAATATTATAGTATTACTATTTTATATTAAATTTATTTATTGATATAAATACTTATAGTTTTAAAATTTTAACTAAAATTTAAATTACTTGACTCTACAGAAATGAGATCTCTCTCTATATATAATAACTAAAATTTAAATTATTTTATGCAAACAATAGCTTAGCCATAGTCCATATAATCAAACTGGGGCATATATTATATAAAGATCTACTATCCAGCAAAATTCAATTCGAAAAGGAAATGAGAAATAACATAAAAATAGTCATGGAGGCATCTGTGCATGTCTATAAATAGGTGCATGTCTATAAATAGGTTTACTATAAAAATATATAAAATAATTAATAATTAATCCAATGGTGTCTACTACGTATTTAGTATAATAAATAAATATATAAATTTTATAGTCTCAAAAAAATATTTTTTATGTGTTAACCCACTAGGACCACCTAAACTTCTTATAGGCTCCGAGCATTCTGTCTTTGGAATATTTTTACCTATTATTTTTTAATTGTGGAAAAATAATGGTCTAAAAGTGATTCTAACTTCATATTATTATTTTATTTCAGGAAAATAAAATGAATAAGGCTTTTTTTAAAGGGTCCTCTCCTCGCATGGTCCCAAAGCCGCGCTCCTGTCGACTGGAACTGGAAGATGACAAACTTTCCCGGTTTCCCATCCCCCAACAGTGCCGTCTCCCTGGTCTTCGCCTTGGAGCGCTCCGCCTCTGCCATCTCCGCGCTCCCAGCCCCCCCACTTCGCCTCTTCGAGCTCCACTCCGTGAGCCACACTGCTCGATCTCTCCCACCATTGATCCCGCCATCCCCATTCTAGATTCCAGCTTCTCTCCGTCTCGGTCTAGATCTAGGCGGTGGACACTGCACGAATGCAGTCTGCTCTGATGTGAGCTTCTCCCCGTCTCCGTCTAGATCCAGGCGGTGCATGCAGTCTGCTGTGTGATGTGAAGGGGGATCCTATCCACCAACTTCCAACTGAGGAACATCATCTGCTTCCGAGTTCCGATGTCGGAATGGGCAGAATCCAGCGTCTCGGAGGTCGGATGCCGCACACTGGTGGAGCTTGGGTTCATGCCGGAGAAGCGATTGATTGGATGGCGCCCGGCGTTCGGCGAAGCGGTCCCGAGGCCGCGCACCGGTGAGACCGTGGTGTTCGCCGACTTCTTCGAGCGCGGCTTCTCGGTGCCCACGCACCCGTTCTTCCGCCGTCTCCTCCGTTACTACGGCCTGCAGCTTCACCACCTCAACCCTAACGGTATACTCCACATCTCAATGTTCATCACTCTCTGCGAGGCGTATCTGGGAATCGAGCCGCACTTTGGATTGTGGAAATGGCTGTATTATGTGAGGCTAATAGGCAAGCGAGATCCCAACAATGGCAACAGCACCTGTGCCTATGCTATTGGAGGAGCCAGCATCCAGGTCCGTCCCAAGACGCAGTACGTCTCCATTCTGCTGCCGACATCCAACAGAGGATGGCAGTCGAGGTGGTTTTACTGCAGGAATGAGAAGCCGGCGCTGCCTGAATTCGTTGCTGGACATTGCCCTGTTAGGCTGCCGTCGTGGAGTACTCCCCCCACTGCAGATGAGATGGCCGAGGTGGAGAAGATCATCCCACACCTCAATGGCTTGCTCCAAGATGGGCTCGATGGGGTCCTTTTGATCGCTACCTTCTTGTCTCGTCGGATCCAACCCATCAAGAAGAGGTGCCATCGGATGTCTGAATTCACCGGTTACTCTGACCCGACACGAGAGAGGATGACCATGCTGACTTTAGAGGAGATTCTTTCCGGGTGGACAAGCTCGTGTCAACTGATGCTAACATTTGCACTGATGGCAAGCCACTTCCGTGTCATCACAAACGACCTCCAAAAATGTAAGTGTCCCTTTTCTCTTGAGTTTTTCTATAAATCCGTTGAATTGAATCATTAATTGTAATTGAATAATGCTCGTGTTACAGAACCTGAGCAAGTATCTTTCGGTCACTCTGGAGGAAAATGAGGAGGGAGTAGACATGCCACAGGCAACAGACGTCGTGACCATAGCCAGCTATCCCCCTTTGAAGAATCCGAGGACAATTGGTGCCGATTCCTACGGGGAGTCGGTCCAACACAAGGACCAGGAAGTTGTGGCCCGCTCCTGCAGTGAGCTGGCACAACAGAGAGAGTCCGACAATAGTGTGCCAATTGCCCAGCTGCTGCCTGATGATGAATACACGGAGACCATGTCCCATTCGAAGAAGAGAAAGTCCGATGAGGCCCTCGACCAGGAAGTTGTGGCCCGCTCCTGCAGTGAGCTGGCACAACAGAGAGAGTCTGACAATAGTGTGCCAATTGCCCAGCTGCCGCCTGATGATGAAGACACGGAGACCATGTCCCATTCGAAGAAGAGAAAGTCCGATGAGGCCCTCGCCTGCTCCACCCCAGACCCGCAAGATCTGTCATCTCTCGTTAGGGTGGTGATTGGTAAGAGAAAGTAAGTGCCAAGTCGTCTTCCATTCTCCTTAGTTTACGCCTTGCTGTTTGAATGCTTAAATCCTATCGTGCTGCAGGATATTGTCCAAGGATGTTATGTTACCCTGTCTGTTGCCGCACTCCAGTGCCTCACCATTCAAGGAAGTAAGCGGCTCTGCCTGCAGGCAGACATCAGAGCTGACTGTCCCACACCCTGAGGAGATGCCAAACGTTGAGTCCGCGCCCCTGTCTCCTCCACATGCAGCCTCTCCGTCTCCGACACCTCAATCGGAGCCACGTCCACTCCAGTCACCGCCAGCACATCAATCTCCTCCTACTACTACAACACTGTCCACCTTGACTGTTCCTGAGTCAATTGAGATGACACATGTTCCTTGCCGGCCTCTGCCGTGTGACAACTTGGGGTCCAGTCAACAGTCGGTTGGGTTTGCTACGGACTCTGTTGAAGTGGAGGGAGAGGTACACGGGAAGAAGGCCGAGGGGGAGCAAGGGATGCTCTCTGTCCAGACGAAGGACATGGAGAGCAACCTGTTATGGGAGATTGATAATGAGATGGAGCGTGTCGAGGTCGATTGGGAGAAGGTCAAGGAGGCTGCGACATTCTTTGAGACTAGACTTTCTGAAATCAATCTAAAGTTCAAACGTGCCTCCGAGCTGATAGTTAAATTAAAGCAAGAGAACAAGGATCTAGAAGTTAAATTAAAGCAGGAGAACAAGGATCTGGAGGTTAAATTAAAGCAGGAGAACAAAGGAGGAGAACAAGTTAAACTGAAGCAGGAGAACAAGGATCTGGAGGTTAAATTGAAGCAGGAGAACAAGGATCTGGAAGTTAAACTGAAGCAGGAGAACAAGGATCTGGAGGTTAAATTGAAGCAGGAGAACAAGGAGCTGGAAGTTAAATTGAAGCAGGAGAACGAGGTTGCTCGAGGTAAATTAAAATTCTTCTGATCTCCGGAATTGTTTTAAATTCCGTTATGTTATTATGGGTTGTAATCTGGTTTGGATTCTTGTAGCTTTTTGAGAAGAAGGCCAGCGATCTGTCTAAGGAGCTAGACATTGTGCGTGCGGATCGTGATTCCCTCAGCCGGAGGTTCCAGGATGCCAAGAAGAAAGTTGCTGGTGAGCCCATGACTTTCTTAGCACTTGTATATTACTTTATTTATCATCTTGATCGATCTATCACATGCTATTTGTGTGATTACAGACTTGTGTGATCTTCAATGCTCCCTGCGACGAGTTCTTGATTGATAATTCGACTGACGGTGTTGAGGTTGTTGCCAAGCAACTGAGTAACTTCAGACTGAGCTGACAGATGAAGCAGTAGCAGCAGCTAATGTTGGGGGCACTGCCACATCGGCATGCAGTTAGCGCTTGCAACAAGAGGTTGACGACCTTATTGTGCAGTTGCAGGCAAGGCCGGTAGGTAGAACTTGCGGAAACTAGGCAGAACTTTTGGAAAGTAGTCTGTATTATCTAATGGTGGCCAATGCATCTGTAATATATACTCTGTTGAAGTACTCAGGAGATAGAGTAAGCTAATTATGTATATATTTAGGGCCTTTTTGGATCCATTAGCTGCTAGTTCATGACTAATATTAGCTAGCAAACATTAGTTGGGTTGGCCCAGCTGTTAAGATACTAGCTAGCAATTAGGTAGACTATTAGCTGGATCTTTTTTATCCTAAAGAGCTATAGCTCTATGAATGCAAACAGGCCTCTTCATGTTTCAGTTGATTGAACTTCAGCTTTTTTTTTTTTATATATTTTTCTGGGCTTTGTGCTAAAATTTTTTATGGACTTTGTGCCTAAAACTTAAAACTTAAAAGTTTAAATATTTGTATTAATATTTACAATATATAATACGTATCACTAGATTATTCAAAAAAAATATTTTTTATAGTAAATTTATCTAAAGATATAAATGTTGGTACTTTTTCATTAAACCTTAAGTTATTTGACTCTAGTAAATGAGAGAGATATTTTTTAGACTGTAGTCATGAGTCAATGGAAGGAACAGCTGCAGACTGTAGTGATAGAATAGTCATAGTAGAGAATATATAAGATCTATTGTGTTGCAAATGTTTGTGGAAGAAGAAAAGGAAATTAGAAATCAACAAATAAATAGTCACGGAGGCAAACTGTGCATGTCTGATCCATAAATTTTTGTTTAACCTCAAATTTTGCATGCGGTAAATCCATCAATCATATTTTTCTGTTGACTTTTTGTGTTCGCTCACTGAGACAAGCTAAACTTGTATGTTCCCAACATTATGTCTTTCGAATATTTAAATTTATACTTTCTTCATATTCCAAAAATCGTGAAGAGTGAAAACATAAATTTGACCATAGAGAGAATTGTAAATATTTATACCAAATCAAATAGATATATTATGAAAATATAATTAACGAAGAATCTAATTATAACCAGAAAAAATAGCGCGTTATAGTGGCTATACCCAGATATTATGAACCGGCGTGACACAATTGCTCATTTTTGCGCTAAAGCGACGTTATTGTCGCTATGGCGCTAACCTAACGCTATTGTTGGCAAATCGAACAAACAACGGCCCAGTGATTTCCCCAAAAACATCCTGGCCCAGCCCAATTAGGCTTGTGAACTATATGTCGCATGATTAGATTATGTTTTCTGGATTGGGTAATTGAGGACGAGGATTGATTTATTTTTATGTTTTTGGATTCCAAACAAATAGCGCTATAGCGTGAATTCCAAACAAATAGCGCTATAACGTGAACAGTCAGTTGACACTACTACGTTCAGCTACCGGTTATAGCACCAATAGTGTCCAGTAGAGAAAAAAACACGATTTATGATAGCATGTGATTTTTCTCGTGGAATTATACTTAGTTGACATCATAAATATTATTATGCTATTATATAAACATGGTCCAACTTAAGATGACTGAACTCTCTAAAATTCATGGAATGACTTATTGGGACGGACGGAGGGGTATTTTCCAATTCACTCTTGAAATATAAAGGATCTAATAGATAAATTTTTATTATACTTTTCACCCAAAAAATCATTCTAACATTTTTATAAAAATCAAATTAAAAAGCCTCGCACATGTTCAACTTCCAACCCGTGTTCCATAATAAATGTATAGTATCTCACACTTCAAGGAATTATCCAATCTCAAATTTAACTACATTGAAAAAAATAGTATTAATTTTTATATATGTAAATAGGTTTATACTACACAAATATATGATGTGATTAATCAGATAGTTTCTACTTGGTATGATACTTCGTAGGGATTCTTGTTTGACTAGATTTATGCAAAAACACTAGCAACATTTGTATCTTTGAATAAGTTTATTATGAAATATATTAAACAATTTATTTAATAATATTAATTATGTATTATAAATATTACTCCCTTCATCCTAAATTATAAGTCGTTTGACTTTTTGACAACAAATTTGACTACTCGTCTTATTCAAAAATTTATGCAAAATATCACTTCTTTTGCTGTGGCTTTCTTTATTAATAAAAAATCTTAAATAATGACTTAAATTTGACTATATTTACGCAAATTTTTTGAATAAGACGAATGGTCAAACTTGGAGCTAAAAAAAAGTCAAACGGATTATAATTTAGGATGGATGGAGTAATATTTTCTTATATATGTTTATTAAAAATTAAAAATATTTGACTTTTCTTGGAAATGAGTAGTATTTTTTTAAAAGAAATGTATTAAGACGACAAAATATACGGCCTCATCACTTGTGATTCCCCCAACCCTTCCGTCTTCTTCGTGGCGCTCGCGCTGCCTTCGCCTCGGAGCGCTCCGCCTCCGTCATCTCCGCGCTCCGAGCCCACTTCGAGCTCAACTCCGTGAGCCACATTGCTCGATCTCTCCTATCTTTGAGCCCGTCACCCCGACTCTAGCTCACTAGCTCATCCGTCTCCGTCCAGATCTAGGGTGGATGCAGTCTGCTGTGATGTGAAGGGAGGAACCTATCGACGAAGCTCGATCATTTGCTTCCGAGTTCCGATGTCGGAATGGGCAGAATCCAGCGTTTCGGAGGTCGGATGCCGCGCACTGGTGGACCTTGGGTACATGCCGGAGAAGCCACTGATTGGATGGCGGCCGGCGGCCGGCGACGCGGTCCCGGCGCCGAGCGCCGGTGAGACCGTGGTGTTCGCCGACTTCTTCGAGCGTGGCTTCTCCGTGCCCACGCACCCCTTCTTCCGCCGTCTCGTCCGTTACTACGGCCTGCAGCTTCACCACCTCGACCCCGACGGTATACTCCACATCTCAATCTTCATCACTCTCTGCGAGGCGTATCTGGGAATCGAGCCGCACTTTGGATTATGGAAATGGCTATATTGTGTGACGCCAGTAAGCAAGCGAGATCCCAACAACGTTTCCTGTGCTGGCGCCATTGGAGGAGCCAGCATCCAGCTTCGTCTGAAGGCAAAATACATCTCCATTACACTGCGGTTTATCAAAGGATGGCAGTCGAGGTGGTTTTACTGCTGGAACAAGAAGCCGTCGCTGCCTGAATTCGTTGCTGGCCGTTGCCCTGTTAAGCTGCCGTCGTGGAGTGATCTCCCCACTGCAGACGAGATGGCCGAGGTGGAGAAGATCATCTCACACCTCAATGGCTTGTTACAATCTGGGCTCGATGGAGCCGGTTTGATCGCTACCTTCTTGTCTCGTCGCATCCAACCGATCAAAAAGAGATGCCATCGGATGTCGAATTCACCGGTAAGTCTGACCGGACACGAGAGAGGTTGGCCGACTTGACTCCAGATGAGATTCTTTCCCCGGGTGGACAAGCTCGTGTTAACTGATGCTAACATTTGCACTGATGGCAAGCCACTTCCGTATCATCACACGCGGCCTCCAAAACATGTAAAGTGTTCCTTTTCTCTTGAGTTTTTCAATAAATACGTTGAAATGAGTCATTAATTAATGGTAATTGATTAATGCTCTTGTTACAGGACCTGAGCAAGTGCCTTTCCGCAACTCGGGAGGAAGATGAGGAGGGAGTAGACTTGCCACATGCAATAGACGCCGTCACCATAGCCAGTGATTCCCCTCTGAAGAAACCGAGGATCCTTGGTGCCACTTCCTTTGGGGAGTTGGTCCAACAGAAGGCCAAGGAAGTTGTGCCCCATTCCTGCAGTGAGCTGGCACAACAGAGAGAGTCTGGCAACAGTGCGCCATTTGCCCAGCCACCGCATGATGATGAAGACACAGGGACCATGTGCCATTCAAAGAAGAGAAAGTCCGATGAGGCCCTCGCCTGCTCCACCCCAGACCCGGGGCTGCAAGATCAGTCATCTCGATAGGGTGGTGATTTATAGGAGGAAGTAAGTGCCGAGTCGTCTTCCATTCTCCTTAGTTTATGCCTTGCTGTTTTAACGCTTAAATCCTATCGTGCTGCTGGATGTTGTCCAAGGATGTTATGTTACCCTGTCTGTTGCCGCACTCCAGTGCCTCGCCATTCAAGTAAGTAATCGGCTCTGCCTGCAGGCAGGCATCAAAGCTGACTGTACCATACCGTGAGGAGATGCCACACGATGAGTCGGTGCCCCTGTCTCCGCCACAGGCAGCCTCTCCGTCTCCGACACCTCAATTGGAGCCACGTCCACTCCAGTCACCGCCAGCACATCAATCTCCTCCACCTACTACAACACTGTCCAGACAACAGTCGGTAGGGTTTGCTATGGACTCCGTTGAAGTGGGGGGAGAGGTACACAGGAAGAAGGCCGAGGGGGGCGAGGATGCTCTCTGTCCAGATGAAGGACATGGAGAGCAACCTGTTATGGGAGATTGATAATGCGAGCATGGAGGTCGATTGGGAGAAGGTCAAGGAGGCTACGACGTTCTTCGAGACTAGACTTGCTGAAAACACTCTAAAGTTCAAACGCGCCTCCGAGCTGATAGTTAAATTAAAGCAGGAGAACAAGGAGTTGGAAGTTAAGAACAAGCAGCTGGAAGTTAAATTGAAGCAGGAGAACGAGGTTGCTCGAGGTAAATTGATTTTCTTTTGATCTCCAGAGTTGTTTTTAATTCGGATTTATTATGGGTCGTAATCTGGTTTGAATTCTTGTAGTTTTTGAGAAGAAGGTGAGTGATATGTCTGAGGAGCTTCACAGCATTCGTGCAGATCGTGATTCCCTCAGCCGGAGGTTCCAGGACGCCGAGAAGAAAGCTGCTGGTAAGCCCGAGACTTTTTCTCAGCACTTATATATCTCTTTATCTATCATCTTGATCGATCCAGCAGGAGCTATTTGTGTGATTACAGACTTGTGTTATGCCGTCAATGCTATTCATGCAGTCTGCGACAAAGTTCTTCTGATCTCTGGAATTGTTTTAAATTCCAATATGTTCTTATGGGTTGTAATCTGGTTTGAATTCTTGTAGCTTTTGAGAAAAAGTCCAGCGATCTGTCTAAGTTGCTGGGCATTTTGCGTACGGATCGTGATTCCCTCCGCTGGAGGCTCCAGGATGCCAACAAGAAAGTTGCTGGTAAGCACATGACTTTCTCAGCACTTGTATATCGCTTCATTTATCATCTTGATCGATGTAGCACGAGCTATTTGTGTGATTACAGACTTGTGTGATCTTCAATATTCCCTGCGACAAGTTCTCGATTATAATTCGACCGACGGTGTTGAGGTTGTTGCCGAGCAACTGGGTAACTTCGATCCCCGCGACAGATGAAGCAGTAGCAGCAGCAGCAGCTGATGATGGGGGGCACTGCCACATCGGCATGCAGTTAGCGCTTGCAACAAGAGGCTGACGACCTTATGGTGCAGTTGCAGGCAAGGCCGGTAGGCAGAACTTTTGGAAACTAGGAGATAGAGTAAGAGTTAGTTATGTATATATTCCCTAATCGTGGTCAATGCACCTGTAATACATATTCTTTTGAAGTACTCAGGAGATAGAGTAAGAGTTAGTTATGTATATATTTAGGGCTTTATTGGATCCATTAGCTGCTAATAGTTAGCTAGCTAATTAATAGCTCATAGCTAATATTAGCTAGTGAACTGTTAACAGGTTTGGCCCAGCAATTAAGATAGTTGTTAGTTGGGTATTAGCTAGCAATTTGGTAGAGTATTAGCTGGACCTGTTTGATCCTAAATAGCTAATTATTAGTTGCTAACTAATAGCTATATGAATGCAAACAAGCATTTTCATGTCTCAGTTCTTTGATCTTCAGTTTTTTCCTTCTATGTTTCTTATTTATGGACGTTTTGCTTCCTATGTTTTTATGGACTTTGTGTACCTTGGTTCTTGGGACCGTCTTCAGATAAAGTCTTATATCCACGGCACTCCGAGATAGATTACAGTGATGGTGAAGGTCCTTACTCAAAAAGGGTACTCCTCGAGTGACCTGTTATAGCTGGGAGCAAGCAAAGGAAGCTGAGTGGTAATAGGGTTGACAACTTGACAATGCGGCCACGAGCGTATTTTTTGTATCCCTCCATAAATCTTATCCATATTTTTTTTAGAGTCGTGCAATACTGTTTCTATATATTATATAAACATCAATTTTAGACTTATTTTCGCAAACCGTCCTAATGACTTTTCTATTAATCTGTTTGTCAACAAGAATATCAAAAACAAACAAAAATGTTGTACATATACTGTGTATTTATTATTTTACATCCAGATATGCCAGCTCACTTCCTCAATTCAAAAAAATAAAGAAGAATAACTGTGATTCGTTCGATAGACAATCGGCCGCTAGTGACAATCGACAACATCGTCCTGGTGAAGTGTAGAACTGTTCATTGGTGAAGTATATCTACTGTACGCTGCAAAAGTAAACCTTTTACATATACTTTGAACCAATTAATTTAGTACTGGAAGACAGGGAGCCAATAAGAAGGGAATGTACCTTGTACTGAGTACTATAAGGTGAGAATCCATTTCATCGCTCGGCATACAAGCTAGGCCTTAGTAGCACTACCTATCGACTTCAGCTTCTGCACTTGCAGAGTCGTTGCATGAACATAGCAGGCTGAATTTCAGCAGTCCATTGGAAAGATTTGATGAAAATGAAAATAGTAGAACCTTGAAGAGAAATTGAGTTTTTACCGAAATAAATTGTGGAGGATCATCGATGCTAGAAGAGCCCAAGACGATTTCACGCTTCATTTTCATTGTAAGCTTGTGCGCTGTGCGCAACTGATTCATTGAGGTATGAAATGATCATAAATATACAATATGGCAACCAGATTAGGAATCTGTATTTTTCTACTTATATATAGTATATAAAGTATAAACACGAGACGTACTTCAGATCTAGTAGCTCCACCGACCATGAAGACAAAAATCCGGTTGCCTAGCCTCTTGAAGTCACCTGATGCGTGTCTCAGGACTGAAGAATCACTGTCAATCCAATTTACTGGTTAGTTGACCGAAACAAGATATGTAAATGGACTTCATATTGCTTGAGTGGGTCAGATAGAAAGATTATGTCTAATTAATACCTTGATTGAGAATCATCGGAATTCCGAGATTTTGCCCATTGTGGTGTCCGCCTTGATCTCATAGACATTGGTTGTGGATTTTGTGCTGGTCGTGCAGTTGATGATGCAGTTTGTGTGGCACCTTGAGGAGCAGAACTTGGTTCGCTCATAGACGGGTACTCTTTTAGAGGTAATTCACCTTTGCTCAGTTTCTCAATCAGCTCCTGTTAGCGAAGCAAGGAACTTCAACTATTACAACTGATAGTTCAGCATGTAACCAAAATTCAGAAGAAAACCCATGTCTTTGAAAGAAATTCTCAAGAACAAGGACTAAATGCTTGGCCATAAACTTAAAATTTAGCGTCATTTTGTTCCAGCAATTGTAAGCAATTCTTGATGTAAATCAGTAAGGATTGTAGACAAGGAAAGGTTAGTAATAACGTGCCTCAATAAGCGGGAAAAAACGTGATAAAGCCCATGTTTCCTCACCATCCTGTTTATCTGTTCTGGCAGCATTTTTTTTCTTCTGCAATAAAAAAATGTTAATAGATGAGAAGGTTGTATAAAGTATGTTTTTCTAACACCTTAGTATGTACAGAAAAAAAAACATAAGCTTACCTTTTGGTTATCAAATTTGAGAGAGAAAGTACCAGTTCTTGATGACTTTTTGTATTTGAACCTTCCAAGTATCTTAAACAGTTTATTACATCCATATCATCATGTGGACGTTTCGCTAGCTGCATATCAATAAGTTGGCACTGTATCATATAGGTATGACATAACATAACATGAAAATTTTCAGCAGAAAATTACATATAATATTCTATAAATTTTTAATAAAGATCTAAATAAATGATAGAATAGCTTCGCTCATATGCACCTTCCATATTGCAAACTGAAGTCAATAGTCTCTATAAGAGCCCTAATATGGTCCAACATAGGTTTATGCCAATCTAGATTGTGAAGGTTAATCTAGAAGATAGATATTACTAATCTAGGAGAGGCGTACAGGAGTTTTGTAAGACTAGAAAATATAAGCCACACCTTTTAGATATCTTTACTTCATCTGTGATTGTATATTTTTGTATCTAGAATTAGGCCGAATTATTGATGGGCATCATTGTACTGCATATAAGCAATGAAAAATTGACGTGAAATACCTGCATCAACTTTTCCCCTTTGTCGCCTTCAAACTTCTCTGGATATACAATTGCATATATAATCAGAAACCTCATTTTGTTTTCGGACTCATCTCCCTATCCTTAATAATGGAACAAGCATTTCAAGCAAAGAACAAAATCAAAATGACAAAGAACTTAGCAGCAAGCCTCTTTTTTTTTTCTCTTTTCTGTACAAACCTGCTTTGATCTGAGGATACTGATCACTTCCTTTGCTCCCCGCATCTCCAAAAACCAAATCCCGCTCCAGTTGTCCAATGTCACGGAGCCCGTAATCCCCGATACATTTGTGTTAATTTTTCCGGCAATCTGAACAAGAGATTGATCGAAAGTTTTAGAACCTATCATTTAAATTAGAGTTGAGGCAAAAGAGATTGTTCAAAGGTAAGACACAGAACTATATCTTTGCAAAAAACGAAATATAAAATATATTAATGTGAAACAAGTGTCTTAAACAACAATTGCTTGCTTTGAACCATATGCTAGGCTCTAGGTGAGCAAAGCATTGAAAATGTGAAACAAATGATAATGGCATCTCATTTGTCATGTTATAAATAATGTATTTACCTACTGAGTCCACAATGTGGTTACATGGATGGAATCTATTGCATGAGATGTGGACCAGCTTTTTAGTGTCCCTTAATAAATTATCTACGAGAACATAATACTTTTTCTTGATAACATAATATTTTCCTTTTGTGTATATATGAAAAGTTCTTGTAACTTATAAATATAGAAAATATTACCTTATGACTTGTGAATACAAAAATTAAACATGAAAACATAAACATATAGACAGATATTATTTAAAAACAATCATCTACCTCTATATGTAGTTGTAATTTCTCAACTTGCTCACGTATGTATTGCGGTAATGCTTGAACGATTTTCTGCAGATCCCTTGTTGAGACTTCACCACCATCTCTAGTTGAAAATGGAAACATCACAATCATTATTATGAAATATAAGACATCATGTGATCTAACATCACTAGCAAAGTACCTATTTGCTAGCATAAGATAGACCTATATTAAATTACAATCTAATACTATTTTAGTACCACTTGTCTTAGAAAAGTGTAATTCAGGTCCAATCAAAATAAGCTATCCAAGTGGGGAATATAAAATCATATGTTTACTTTTCATAATTGTGTCACGAGATAAATATCTAGCACAAAGGGGTATCTGGGCATGCAAAAGGTGAAGTAAAATATGAATGCCCTCGGCAGCCTAGAAATGTGAAAAGTACCAGTAGTTCATAGTTGAAAAGCATATTCTCGATTCTTGTCGCAATACACCATGGATTAAACATATATTTGCAATTACATTCAAAAGTGAGAAAGGTTATGCACCTTGAAAGTTGTCTTTGCTTTTATTCTTGGAAACAAAATTATTCATCTTTTCATACAACCTCTCACTAGCCCGGTATTTTAATTAGTATTAGGAATAATAAACGAGAATAAAGTTAAGCAATCAGAATACACAAATATAATATATAGAATTTACATCAGCTATGTGAGCATGGCGAAGTTCAAGCCAAAGAGGATCATGATCCTCTAATAATGATTCCTTCTTTTCAGGTTCGAACCCATCTTTGATACCTTGCAAAATAACACTAACATATAAGAAAACTAAAGAGAATTTGTATCTCACTAATAATACGATATGGCAATTACCTCATATATGTATTTGTTGCCATCCATTTCGAGTAGGTCATGGCACATTGCATCATAGGTCCATTCATGAATAACAGGTGCTATCTTTGCAAAGTCATATGAAATTGTTGTAAGTCAGAATGAATAAATTGAAGTTTTTTGTTTGTATTTTTAAGTGGACCAATGATTAAAGTGTTTTAGCGTTGATTGTATGCTTTAGCACCGATCTATGGGCGTGTCGACAATTAGCAGTTCACATGTCTCCTTCTCGAGGAAATTCGGGAATAGTTGATTTATATTTTGACACAATATCCCAAACAGCAGTAGCAAGCCACTTTGGAACCATATCAAATTTAGTTGTTGTGGAAGCATCTCCTTTTGGTGCTCGATACCGCACCGTTGGAAATTCCCGAAAAGTACTCAAATCAACTTTCATATTCAATGAGAAAAAAGGGAGTAATAAGACTACTTTATTCATAGATAAGGCAATAGAGGATAAGCACCAACCTTAGCATTGTAGCTTATATTCTAAAAATGGTTGCCAAAACCATGTATCCCTCGCTTCACGTTGCTATTAATATATTTATATCAAGGTTCTAATCTCCATCTAGGGTTACAAAACACCCAGGGGTGTTTGGGTGTGTTATAACTATCTTCTTCTTTTAATGCAATGATAAACAACTCTCCTACATGTTAGGGAATATTCTTCTCTATTCCTCCAAACCCTAGAGGGTGGGCAATATAGTTCTTTCTTGCACATGGGCCACATGGGCCTAGCCTCATGGGCCTTTACACATATACACTAACACCCCAAGAAGCCTCGAACTACCGACGCCAATGGAGATCGAGATCGACATGAAAGAAATCAAACACACACGTGGGGCCCCCGCTAGCCACAACTAGCCACCGGGCGACGTTGAGGCCGGATCGAACCTGAGAAGATCGAAGAGGGCGACACTTTGGTGAAGATATCGAACCGGGAGGTAGTCGGTACATGGAGCACCGAACAAACGCCGATGGCAACCAAGTCCCGGACAAAGTGCAAGTCGATTTCCACATGCTTCGTCCGGCCGATGTCGAACGGGTTGGTGGAGAGGTAGACGGCGCGCCGACATTGTCACAAAGAGACAAGTGTGGTCTTTGTCGAGTGGGGTCGTGAAGCTCGCCCAAGAGCCGACGGCCGTGAAGCCTCCGCCACACCGTTAGCCACGGCCCGGTACTCCGCCTCGCACCGGAGCGGGAGACGACCGGCTGCCGCTGGAGGACCGGGAGACGAGGTTCCGCCAAGAAAGACGGCATACCCGAGGTAGAGCGGCGAGTGTCGGGACGGCCGGCCCGGTCGCCGTCGGACAGACGACGAGCTCAGTGGAGGGTGACCGGTGGATCATCAGGCCGGAGTCAACAGTGCCACGAACATAGCGGAGAAGGCGCTTCATCGCTGCAAGATGGGGTGCCCGTGGATCATGCATGTGAAGACAGATTCGGCGAATCTAGCGCAGACGCGATGTCGCCCTGGTGAAGGTGAGGTATCGCAATGCACCGCCGGACTTCCGGAAGGCGAGGGATCTCGCCACGTGGTCGCCGTCATCAGCAGAGAGCTTCGCCTGAGTATCGACTGGAGTAGCACACGGCTGACAAGCTGTCATCCTAGCCCGCTCGAGGATATCCAGAGCATACTGTCGCTGGTGCAGGAAGAACCCCGAAGGGCGAGTCTCCACAGTGACCCCCAGGAAGTGGTGAAGGGGACCGAGGTCCTTCATGGCAAACTCCTGCTGTAAAGCCGATATGACACGCTGAAGAAGCTGCGGGCTGGAGGCTGTGAGGACAATGTCATCAACATATAGCAGCAGGTAAGCAGTCTCGGCTCCATGGCGATAGACGAACAGAGAAGTGTCGGACTTGGCCTCTCGGAAACCCAAAGTGAGGAGGAAGGTGGCAAACCGAGAGTACCAAGCACGAGGAGCCTGCTTGAGACCATACAGGGACTTGTTGAGCTTGCAAACCAGGTCCGGCCGACTGGAGTCGACAAATCCCGCTGACTGACTGCAGTAAACTGTCTCAGACAATGTGCCATGGAGGAATGCATTCTTCACATCTAGCTGATGCACTGGCCAAGAGCGGGATAGAGCAAGTGAAAGCACTGCGGCGAATCAGAAGCGTGCTTGACCACCGGACTGAAGGTCTCATCATAGTCAACCCCGGCGCTGGGTGAAGCCTCCGAGGACCCGGCCGAGCCTTGTAGCGCCTGCATCGCCATCTCGCCCGACGCTTATGTGTCCAGATCCACTTGCCGGTGACCACATTTCCACCGAGGGACGCGGCACAAGGTCCCATGTCCGGTTGGCAAGAAGAGCCTCATGCTCCTCTTCCATCGCGCCGCCGCTAGGATCCGCCAATGCAGCGCGGGGAGGAGGAAGGAATCGAGAGACCGCGAACCGCTCTCGTGGCGGAGAGGGCCGCAGGACGGAGAACCCCCGCCGCATGGCGAAGTCACCATCGGGTGAGTGTGACGGGGTTCGGCGAAGGATCTCGCGGGTGGTAGACCCCGCAGGTAACCACGGACCCGCCGTGTGGTGGAGGTGGGGGGCGGTGGTGGAGGAGCCGGAGTCGGGACAGAGGCACCGGCGCCGGGGTCGCGCGACGAACGCAGCCACCTGCGTCGGCCGCCACGCTGGTCCCCTCGCCGCTAACAGGGGAACGGCGCTGAGGCTCCGGGTCGCGCGGGCGCACTGGTGCTCCCGAAGGGCCACACGTGGCGCGCGGGGGACGCCGGGGCCGCCGGGCGCAGCCACCAGCGCCGGGGGCCGGTGGGCGCAGTGGGGGCGGCCGGGGGCAGCGCGGGCGCAGCCAGGACGCCGGGCCGCCCGGCGCAGCCGGAGACGCCGGAGGCGGGGCGGCGCAGGGCGCCGGGGTCGCCGCGGGCGCAGTGGGGATGCCGGGTCGGGGCGCGTGGCCCGGCGAGTGGCGCCCGAGTACTGCGGGAGAAAGGCCGTAACGGAATCGGGTGGCCGAACCGCCGGTCGTGAAACATGGACTCCAACTCGGGATCGTGGGAAGGCGAGAAGAGGTGGAGTACGGAAATCCGACTCGTCGAAGACGACGTGCTCGGAGATAAGCACCGGCGAGAAGTGAGGTCGTGAGCAACGGCACCCTTATGATCGTGGGAGTAGCCTAGAAACACACACCGTGTCGGCGGGCGCCAACTTGTGAGGAGTAGTGGCGCCGAGGTTAGGGTAACAAGCGCAACCGAAGACACGGAGGTGATCATATAGCGAGGAGGTGTACCGAAGAGGGCATGGTGTGGAGTGGGAGCGTGGAGAAGCCGTAGAAGGAAGCCGGGGTTGAGAGTAGGTGGTGGCGGTGTGTAGGCTCGCCCGTAAGCGCGCGGGCGAGAGGCCTCAAGAAGGAGAGTGCGCATGACATCGTTGGTGGTGCGATCATCCGCCAGCCTTGCCGCTCGGGAAGAGGTGTACGGGCAAGACATGCGGAGTCGAACACCATGAGCGAGAAAGAAGGAGCGGAGGTGTTGTTATCGAACTCACGCCCGTTGTCACACCGACGGCCTTGATGGTGAGGCCGAACCGAGTGGACACCCGTGCAAAAAGAAGTGGAGGAGGGTGGAAAAGGTCTCACTTGGCGCCGTAGAGGGAAAGTCCAAGAGTAGTGAGAGAAATCATCGAAAGTACCGACCGGATAATACTTATAGCCGGAAATGCTAGGAATGTGAGAAGTCCACGGATCACAAAGAACAAGAGCAAAGGCATGCGTCGCACGCGAAGAAGAAGAAGGAAAAGGAAGGCGCACATGGCGACCCAACCGGCACGCATGGCGTAGATGCTCATCAAGCCCGAGTGCAAGGAAGGTGGGCACTACGACCGAAGCCGAGCCAAAGCGCCACGGCGGGGTGACCGGCCGGCGGTGCCGTGTAGAGGTAGAGGGAGTGGTGGCAAGGGCGGTTGAAGTGGAGGGCTGTATAGCGGAAGCGTGAAGGCGGAGGGAGTAAAAGGGTCCCGAGCCGTCACAGCCGAGGAGTGGACGCCCGAGAGGCGGAATCCTTCACCGTGAGACCAGAGAGTCAAATTCAACGTAACAAGAGTTGTCGGCAAGAACCGGGCGGATGGAAAGAAGGTTATGGACGATCCGAGGAGCAACAAGGACAGCAGAAGGCGTAAAGGGACCGGGGCGTAACCCACGGAGGTGACAGAAGACAAGACCCATTCCCAACCATGATCGAAGAGGGACAGAAGGGGTGAGGTGGGCGAAGAGAAGAAAGGATGCCGGCATGAGGGGTAGTGTGGAAGGAAGCCCCCGAGTCGGCGATCCACTCGGTGGAGACAGGTGGTGCAACCCCCATGGTGCTGAATGCTTGCGCCCGATTGCCCGGATCCCACCCCCCCGGCCGGGAGCGGGCCGCGGCGGAGCCGATCCCAGCCGGCCCGACAGAGGTGTCGGGGCCATGGTGCCGAAGGAGGTGGCGAAGGCCGACGGGTCCCAACCGAGAGGTCCGGGCGAGACGCCGAGATGGCGCCCACGGAGACGCCGGAGAAGCACAGCAAGCAGCATACGCCGGGCGGTGAGGCGGCGTCGGTGTAAAGTCTCGGGTGCTCGCCCCTGGAGGCCGCCGGCGCCCACATGGTCGACCACGGGCGGCCCCCCCCCCGCCCGGAGGGAGGGAGGAGGAAACGACGGCAGCGTTGGGGGTAGGGGCTGGGGTGGCTCGAAGTCGCAGCCGGGCGGCGGCGGCGGCGGCAACGGCGCCCGAAGTCGACGATCCAGCTGGCCCGACAGAGGTCCCACGAGGCCCGGCGGATTGGAGGGGCAGCCGCGGGGCCGTCGGTCGAGTAGGGGGGCGGCGGCGGGCCGCCCACCAAAGACGGGCGCGGGGCCGCGCCCGATTGCGTGCTCGCAAAGGGCTCGCAGCAGCCAGCCGCGTAGGAGTCGGAGTAGGGGGGCGGCGGCGGGAATATTCTTCATGGATCGCGGCGGCAAAGGCCCGCTTGCGTTTCGATACCATGTTAGGGAATATTCTTCTCTATTCCTCCAAACCCTAAAGGGTGGGCAATATAGTTCTGCGCATACATGGGCCACATGGGCCTAGCCTCATGGGCCTTTACACATATACACTAACACTACATGGTCAAGAAAAGAAAACTTCATCTAGGGTATGCCGATGTAATATTAATTCAAACCACATTCTTTTTGTATATGCAAAAATTCACAAGTGAGGGGTTTAGCCGTTTTAGGGTTTGCGCTTCGAGTGCAATGATCCAATCCAACACGAGGTGATGGCGAAGGTAAATGGTAATGCATCAAGCAAAAAAAAACGCGTCGTGTGTGCTTATCAAGATAAAGGAAGTGAGCACATATCAAAATGGGAGCATCCCACCGGCTAACATGTTCATCGGCATAGAATCAACAAGTAGAAATGCTATGAACAATATACTTTCGAATTTCTTCGCTTTTTTCTGTCTTTACTTTTGGTTTCCCTTTAAGGAAGAGCTATAATACCTTAGTGTGACAAAACACATGGAAGTTTCTACTAATAATTAAGCTGGCATGAATAGAGCATAGCAAATTAAATTTGGGAACTACCTTCAATGATGCAAATGCGGTTGCAATGCGAGTAGCCATTGTGGTTATAGTATCGTTGAACTTTTGGAATTTTGTTCGCTTGGGCCGTATAAATCAATCGGGGGCCATATCATGGTGATTACAAAGCCCTACATATATGGCAAAGTAAAAGTACAATAATCATTATATTATCGAGAAAAAAAAAACAAGACACAATAACATGTAAATACAAGAGCACCCAACATGTTTAGTTAAATTCATTTCCATGATTTCACTTTCAAGGACATTATGAATATGTACATCCTCATAAAGTTTTGAACCATTTAATTTTTTCATTCACACAAGCAAACTCGTAAGCTCCAAAGTGTCTAACAAATCTAACGATGACATTGTTTCATGTCAAGATCCACCCGCTCTCTGTATAACCTATACAATGGTCACACCCTATATTCAATATTTTTGGTGAACATCGATACTTGATCTTGACCCAAAATAAAGAAATAATAAAATCATCTTATGGTACTTTTCTCGAGGCGGCAACCAACAAGAGCAGACAAAATTCATAGATCCGTCCCGCACCTAATCGAAATGGAATAGACGAGAGGTTGAATACCCGCATGTCAATAGCGAAGAATTCCAAATTCATCCGCAATTAATGAAATAAATAACAAAGATTAGAAGGAACTTACGCCAAAGCTCAAAATAGTGAAAGATACATTGTGAAGTAACTTGCCTCTCTTAGTGCACCGATCCGTGGTATTACACTACTGTCATTCTTTATGTAAGTTACCAATTCTTTAGGAATCGGTGAGTGAAGAAGATGTATGCCCTAGTGTTTGGAGTGAAATCATCAATTAATGTATTAGTAAATTTGATACATCGACGCTTAAAATGATACTTTAGTCGCAAATTGAAATGGCAATACAAACATACTTCTGTAAAGTGGACATCTCCCGCACATGTCGACGAAGCATTATGATACCGCGATTGCAAAATGTACGCATCAAAGTGTCGAGAAGAGGCCTGAATATGATATGGCATATAAATCGACTACATGGAAAATTAGATAGCGCCACAGAGGGTGGCTTTTGACCACATAGGTACTAACCAAAGAAAAGCTGATATCATGTGAAGCATGGGATAGGTGTTGATTCATATTGAGAAGTTTAAAAGGCAAAAAAAATCTAATATGACTAACGGAAAATATTAAACTCAAGAAGACAAAAGAAAAGGCAAAAGTCTGACAAAAATTACTTTTCTTTCAGTGGTGAAGAAAGTAGATTGCATCCATTGAAGGCATTGGCTCCTTCTCTTGAACAGATCCTCTACGATTGCAGGATATGACAATAAGCTTACTTAACTATCTTACTTCACAAACATAAGTCGAAAATAAGGTGTTATTGGTCTGAAAAGAGTAAGATCCAGCCCCAAGTAAAAGCAACAGGAAGAACATATTGTCACCTCCACATGTTTTAATGCTAAATGACAATTCATCAAGCTCCGGGCAACTTACGTGAAATCCCCGCATCGTAATTTCTGCCATCTTGCAAGCGAAGCCATGATCTTCACCGTAAATGTGTCCATTATAAGAACCTGCAAATATGACAAAAGGAAATCACATAAACTGTTTCAGTTCCTCGACACCGATGACCAATAGAACTTATTCAAGTTAAAAGAGCTTAAACTGCTGAAGGGCCCTAGAATACCAATACCATGAAACGAATTACACACTGTGAGAAAGGAGCATACATAATTCATAAACATTGCAAGAAAAGAATCCCAATATCCATGTTAAGTGAAGATGGCACAAGTTCTCATGTCAGCCAATTCATACGCCCTATCTCTCAAAAGTAAAAATCTGCAGCGTTTTATTAAGAAGAAAAGATACTCCCTCCCGGCCGGTATTAGAAGTCGTTTAAATGGCGACACGGTCTCCAAAATACAACTTTTGACCTCTTGTTATTATAAAAATATTTATGAAAATGTGATATATGTATACTTTTATCAAAGTATTTTTTAAGACAAATCTATTCGTATAATTTTCATATTTATAAACTCAATAACTTAAAAGTTATTGATGATTTATATTCCAATGTTTGACCAAAACCTTGTCAAAAACGACTTTTAATACCAAAATGGGAGGGAGTAGTAGCAAACATAGCAGGAAACAGTAACGACATGGTTTGCATAAACCAAGCTGTATGTGCAGGAATAACAAAAGCATTACCTTCCATGAGCTTTTGGTCTCCTTATCTTTGTCAGGCTTGAGCAAGTCCTTCAGTATCCCTGAGGGAATAACACAAGCAACAGAGAAATTGAAATTGAGCCATCGGATCGTCAATTCGTAAAGTAGAAGGTGTGAGGAGGAGCGCGCGTGTGGTGTGGACGTACTGTCGCGGCAGACGTTGCGGAAGACAGCAGGGTCATCCGCCGGGGCGCCGAAGTCCATCGACATCTCGACACCGCCGCCGACGAACCGCAGCGACCGACCGACGATCTCCGCACCTACACAGCCACCACCAGCAGCAGCACCTCCTCCTCCTCCTCTTCCTCCGCCTCTTGTCGCTCTCTCACTTGTCTATATCCTGATTTAGCCGGAGCCAGAAATGGCGATCGACGAGCGCCCGCAGTGGGTGCGTGAGAGCGTGCATGCATGCCCGCGCGGTGGGGAGGGGTGGAGGGAGGGGGGGGCGGCCGCGATTCCCGCTGGGCGGAGAGGAGGGCGACGATAGTGGAGGACGCCATGGGAGGGAGTGGGCGAGTTTCAGCTTTGTTGCATAGTCATTGGCGCACCTGAAACTGCAACTACAAGCTTTGTGAATTTGCAAGCTTGGTATTGTCCCAAATATGTAGCCCGTGCAAATTCAGCGTGGTTTTGCATTGCATACATCTGCAGTTTTTTTTTCTGACTTATCACAACCAGCTGCAACCAGCAATCTGATGCAGCTGTGCCACACACGTAACAACCAATCTTAAACAACTCTGTTTATGTGCCTCTGCCAGCAACAAGCATGCAAAACTACAGAAGTACAAGTGTAGAGCCATGTAAATAATTCCCAACTCAAAAACATATTATCACTACTATAAACTATCTCAAAGGACAGATCACTATGACTTGTATCTGGAAAGAACGTGTAAGGTCGAGCATTCGGGCTAACACAATTTTTTTATTTTTACAGGAAATCCAACCACACTAGTTTTAAGGCCGCAAACAACTCCATACTCGACGAAAGCCCCAGCACTCATTATTTACCACTAATAACGATCTAACACTAATGAGCATGGTACTCTAGACCTCCTGAGCTGAAACGCCTCCAATCGTCACATTGCTACTGGAGGCTTGCATACTTGAGGCTTGCATCATGCCATCACGGATCTGCTCGCTGATGTCCTTCACGTGGCCTGGGCCGTGGGGTATGAAGATCGTGGTGTTCTTAGAGCCATCTCCGAGCTCCTTGATGGTGTCAAAGTACTGCGTGACCATGATCAGGTCCATGACTTCCTTCGCGCTCGTGCCTGACACCGAGTGTGAGAAGTTCAGGATGTTCTCTCTGAGGCCATCAGTTATCGCCTGCCGCTGTTTGGCGATGCCGACACCAGAAAGGTACTTCGCCTCGGCTTCTGCCTCCGCTTTCTTCACCATAAGAATCTTCTCTGCTTCTCCTTTGTAAACACTTGCCAACTGAAGCCTTTGGGCTGTGTGATAGGAGTTAAGTGAGCACAGATGCAAACAACAGAAAATGCTACTTGCTGGATATATAAAAAATAAGGAAGCATGTCTACAGAAGATAGCATAAAACCACCAACTTAACAAGAAAAATGCAGAGTTCAAAACATTTCACAAGCTGTATAACCTGGAGGCAATTCTCACATGCACAGAAATGGCATAATACCTGCATTTATATCATTCATTGCTTTGCGAACAGCAGCGTCTGGGATGATATCAACCATGAGAATGTGCTCAATGCTGTAACCATAATCTGCCATCACCTGAACAACAGCAAGAGTTTAATGAATTTGCCAGGAAATACAGAGAACAGCCATATGTGGTAGGGCATAAAAGAAAAGGTAGAACATTGGAATTCTCTCTCAAGAGATGACATAACCTCAGACTACTAAGCATTGCCAATAATAGAGAGGAAACAATATGCTGAAGACAAAACTAAACAATAGCAATTGGAATAGAACATAGGCTAAACATATCAACCAGATTATAATCTCATCAGAAATAAATATGGTATAAAAACAGATAAACATATTGTTTTTCTACAAACCATTACAGTACTTGTCACATAAACAAGTTGATCAAATAGTATTACAAAACTGTCCTCCTTTTCATACATGGTAAAACCAATACTGGAAATAAAAAGGTCCACAGGCAACAAAACAGCATGTTTAGGTATACTGAACCAAAGCTAAACTAGCACACACATAGGGCAAACCAGAAAAAACAAAACAGGCCTCTAAATTACCTTTTCAAGCTCCTGCAGTACAGCTTTCGCCACATCATTCTTCTGCTCAAAGAGATCATCCAGATTCATTCTAGGTACAATGGCCCGAACAACTATTTTTATTCAATATACAAGTGTCAGATTATACTTGATAGAAACCGTGCAAAACCAAGAAAGCTCAGTGCTAATAATTCACCATCAAAGACGTAGGCCTGAATTTGCTGTTGAGGGTTCTGCAACTCATAGAATGCATCATCTGCATTTTCCTTGACAACGCGGTATTGAATTGTGCAGATCAGCTGGACAAAGACATTATCCTGCAGACAAAAAAGGATACCACACAATTGTTTCAACAAGAAAACAACATTGCAAAGGAACTAGAGGCAGACAAACATATTGTGGGCAAATGTCAATAGTGTTGTAAAGACCCTACTTCGAAAACAAACACAAAAACGGCTACTCAACAGCTCAACGATTTATACTAGATATGTAAAGTTAACTTGTTGGATAATGCATCTAACTAATCTACAGGAAACAGGGTACCACAGGCCATGAAGCAATTACAGCCCCCTTAAGGAAGTAACACAGACACAGGTGCTGATTGTGTGCTGGACCAAACACAGATCCCCAATCCAAGCATGACGCAATCCCGCGCGATAGCACAATCAAGTGACCACCAATCTAGCACAGGGGCACTGACAAATCTATGACCGAGCGAGATTTGGCAATCCGGCTAGAAAACCAATCGCAGGCAGTATAAGGGGAAGAAGAGGGCGGCGAGATGAGACGGACCTTGGTCTTGGTCTCGACGCGGACGTCGAGGGACTGGACGCGGGTGGTGAGTGCGCCGGCGACGCACTCCCCGGCGAAGGGGTTGAAGAAGTGGAGGCCCGGCTCGGCGAGGCGGAGGAAGCGGCCCCACTTCTCCACCACCGCCACGCTGGCCTGGTCCACGCACCCACAGAAGACGAAGAAGGCGTTCACCATCTCGATCGATGGATCGGCACTCGACGTACGACCTCGAGCGCAGCGGCGTGGCAGGGGAGCGGGGGAACGAACCCTCCTTCTTCGATCTGGCGCCCGGCCGGCGTCGGCGGGCGGCGGTGGCGGCGGCACCGGTCGGTCCTGTGCCTGCCTGCGTGTCCCCTTCTTCGCCCGCGGGTTGGATTCACGACTCACGACACGACGCAAACGACCTTGCGTGCGTATTTATTTATTGGTGGACACGTGGAAGGAGGAAAAGCGATTAGTTTGGTGTTTCGTTTCGCGGACGGGGACGACGGCCACGGGATTCGTGTCACGGGACGGCAAATCTCGTCGATCTGGCTGTTCCTGGTCCTACCTACATTTTTACAGCATTGAAAAATATATATAGATATAGCTATTTGTTATTACACAAAAAAAAACACACACACGCCAACGATAGAATCCAATAACTTTTACTTACCTCAACAATCGAAGTGTCATTAGAGTGCTCTAGCTGCGAGTCAAAAAAAAAAAAAAAAAAAAAAAAAAAAATCCTTGCATCGGGTCCAATCGTTGCCAAACCATCCGGACCACTTCTGCAACGCATATCTATTGGCCACTACGCCAGCCTCCTCGTCAAATTCGTGAGTGCCACATACGCCCACGCCATGGGCAAGATACATGGGCAGGATACACCATTTTTGACTCGAGAATTCCGTTTTGACAGGTATTAATTGGTGAGATGTGATTGTATACATTTGTTGTATATATGTGGCATAAATCTTTCTCGGATCTTGGCAATGATCTCCTTTGGAATAGCTTCTACGTAGAGGGAACAAGGTGAAATGCTTAGAGTGTCTTTGGAATGGAGAAAAAATTCTATTTTTCAAATGGAAAATGAGCTAGATCTTTTGAAATTTCTGTAAAAATTCTAGACGTCTTTAATTAATGTACTATTTAAGTTCAACACAAAGGGACGCCCTATTTTGGCCCAAATGGCCTGAGTGCCGGAACATGTCTTTCCGTTATCTACCTTCTTCTTCTGCCCTGCAGATAGATCCTAGTTACTTTTTGCTATCTTTTACACTTAACTTGGAATGTTGTATAACGAACTTAAAAGACCGAATGCTCCAAGCTAGGTATAAATAGGTACATATGTACTCGGGGTGCAATCCGCAATCGTAAGGTCAAGTCAAGGATAGCATAAGCATCAAAAAAAAAAAAAAAAAAAAGGTCAGCATGAAAGTTCAGTCGTGCCAAAGTTCTCTGGTTCTCCAGGTTAAACAACACAGTATGCCAAAAATAATTTTCATAACATTCCGAAACAAATTTGATCTGCACCGCTACATTCAAGCGCCCAAACGACCTTAGAGCCTGCGAGAGTGCCCGGCAAAAGCATAAAAACACGGCAACCAGAACGTTTGCAACTAGCCGCACCTAATCGATTAAATCCTTTATATGCTTCGACAGCCTTAAAACAACCTTTACCCTTACTGATATACTAAGCTAGTACAGAAATTTTCTGAACACAGTTTTTTTTTTTTTTACAAAAAAACTTCACTCAAAAGGGATATGCACATTCCTTATCATGCAGCTACCATTCTGCTACTCTGCTTTACTTCTGCTTGGGATCAGATACTCCAGCTGCATTACAAAAACAAATGTGTTAGTCCTTCAATACATGGATAAAAAAAAAAAAAAAAAAATCACTAAATAACACCACAAATTATGGGCTTATTATGGCACAGAACTATTCATGTCATATCAACAAGGCTGTATCAACTATATACCCGTTTTTATAAATATACCTGTTTGAGAAGGACATGTACATGTTCAAGCTGCAGTCTAACGATTTCATCATACTTCTTTTGGGCCACCACTTGCACAGGAACATGGAGGCTAGGTACACATACAATAGAAAGCTCTTCTATGTATTTTGAGAACATTAAAAAAAAATTCTTTACAAAAATCTCAGGTAACTTGTTACATGCTTTCTTGTCTCAATGATTTTCTAATGCATGCAGCATAGAGATGCTTATTTGTTGTTATAACCACTGAAAAGTTGTTCTAATTAATCAACTCATCCATGGAAAGGATGAAGGTATCCATGGATCTTCTGAAGATTCCATGGCTGCAGGGAAGATATAAGACACACGCTTACCTGTCTCGGTGAAGCACTGAAATTTGTCTAAAGATCAAATCTTCCCTGCACATTGACTTCAGAAGTTGGATGCACTTAGCTCAATTTCAGGGTGAAAGTAACGAAATTAGATCTATTTTTATTTCAAGGTAAGATTACATATCAAAAAAAAAAAAAATGAGCTCAGCTCTGCCTGCCATTCCAAGTAACCAAGAATTGAGCACATCTTGCACATAGTTCATCAAACTTGACATGGCAAAAATATTTCATGGTATTTTAACTCCATTCATATTATATATAACTCCAGAAAGACAAAAACATGAGTATCATCATTATCACCTAAGTTGGAAGCAGTGATACATGTCAACACAAAATACCTGTACTGTTTTCATTAAGATATTTTGAGAAGGAACTTGGATAGTAAGCTGTCATGAAACCAAAGGTGCTCACTGCAGAAAACCTGACACCAGATTGCAGAAAAGCTGTCATTAAGATATTTGGGATTTAATCAAATCTCAGAACACTGCCGTCCACTAATATTGACCAAGCAGACCACCTACACAGGCGAATTGAACTCACAAACCACATCATCACATTGTCATTACAAATATTCCACCACCAAAATTTCAAGCAACGAGCACAAGGCCCTGTTGCACGTTACCAGGGTACCCTTTTCTACAAAATTCATGTTAAGTTTGTCAACAAATGTACCAAGGGATATCAGTACATCCAACAAAGTCTAATCAGCAAGGAAAGAATCCACCTATCTACATGGAAAGAATGATTGTAATCTATTGCGAACAGAAGAGCAGTATCAAAGCAAGGACAGCATATGAAACACATACCATATCAGTACAGGGCAAGCAAATCAGTTGAATCATATATTGGGTGGTCTCCCTTAGTTCCTGCAAAGAATAAAACTTAAAAATTAAATACATTCTTATTTTAAGGTACAATTACATAATAAACTCTATAAACGATGAAAAAAACAATTTACAGCCATTGTGTAACAAAAAAAAATGGAGCTCAGCCTCTAGCCACCTTGCAGGCAACCAAGAATCATACGCATAGTATATTGTACAGAAAGATAAAACCATGTGAACCATCATTCAAGGAAGCAGTGATACATGTCAGCATAAATACCTGTACTTCTGTCATTGAGATATCTTGAGAAGGAGCTTGGACAGTAAGCTGTCATGAAACCAATGGTGCTCACTGCAGAAAACCTGACACCAGATTGCAATTTCTTCGATTCTGTGTCAACAGCAATCACCCAACCCTTGCTGTGCCAAGACTGGAGCTTGCACATCAAGTACATAATGTTGTTGAACTCACACAAAGTCGGTACGCCCAGCGGCATTTTCTTCAAGTCTGGTTTGCCATCGACACATAGCTCATCGGGCAACAGATCAGACCACCCATTAAAATCTTCAGAGGCTGTTAAATCCTCACTTCTCACCTCATGTGCCACTCCCCACTCTGCCGAATCAAGCTTCCTGCTCCTTGTCACAGCAATCCAGTTGAAGACAGGTTTATCCTCATCATCCGCCTCATCCATCTCAACAAACTTGATCACATCACCACATCCAACGACATCTCTGACGATTGCAGGGTCACCTTTGTATTTAGTATTGCCCGGCATTGGTTTAGGCAGTGGGATGTAGTGTAGCTTGGGTTGATTGGAAAGCACATCACAGACCATAATGCCCCGCCATATATCAACCCAGCCCAACAGCGAGCCTTCCAGAGAGATTACCTTTGAAGGTTGGAAGCCCAGAACATTGAGTTCGTTCTGGGTAACCGATTCAGAGGGCTCTACTGGGGCCACCCTGGTCGTCCAGGCGCCAGTGTTGGAGGAAAAGGTAGCCAGATGCAATAGTTTCTTGTCCCAGTAGAGAGCAGCCAACACGAAGTGATTGGCGCCGCAGGATACGATCCCGGTGTTGCCGAGGCCCGAGGGGGTAGGGGTAGGGGTCCGGGATCAGGAGGAGCGACGGGTGCCTCGGATGGGCGCGGTAGATGAAGTACTCGCTGATGCCGAAGCGCTCCATGCAGACGTCGAAGAGGATGAGACCGTCGCGGGAGAAGATGACCGCGGGGTTGTGGTCGAACTCCTTCTCCCTGCCGGGGCAGTGAACTCGGAGGTGGGGAGACGGCCGGCGGGTCGGCAGCGAAGAGGGAGACCTCGATGGGGCTGCCGTCGCTGGTGCGGCACGCGACCGCCACGGCCGCGTTCTGCCGGTCGGAGATGTAGGCGCGCATCGCGAGCAAGATCCAGTCGGGGTAGAGGGGACCCATCTCGGGAAGCTCCGGTGCATTCTCGGCTTCTCGTATGGTTTCTTGCACGGCGATCCAGTCGACATCGCTCATGGCCATGGCGATCGGCGATAGACGACTGAGTTAACTGGACGGATCAACTCGTACACGCACAATGTTCGGAATCCATTGTTTGCACTTTTTTTTCTCGGAAAAACTTCTTTCTGTAGTTAGGATTGACAGCATTGCTGATTTCTATACGAACACAATTTCCCTAAAAAAAGGTCGTTATAGGATAGGATTCGTGCTGGTAAATTTTTCTTAAATTTAACTAGGTCTATAATAGCATTTGTATCTCTAAATAACTTTGTACTATAAAAATATATTCACTAATTTATGTAATGGTACTGATTATATATATACACCGCAAATATTATTTTTTAATACATATTTAATCAAAGCGATTGACTTCATGGGAGTACTAACCCTGATGTTTCCTACTTTCCGAATGAGAACCGCTGATTCAGGGACTCTCAAATATACTCCACGATTTAAACAGCGACAGCTATACACATGGAAACCAGAAAGTGACATTAAAATCTCATCTTTTGAACTACTCCAAAACCTGCTCCTTTTGCAGTACGTTCGTCTATATATATTACAAAATGTCAAGGATCAAAGGGTACGAGCAGTAACAGATTTCCAACAAATACGTAATCTCCATCGAGATTTTCAGAAAAAATATATTCAAGCTCCGAGCACAGCATCATCAATGAAGTCATTTGGTGTAAGAGGGAAAAATCGTGTGAAAGGTCTTCATTGGGTCTTCCTTTAGACCACAGTACTCCCGTAAGGAACAGCAGTTGGACTCACATATCTGCGACAGACCAAAGATAGGCTTCTTGCTCCATTGCTTGCTTCTCGTTCTTCAGCTTGAACATGTCCTTCTCAAATCCTGGAAACAGAAAATGGGAGTGAAATTAGAACCAGCTACCGGATTTACAAACTGGCCAGAAGGACAACAATTTTGAAAGCGCACACAAGCAAGAAGTGAAACTGGAAGATCATGACAGAAGGAAAACTGATAGCAAGTATTTTCAGAGTTTATCTTATGCTTCCCAACCATGTTCATCCATTCCATTGCAACCAAAAACCTTAGTTCTAACTCAGGCAGACAGACATTTCTTGCTTGAAATTTAATATTCTGCCATCGATTGTAACCAGGCTCTCAGGTTACTCTACCCAATGAAATTCGTACTGATGAGAATGTACATTGCGTGTTAAGCTCAGAACCACATTTCTTATATGGACACATGGCTGGATGGCATATTCTGTCAAGCCAGAAAAACAAGTGGATACAATTATACAAACTAGTTGATACGACACAAAATATGAAAAATGAACAAACTGATTAATTGTGTGACGAGACAGAAACCTGTCACATGACTATTAGTTGGGCAGGTACAATGGGCTTTCTCCTATTGTCACATACAATGACTAATCCATATTAGCCCTGTTCGCAGTTTGGTGCAAAACTGCTCAACCTGCAGAACCAGTCGAAAGTCCAGACCAAACCATATGTGCAGTTTTGTACGGGTTTGCCTGGTTTGCAAGTGAACCAACAAAACCATACCCTCCATCTCTGAACACTCGATGCTCGCCGAAACACAAACTGGGAGGAATTAATGAAGGCCTATAGAGGACTAAAACACCATGCGAAGGAGTTTGTTAACTACTTGCGATGCCATAGTGAGGAAAGGGGCATCACAGCAAAGTGAAGCCTTTTGGACTCATTGATGCCAGCTGCTTTTCTGCAGTGTCGACCAGAAATTGGTGATGAACATTGTTCAAGCCCAGGCCCAGCCAGAGCGCGAAGCCACCAGCATCTTGCGACAGCCCATGCATGTGCCTGAGGAAGGAGACGGCTGGGCTTAAACTGCTCAACCCACAGAACCAACCGTCTAACCCGGCAACAAACAGTTTGATCGGCGTTGTCCCCAAAACCAGCTTAAACCATGGTTGAACAGGTCCAATTATATATGCAACCAGTACACTGTCTCTTAAAAGAAACATCATGCAAAATCTCTACCGAAGCACAACGTGATTCCTAAACTACTGTGATACAAGCCAGCATATACACATGGTAGTGATATTCAAACCCCAGTAATCTTCTTTTACCACTCACATGCTGCATGAGGCTATAAGATAAAGTTGATAGTGACATTGCAAGGAACATACCGTTACTGCGATCCACACCGTCCCAATGACGACCAGGTTTTATGCCATAGCGGTTTGGAGGAGCATCCACTCCACGTTTCAGCCAGCTGTGAGGAGGTACATTTTTGGGGTACGATGAAGCCAGATTCTTTCATCTTTTCATCATCTCCCAAGTCATCCAAAATAAAATCTGGATCTTTCCTCTGCAATGCATTAGCACACATATCAGCCATTATCCAGAAACATAAGTGTTGACAGATTGAACCAAGCCACTCCAAATCAAATGCTGCAGCAGTGCAGTTACCTTGACTAGATGAGCCATAGGATCACCCCATCGGATTCTTTCTTTTAGCATATTGTCAAGCTCAGGGTCATCCCTGCAAGCACAAAAGTTCAAGGTCAAATACATGCAAGAGAAGGTTAGACAGACTCACATTCAATTGGACAGAGTAGACGGAAGAAAAAATAGGCATCATATTCTAAGTACCTTGATCGAGCAAAAGGTTTCTCCTTCTCAGCTTCAATCTCTTTTAATCTAGCCTCAGCTTCTCGTTTCTGAACCAACCCTTTACCCCATTCTATATGTATTTCCTGCCAATAAGTACAACATGGGCCATTAGCTAAAAAGGAGATTTTCTATAGGTAGTTACAATACAAGTACCAGAGAGGGTAAATTTGCAGTCATAAACCTTCAATCTGTTTTGACTGTTAACACTAAAAGATAGTATAAGTGTGCGTAGCTGTTGACAATAAACTAATTGGTCAGTAATTCAGTGTCATGTTGTACATCTTGCTCATATGAACAGTTGATCATTTGGTGCTTTGAGAAAATTGTGACACAGGAAAGAAGTTTCATGAATCATGACATACTTATTAATTCATTTTCAGGAAAAGAAAATACAAGAACTATGTCCTAATTTACACAATGTCAGGGTTGCAGAAGTAAGTTGTTCCCGATCTATAAACTGTACAGGTAGAGCTATATTTGCATATTGCAATTTAACTAACTACAGAATATTTCAGAGGAGAGAGAGGACAAGAAACATAAGACTAGAAAACATAAATTCAAGAAGAACATTTATCTACCTTTGGCTTCTCAGGTTCCTTTGCCTTGCGCATTTCTTCTTCACTTATCCGTCTTCCTGGAAAACATCACAAACCAATGTTAGCATAAGAAACTAGAATGATTATATGGGTAAACAGCCAATACAAGCTGTACAATGTGCATACTGCATTCATCCTTACCTTCCTTATCTCTGAATACTGCCTTTGCCCCTTTCCCAACCAGCGAAGGATCCTGTGACGCAAAAACCTAATAACGAAATGACAAAAAATATATTACAAATCTAAACCAATAGGCAAGCATCTCTGTTCCAAGATGTGAAGTTGGCACTCACTTAACCATCTCGGCCTCCTTGATCTTTCTTATGTCCTCTTTAACTTCCTCTGCTGTCATCAGTCCAGCTTTCGTCACCTGTTTTGAGGCTCCTTCCTTTTTACTCTTCCTTGGTGGAGAAATGTCTCTCTTCTTACGTGGAGATAAGTCCTGGTGCTTCCTCCTCTCCGGTGGAGAGATGTCTTCAGGCTCCTCTGAGTCATGCCGTGTACGTCGCCGAGGTGGAGAAATGTCTTTGGACTCCATCGAATCATGTCCTACATGTCTCCTTGATGGCAAGATGTCCTGGGGCTCCTCTGAATCATGTCTCTTCTACGCCTCCTGGGGGTGGTGAGATATCCTGGGGATCCTCAGAGATATGACGCGAGCACCCTTCCTTGGCGGCGAAAGGTCTTTCATCCAAGATAGACTTCCGAGGTGGTGACAAATCATCACCGTTCCCTGCACCACTGCCCTTTGGTGATGGCGTATCCTGGCGCCTAGACTTCCTTGGTGGTGACATATCATCATCGTTCCCTGCACCACTTCCCTTTGGTGATGGCGTGTCCTGGCGCTCCGCCTGTGCCTCGGTGGTGAGAAATCCTTTCCAGCAGCATCACCCTGCCCGCGAGGGCGTGTCACGCCGCTGCCTCCGCCCGCACAGGAGAAAGGTCCTCCCTCACAGCACGTCCCCGCTCTGGCGACGGCGTGACGTTCCTGTGCTGGCGGGTTGACCCACCGCCCTGCTCCTCTGGGGCGGCCACGGTAACCCACCCGCTGCCGTCCGGCAATAGCATTGTACGGCCTTGCTGCGCGTATCGCCTCCAGGCGACGCATCCGCTTAACCTCGACATCCTCGTCAACCAGAGGCTTCTCGTCACCTGCAACAACCAGAGCGAGCCCAATTCAGAAATCAGAAATCTCACCACCAATCCATCCAGAACTCGCGCTACAATTTAGGGTTTCGGGGGTTGAGGACGGCAACGTACCTGAAGACTCGGGCCTCGTCCACCTGAACGGGCTTCTGCCACACGGGGTCCTCGTCGACGATGAGCACCCCCGCCTCCCCTGCGGCGGGCTTGGGCTTCTTCGTCGTCTTCTTCTTCGCTTCTTCTTCTGGTCGCCGTCAGCGCCCGGACCAGACTGGTACTTCTTGAGGTACTCCTTCATGGAGATCCCGGCGGCGGGCGCGGAGGCGGACGAAGGCAGCGGCTGCCTTGCTGCCATGGCTGATTGTCCCCTCCTGGCGATGCGATGCCGGATCCCCAATCCGCTGAGAGCTGCGACCCCACGCCGGACGAGGTTCCCACTTAGAAGAGCAGCCGGCGGTAGCCTGACCGACTGCTCCACCCAGTTGCCTAAGCAGCCGGGCGCGTCGCACCGCGAAGTTCCTCGCCGGCGGCGACCGAGCGGCGCCCCTCGGGGTCGGAGAGATTCGAGAGGCGGCAGAGCGCGTGTTGCCTCTTCGGATGGGCTGGGCTGGGCCAGCTTGGTAAAATTGAGAAGCGAAAGGTCGGTTACTCTCGGATGGCTGGGCTGGGCCGGCTTCCTTTGGTAATTTTTAAAAAACTTGCTTGGTAAAGTTGGAACAACAGTGCGAGGGTGTGAATTTTCAGGTTTTAAGCCCACAAAAACAAAACACCGGTATACAGAAATATTTGGGCCGGCACAAAATCAGATCAAAATCAAACTGAGCCGTGGAATTTTCTAATCTATACCTACTAATGAAGAGAGAAATTTTCCGTCGTCCACCTAAAAAATTTCGTCCAGCCTGCCTGTCCTACATCCGACGCTTACAGAAGAAAAAGCCATCGTACATACACAGGACACGTACCGCCTGAGTTTGTAACCAAATCGATCTTTTTACGTTGCCATACAGAGGACGCAAAGCACTCGATGCTGTTGGCTGTTCGGCCTCGATTTCTCAAACTCAAAGGCCTCAGTTGATACTGGGCTCCCGTCCCGAGTCTCGACCTTGCTCGGCAAGCCCCAACCGGTGAACCGCCGTGCTGGGCCAAAAAAAGCTATCCCAGCGATGCGAAGGAGAACAAACGGAAAATCAACATGTTTTAGCGTTGGTTATTATAATATGGTTTTGGCAAAGTTTCAAATTTTTTCTATTTTCTAGAAAATAATATAATTTTAGAAGCTTCTACATAAATATTCGCAGCCTTAAATATTTAACTTAGTTTCATCATGTCCTACTACATATCTATAATTGGTTCCTTGGAATTTTTGAAATCTTAAAGACACTTTTGTGGTTTAAAAACATTATCATGTGTTTACTAGAATTTTTCTTAATAAAAAATGAGGAGTTAGGATAACATTTCTCGTTACCAAACTATCTGTTTTCTTCATAAAAAGATGCACGCCAATCAGGTCAAAGGGTATATGCTCGAGTCTCGAGAGTTGGAGCAAAACCAATAAGCTTAGATGCAAAGCGGCGGAATATTGTACATTACAAAAAATCTATATCTATATCTATATCTATATCTATATCTATATAACCTTACTAATAAAAGAGTAAAAATTTCTTGTCATGCTCCTTTTTCCGTTTGGCACCGAGTCCACGCGCTACAAACGTCGCCGTGGCACCGAGTCCACAAACGCTACGCATCCAAGTATCCGACGTGCGCCTGGAGTGGATGCATCCGCGGGCCTTAAATATATATATATAATAAGTTTCCACATGCATGGAGTTAATTAATTTTTTCAAAAAGCCAGCAACATTTTAGCCATCGCACATGATAGCTGCATGTATGCGCTGCCCCATATTAATTAGGAGCATGTAGAGATCTTTATTTATTCACCACGTGAAAAACACTAATTATATTTGATATTTAAAATTTTTAAGGAGGTTTATATGATGCATAAAAACTATAATGGTCGATATATCTACAAGGCCATTATTTTATCTGGATTGCATCGCACGGGCACTTTACTAGTTTCTTTAAAATTAAATTTAAATACACTTTTATACGGATTTCTTTTTTTACAAAAAAACTGAATGAATACACAGAAAGTTAAAAACAACCTCTGTCGTCCTCCGGTTGGACGACTTCAAGAAATCGCATCCGCGTCCATGCATGGCACAAAATCCAGAGAAGGCAAACTAAGCGCGTTGAGTCAAATTATTTTGAGTTTATCAATATAGGAAGTGTCGTTTTTCAACAAATTTTACCAAACTTTAAACATTGACTTATAAATCCAGAAATTGCTTTTTTTTAGATGGAAAGAGTAATATCATACACTTGTATTCTAAATTATATTTAATTAAATTTAACTGAGCTATGTACAGGTCAAATTATTTACCGATTTTTTTTTAAAAAATATTAATATTTACATGTTCTGATAATTCTATTATGAGCATACATCTGACATGTCCCATAGAGAATTTGGGCATGAAACGGTATTGTAGTACTAACATTGTACTATAACTTTTTTTCAAAATTTAGGAAACTTAGTTTTAAACAAAGTTAAAACAAGTTTTTTGGCTTAATTTGGAGCGTGCTACGGTACAACTTCCTGTGGTTTGCCGAATAGCAATTTTAATAACGTAGCATAGCAATGGCAGGTAACATAATAGCTTTGCAGCTGTAGGCTTTGCAGCCGAAACACCGATAGAAAATCGGTGCCGAGCAGGCCGTTTCGGTCCCGTGCTCCCGTGGAGTTTGGCCGGAGTAGATGCCGTGCACGACTCGCCCCTGCGCCTGCGCGGCAACACAGCATACCAGCCTGCGCGGCAACACAGCACATACTAGAGCACACTACCAGGAGCACACGTGGTGCGCCCTTGGGTGTTGTACTGTGGTGCGTGCCCCGGTGCAAAACTGGGATTCTGTTCCATCCAATCCCAACTCCGCCGCTCGGCGAAAGCAGCCCCTGGCTTCCTACCAGATTTGGACGGCGGCCGCGGCCGGCCGACCAGACCAGCCACCGTCGAAACCAGGCTGGAATCCACGGCAGATCCGAAATCCGCCGGGTGGTCGGCCGGACGGGCAAACGAAAAAGACGATGGCATCCATTCCGTTGTTAGAGCCTGTGAATGGCCGGACTCGGAACGGAACAACAGGCCAGACGACATGACCCGTTCGGCGTCGTCTCGTCGTCCGCGCACGCGACTCGCCGATGTAGGCGGGAGGCAGGGCAGCCAGCGCCCACCTCGGCAGTGGCACCTCCCCGGTTAGCCCTCGACGAGAGTGCAGCGGACACGAAACACGACGGCTACTGAGTGAGTGGTGCCGGAC
The DNA here is from genome assembly GCA_015847255.1 of Hyparrhenia diplandra. Lineage (NCBI taxonomy): Eukaryota > Viridiplantae > Streptophyta > Magnoliopsida > Poales > Poaceae > Hyparrhenia > Hyparrhenia diplandra. The sequence goes on from JADLZK010012842.1 coordinate 278,241, forward strand.
CGCCGGTACTCGTCTTGTCTTGACTGAACGTGGCGTGCAGCGGTGCAGCCCTGCAGACCCGTCCAGCGCCGCGCCGTGCCGAGCCGCGTCGCGTCGAGTCGCGTCCACCCGCGACGCGACACGTCTGCGTGCACTCGTCTGGTTTCTTCGCGCCCGTCCCTCGATCCAGCACCACCACCACAGTCCACACCACCTGTTGTGGCCGTCAGCTTGTTTCCCATCAGCGCATAGTATGCAGTAGTGGTGGGTAGGAATCCATTGCTCATTTCGCCACCAACACACACCTGATGCTCTGCAACCAGCCACACGTGGTTCAGATACACCAGCCGTGTCCGTGTCGCGGTGCAGGCGTGCCCTGCCTAACAATCGCGCTCGCCGCGGCGACCTCGGTGAACCCATCTCTATATCTTCCCGCCCGCTCGCTCGCCGTCCCCATCCACCACCGAACCCGCCTCCACCGCCGCCGCACATGCACGAGCTCACCTCCATCGCCCGCGTGTTCTCACCTCAACCCACCACCACCTACGCAAGAACGAGCCAGCAGCAGGCCGACATGCCGACCGGCAGCGGCTCGACCCAGGCAGCGCTGGCGACGATGCACCGAGGTGGCGGCGGTGGCGGCGAGACGACAGAGCCTCACCGCCTGCTGCTGCAGCGCATGGAGCCGCTGTTTCGCCCGGCCGCGCCGACGGCTGGCAGGGACAGCAGGCGGCTGACGAAGCTGCTGGTGAACGTGACGGTGGACCGCAGCCTGTGGCCCGTCCACGTCGTGCTGGGCGCCGACGCCACCGTCGCTGACCTCGTGCGCGCCGCCGTCGCCGCCTATGTCCGCGAGGGGCGACGCCCGCCGCTCGTCGCCGACGTGGGAGGAGAGGACGCTGCCGGTGCCGGTGACGCGGTGGATGCCTTCGAGCTGCATCTCAACAAGTACTCGCTCGAGAGTACGTGCACCAACCTGAACTCTGCTCTGCTTAATTTGCTTGTGTACTCCGTCGCGCGCGCGCAGCATCTTCTCGATCTGAAGCATGAAGTTCCATATCCATATATTGTTGCATCGTATGGCAACTGACGATCGGTTGTTGATTCTTCGGTTATTCTGCGGGCCAGGTTTGAGACCGGAGGAGAAGGTGCTGGACCTGGGCTCTCGCAACTTCTTCCTCTGCGCGCGGAGATCTGCAGCTGCGGCTTGAGCTGAGAGCTGATCAGGCTTAGCATAGCTTGGCTTCGTTGGATCATACATCGTCAGTGGAACGCTCCATCGCACTGTCGTCATCGTGCATCAGCACATGCATGGTACGTGCACCGTCGTACGAAGAGCAGCAGTATAGTATACAATATGCAAAGGGCTACGCCCATCAGGTTTTCAGGTCGACGGGTGACAACGCATACCTCGAAATCTTGATCTGCCTCTGTAAACAACATGCATGTATATACTCACTCGTGTAGAGAAATGGATGTGGATATTTCGCCCTGCTGCTGCTTGGCCCGGTGTGCCTGGGTGTGTACGTGTACAAAATGACATCGGCCGCGTGTCTTGTCAGTAGTCATCGAAGCGCGAAAAGACGCGCCGCCCGGCACCGGCACCGCACCGGCACCGGCAGGCGGCAGCGCACCGACCAGCGGGACTTTTGTTGGTTTGTTCTGATCCCAACTATTCCGATTCTGATGACAAGTATGTGCAACTTCTCGCTTGGTGCCTGAATCGTGAGCCGTGACGACGACGTTACAATCCGATTTTTCTCTCAAGTTTGCCGATCGAGATGTAGGAAATCATTTTTTGAATCCTCCCTCATTTTTCGAAAACAATTATTTTTGTTCTTTGCACCCCGAGCAATGAACTTCGATGACAGTTTTTGCTGACGTGGATTATAAGATGTATCAAAATTAAACATGTCCTAAAGTGTACCAAATCTTCGTTTTGAAAGGAACGGCAAAAAGCTTTACCGCTGTTTTTATTAGACGGTATTAAGAAAAAAGAGGTACAAAACCGCAACCACCACACTTACAACTCAACTGCCTACCTGTACAAGACTGAAGAAGAAAAAAGGCTGTACAAACTCGAAAAAACTACCACTTACGCTACTCTAACTATCTTGGGTGCTTTGAGAATTTGTAGACTTGGCCAGTGAAAATTGATCTATGTCTTCTTTGCATAAAGCAGCTACTTGCAGCGGTTGCAGCTGCATTTGCTGAAAAAATCTTCTGTTTCGCTCCTTCCACACACACATTCCACCAAAGGTATACTAGTATTCCATCAACTTCCTTTTCTTGTATTCTTGTCAAATTTCGGTCGACATCTCTAAAAACTTAATTTTGAGCATAAGATTTGTTAAGAAATTTTGATTGAGAAGTAAGCTGAGAAAAATACACATGACAAAAAATTATACCCTTAATGAAGCATGAAATTAGATTTTCCCCGTATTTTTAGAGTCGTGTTGAGACTAAACAAGTTAGCCAAAGATTTAAATATAGCATTAATAAAAATATTTTAATTTTGCAAGTACAAGAAGTATGATGACAAATACAAAGTAAAATCAACCGTGCTTTTATTTTCAAGTAACTACTTTAAAGTTTTATAGACTTTTAGATATACTTAAATTCTTTTTTCTTTGAATGGATGAAAAAATCATGAATTTGTTGTTTTGAATTGATTCAAATCTCCTAACAACTATCGCACCCAAATAACTAAAAGCATCTCCACCATATATCCTATTCAACCTCAAATAAGATATTGTTATGACAATCCTATCTCCATCTCTCTCATACCTGTAACTTTTTAAGAGATCTCCATAAAGAAGAACCTTTTTCTCTCTAAAATGAAGGAGACAACCCTCTGATGCAATATAAGATATACGGTGAAAATGCTCTTAACATGCCACTAAAGTGTGTCACGCCACAAGCGATGCTGTGACTTAAACCACGCTTTGTCATGATCATTCGTAAGAACACAACAACATATAGTGTCGTTCTAAGTTGGTGAAAGTTTTATGTGGATACATTTTAACATTTGACAAAGCGAAAGTGTTATCACGGCAGCGTATCTAGTTAGCCTCACGATGCAAGTGGGTCAGCCATGGTTAACTCCGGAACACTAACCCACACTACCAATTAATTTATTTTGTTTTGCAGGATCCAACCAAACCGTTGTCGTTTGGGTTGTGGTTCCACCAAGAACACGAAAAGTAGCGGCTCGCGGACGGGAGGGTGGCCCGCGGCTGAGGAGGCGCGCCGCGCTCAACACCGGGAGCTCCAGCCGGCACAGGAAGGGACGGGATCCGCGCATCGCAGGCGGCCAACATGGCGGCGCTTGGCTGGAGTGCCCCATGGCCCGCCGCGACCTTCGTGAGGCGCAGGCGAGGCCGCCGAATCCTGGAATTAGGAGGGCCTGAGAGGCGAAGCGGCAAACGCGGTGGCCGGCGCACGGTGGTGGCGGAACCCTAGCGCCCGGATTGGACTAGATTCGCCTCGGTCATGCAAGCGAGTCGGGCTGCGGCACCGGGTGGCGGAACCCTAGCGGCCCGGTTGGGCTAGATTCGCCTCGGTCATGCAAAGCGAGGTCAAAGGCGGCGGCACGGGGTGGCGGAACCCTAGCGGCCGGTTGGGCTAGATTCGCCTCGGTCATGCAAGTAGGTCGGCGGCAGCACGAGGGGTGGCGGAACCCTAGCGGCCGGTTGGGCTAGATTCGCCCTCGGTCATGCAAGCAGGTCGGAGTTTTCGATTACACAAGCGACTTGCGGAAGCGGTTCTTTTTTGCTTATCCGTCTCGGCGGCGGCGATAGCTCCGAGCGAGCCTTCTCCCAGCGGCACCGCTTCGACGATCAACCCACCATCACTTTGGCGGGCGACGACGTCGTCCATGCTTTTTTGAGAATGACAAGACACCAGACGTCACAACACGACGTGCACACTCACCCCTATGAACACACGTATGCGAACTCCTACCCTATGAGCACCTCCGAGAAGGATCGGCAGATCTAGAGATTCCCGGCAACCGGCCCAAGCCGCCGTCGACGAACCGCCGCCACCACCCCAATGCATAACGTCGGTAAATCCCGAAAAAATCCCAAAAAAGATGCGCGCGCGACCGGATTTGAATCGATGGTTAGTGTCCCCACTGGATCTGTCCTATTAGACTAGCTCAATTCGCAAATGAAAGCACCACGCTACTCAGCACTATTTGAAACCAAAATATATTGGGCCTGCAGAGCAGGTGTACCATTGCCAACAACACTCTTTTAAGTTTTTAATGGGCCTGCATCATTAAGCTAGCCACGTCAAAAGGAGAGAGCAGCTTAAGGAGAGAAAGTACTTACAATGCACTGGATTGGGAGAATCCATCGAGTAATAGAAGATGTTAACTTATAGTACAAGCAAGAACTCTCTAAAAGAAAGAAATCTATTGCTCTATCATTGACGGATACTTTTAGTCGATAGCCGCCCTACCTAGGGGGGAACTCACACTCGCTAGAAGGCAAAAGCACTCTGAAACAGTAGTGAGGTAAGAAATAAAACTACTCGCTTATTCTCAATATGCCT